>JANIJH010000006.1:41386845-41401783 GCA_024520975.1 Erythroxylum areolatum
TTTTTTTTTGCTATTTGGTCCCTGGAAAATTCGGTATTTACCAAAATGGGCCGAAACATACCGGATTTTATGGTACCGGCAAGTACCGCCTGAAAACGGCCGGGGAACGGTATCCATACCATTGCTTGTTAGTATTTTAAAGGAGGGTTTAAATATTAAAAAATTCAGAAGTGACGTGGAAGCTGAATCAGAAGAAAGAGAGGTGATGACTTAAGAGGTTTATAAAGGTTTTGTAGGAGCTAGAGGGGACAAAAGCCTATAAGGTTAAAGGCTCAAGGTTTACATGTTTCCAAAAATGAGATAAAGGACAATAGTCAACTAAAGTTTAGAAGCCCAAACTTGAAAGAAAATAAAAGTGAGAAAGTAGGAAGGAAAGAACTAAAAGGAAGATAGCCTAAAAGCAATCTAAGAAGAAATTATGAAGGGATATCAGTTGGAGAAATGAGCCAAACATAAGTATGGTTTTTAGCTAGAGTGCAAAAAAGGAGGGAGAAGGAATCGGGAGCTAGGAATTGAAGTAAACAAATAACATAAAGCAATAACTTATATCTTAACAGAAGAAGAAGGAGAGAAATTCTGAAGAACTAACTGAGCTACACACATTGGAAGGAGAAGGAAGATCACTAGCTAGCACATAGACCATGCATTAGAATAGAGAGAAGTAGGAATTTCTCTCTCTAAGGGATTTTTTTACTTAATTTTATATTAATTTACTTAATTTAATTTTTATAAAAAATTTGTAAAAAAATTTATGATTTTCTTGACAACAACAATAATAATAGCATCCCAATAGAAGTCCAGATGAGACGTGGAATTTGGAAAGGTTCACAAGTACATAGTCTTGCCTCTAACGAATAGAGAGATTATTTCTGATAGACCCATAGAGGAAAAAAAAGGAAAAAAAAGTTTTTATAACTATTTGTAGAAAAATAAACTACAATAAAAAGATAAAAAGATGTATAATATATACAATCTAAAATATAAAAGAAAAAGAAAAATACATATTAAAATAATAAAGTAAAATTAAAATAATAATGACGATGATAATAATAATAATAATAACAATAACATAATTAAATATAATTAAATAATTAAAATAAAAATATAAAATAATGAAAATAATTAATATAATATAGATAGAATAATATAAAGGTTAACAATATAAGATTAAATAAAAATAGAAATAAAGAATATTAATAATAATACTAATGAAAGTAATGATAAAGATAATAATAAAAATAGAGGATAATAATAATAATTAATAAAATAAATAAATACAAACATATATAGGTATAACAATATGTAATAAAATAAATACTACAATAAATATAGAACAAATTGAAGAATAAAAATAAAAGATAAAAATAAGTAAACAAATACACAAACAAGAAAGAATACAAATAAATAAATAGAACAAACAAGTTAATTTAAGAGTGTTATTATATTAGATAAGGAAATAGTTAAGCTAAATAACTATGAAGAAAGTGCTACAGAATAAGAGTTTAGGATAAATAACTATGAACAAAAGAAAGTCTTTTCTATGTGAAATCTTTATGTATATCCTAGTATTCTAAAGTTTTCTATTAAGGAATATGTCCTCAGAAAGTTACAACAAAGTCATATTATTCTTAATCACCTCCTCTTATTTCTTCTTAAGTCTTCTTATTTTTCTTAAATCGTATATAAGTGCAATCTTCTCACTAGAGCGTTGAGATGTTTCTTCTTAATATGTTCGAACCAATTAGACCTTGTCTCTCTTAATATTCCATCAATATTAGTTACCCTTAATTTGTTTTTTACCATTATATTTCTAATCTTATCTCTTCTCGTAAAGTTACATATTTAATAGAGTATCCTCATCTCTACTACCACTATTAACTTATGATTGTGCACACTAGTTTCTTGACAAATGATTAATTATTTTGTTTATTTATCTAAGAACGTAGATAATAGTTATGAAAATGTTAATTGAATTTAAGTCATAAAGGAAATTGATAATATTGTCCGAAATCACAAGTAATATGATAGATGTCATTTTAAAAACATATTATAATATTTTTAGTGCATGGAAAAGTTGTCATTAAATTTTAGAGAAAGGGAAGATTTAGTAAATATGAAAAACAAGATGCATGTAGGAACACTTAACAATAGAGTTACCATGATTTGTTGTTTATTTAAATTTCACATAATTTTTTATGCTAAGATATAAATTAATGTTATTGTGTCAAAATTATATTTTATTTTATTATTAAAAACTTAAAATTTGGAATTTTTGTAATATATTAAGTTTGAATTAACTAGGTCCATTCTAAATATGGATGTAAGAATTTTAAAAATTGAGAAAAAGATACCAAGTTTTTTTACATGTTCATCAATTCCACCAAAATCTCCTCAGACTTTAAAAATCTCGTAGAAAATGTTTTATTAAAAGTTTGAATTAGTCCTAAGTCTTACAAGTAGACATGACATTCTTTGGATACATTACATAAACATATTCAATTTATTATATTTACATATCATTACTTATATTAAAATATAATAATATCTAATATTTAATATGGTATAAGTGAAGTTTTTAATTGTTTTTATTTATTATGTAACAATATTAAAAGATAAAATGATCAATTTTTATTTTTGTTTATAATTTATAATTTACAATTTAATTTGATTATTTTTATTAATATATCTGAACATTTTACTTTTTAATATTATTACATTCGTTTTACAAAATTAATAAATAAAAAAATAAAATATGTAAATATGATAAAAATAAATCAATATATTTGATATATATTATGCAAGGAATTTCCATGATTGTTTTTAAAATAAATGACATCACATCCATAATAATAAGCGTGGATCAGCTAAGGGCATGTACATGCCCAGTGTAAGCCAACGTCAACAACAGATATTAGCTTAAACCCTTCCACCACCTAAACCCTTCTACGGTAACTCATTTACTGCTAAAGACTATATGATCGTCGGTAATGGCGATTCTTGTTAGAAGATTAGAAGCCCTTCGAGCTCTTAAGGCAACCATTGTGGATCGCAACTCTTCGTTTCTGTGAGTACTAAATCTATCTCTTTATTGGGCTGTTTAGTTTTTCCATTAATTTTCCTGTTTTGAATGTAAAGCATCAAACTTTTGTTTATGGACGACTTAAGTATGTCTGTTAAGAATATTTTTGGTTGCTGCAGTCAGACTTCAAGAGCTTCAATTTGGACTATAACCTTATCGTCCTTTGATCAGTTGAGAATTAATGCGAAACGTTTCTAGTTGTTTTGTAAAAGGCCAAACATGACTGAGTACAAATACCGAATTGCCAACATAATAAGAATCTTAATTCCTGCCAAAAGAACATAATATTTTGTATTATTTTGTAACCATTTGATAAGCTACTTATTTTGAAAGTCGTTTAGATTAAAAGTTCTCTCTTTCTCTACTTCAGGTTTGACAGCTCAAGAAGCTTACTTCATACTTTTTCAAATGGTAAATTGTTTATTGGAGCATTTATCCGTTTGGCCTTTAGTATTATAAAAAGGTTTTATTTTAATATTCAATATTTAACTGTGAACATTTTGTTGTCATAAAGTATGCTGATTTCTATGTCAATAGGGCTTGAACTTGACTCCCAGGAATTTTCATCTTGCTTATGTAAGGAACAGCATTTTTTTCCTTGGACTCATGGCCGTACAATGACCCTTCGTTCAACAATGGTAAATCTTGCAACAACAGCCCTTCCATTCATGATTGCATCCATCCGTTAGTTTGGTAGTTTGGTGTCCATGGTTCAAATTTGAATTATTTCGGGTACTCTTCTTCAATTTCTTAAAATGTTTACGTTTCAAAATCAGGCCGTTGAGTTGTCAGTTTACTTCAATAACAAGAGGTTGGTGACAACTCATACAAGGGCCCCACCGCAAGCACGGATCATGGTATGCTACCTTTACTCCTCTGTTACTTTGTACTTTACTATTTGAATAGAATAAGCTTCTTTACTTTTTGGTTACTGATGTTGATAATGAAAAGTAATAATGCACTGTGTGGTTGAAGCATAGGGCAAGGGCAGAGAATTGGCGAGCCTTATAATTTTTGTTTGCAATGAAGATTAGCAGATCATAAGTTATACCTTTCATATATTTTTTCTGAATCCAAGGACGACAGAAATTCCTAAGAATAAACGTACAGATCTAGAGCGAAAAGAAAGACATAGTCATAGGAGTTTAGTTTTGTAGTTCTCATATAAATCAACTCCAGGTATAATGTTCTTTCGCTTATGATAGTTTCCATACCCTGAGTGTATCCCCCTTTTTCTGAAAATCTTTAATTCAAAGAGCTTAATCATATATGGTATGTCCACTAAAAAACATGTGGGAAAGAATTTTCACATAATTCTCATGTATTGAATAGAAAGTATACAGCCATATATATAGGACATTACAAGTAGGAATTTAAATCTGGAAAGTTATCTAAAGCTATCTAATGTAATCCCTTAATTTAAGGGATTTCAAACTTATTCTATCTTATCTATATACTGCCTATCTATATCTTAGTATAATCTATTTATAATTGTTTAGCACTCAACACTCCCCCTCAAGCCGAGGAATAGATGTCTTCCATTCCCAGCTTGTATACAAGATCATAAAAACTTGAACTATTCGGCTCCTTTGTTAAAACATCAGCTACTTGATGTTCTAATGGAACATAGGACATGCACAAACCCTTCTTCCAATTTTTTTTTAATGAAATATCTATCAATCTCAATATGCTTTGTCCTATCATGTTGTATAGGATTATGAGCAATATTGATGGCTGACTTATGTCACAATAGAGCTTCATAACGCCTTCCCATTTGACTCTGAAATCATCTAGAATAATCTTCAGCCAGAGTAGTTCACACAATCCTTTCTAAATTTTGATTCTGGAGATGACCTTGCCACCACATTCTGCTTCTTGCTTCTCCATGTTACCAAATTTCCTCCAAGAAACGTAGTAGTTGATCTTCTATCCACTATGGAACCTGCATAGTCAGCATCAATGTAAGCTTCTAGAGCAAGAGGACTGTTTTTCTTGAACAAAATTCCTTTTCCCGGATTGCCTTTCAAGTAATTTTGCACCTTATAAACAGCTTGAAGATGAGGCTCTCTTGGATCATGCATGAATTGTTTGATCACGCTTATCAAATATGCTATGTCTGGCCGATTGTGAGCAAGTTATATGAGTCTACCAACCATTCTTTGATACATCCTTTTAGTTCTTCTTTAGCTTCTTTCAACTTGTGGTTTGGATCCATTAGTATAGAGACTAACTTACATCCAATCTTCCTTGTTTCTACCAACAAATCAGTCACATACTTCTGTTGAGATATAAAAATCCCGTGTGTGGAATATGCGACCTCAATACCGAGGAAGTACCTTAGTTTCCCAAGTTCTTTTATCTCAAAACTCTTTTACAGTCTCTGCTTCAATTTATGCTTCTCTTTCTCATCATTTCTAGTCACTATGATATCATCCACATAGACTAGAAGTGTTGTAACTCCCCCTGCAGTCAAATGTTTAATGAAAAAAGTGTTGTTTATACCTAGACTCCCTCTTGACTTTTGCAAATCTCACAAACCAAGCTCTAGGAGATTGTTTTAACCCATCAAGGGCCTTCCTCAACTTGCAAACTTTGTTACCCATGTCTCCCTCAAATCCTGGTGGGATGTTCATATCGATTTCTTCATCTAAGTCTCCATAGAGAAATGCATTCTTAACATCATATTGTAAGAGCTGCCAATTAAAGTGGGCAACCAATGATAACAGAATTCTCACAGTGTTCATCTTTGCAACTGGGGCAAAAGTCTCTTGATAATCAATACCATAAGTCTGAGTGTACCCTTTGGCCACCAATCTAGCTTTATATCTCTCAAGAGATCCATTAGCCTTATATTCGGGTGTGAAAATCCACTTATAGTCAATAATGTTTTTCCCTTTCGGTTTATCAATAATCTCCCATGTTCTATTCTTTTCCAATGCATTCATCTCCTCGCTCATAGCATCCCCCCATACCCTTTTTGACAATGCCTCAGAAATGGTGATAGGGATAGTAATGGTATTTAAACTCACAATGAAGTTTTTGTAGGTTGGTGACAGGCGCTTAAGAGAAACACATTGAGATAGAGGATAAAGTGGTCGTTTAGTGCATTCTCTAGTTCCTTTCCTAGCAGCAATAGCTTCAAAAAATTATGTATGTAAAGGTGAGTCAGATCTTACCATGATTTCAGTTGCAAAGTCTGAGTTGGATTCTTGGACTTATGTTAGTTCTGGAACGACCTTTCTCCTTGAATACATCTGAGTAACGCTGGTTGGGACATGCGCTAACATAGTTTCAGTAGTAAAATTGGGGAACTCAAATGTATTTGGTTCAAAGGGCTCAGTTGTTTCAACAATACGAGCTGGAGTAGGAGGAAGGTCAAGGGTTTTAAGTGGTTTGAAGGACTCATAAGTGCTATCTTCCATAATTGAAATCTGCTCCTGAAGAGAGGACTTGGAGAAAAAAGGTGTCTTTTTTGTGAAGGTGACATCTGTAGAGATATAAAATTTCCTAAATGATGAATTGTAACACTTGTATCCCTTTTGAGTAGGTAAGTAACCGAGGAAGACACATTTGATGGCTCGGGGGTCTAGTTTGTCTCTATTTTGGTTATGAACATAAGCAAAGGCGGTGCATCCAAATACCCTAGGTGTGAGGCCATTTGAGGTTCTGAAGTGTGGGTAGAAGCTATTAAGAATTTCTATGGGACTTTTGTTGTCTAACACATGTTATGGAAGTCTATTTATCATGTATGTGGTTGTAAGAATTGCCTCTCCCTAATAGGATTTGGGGACATTCCCTTGAAAGAGTAAGGCTCGGGTGGTGTTGAGTGCTCATTTTTCCTTTCTGCTACCCCGTTTTGTTGAGGTGTGTTAACACATAATGAATCATGGATAAAGCCCTGTGATTGAAAGAAAGGTGACAGTCTAGTTGTAGTCTGTGGCATTGTCTGTCTGTAAGCTTTTTATTTTAACTCCAAATTGGTTTTAAATCATAGAGTGAAAATTAGGTATAACAAGGCTAATATCAGATTTTTGTTTAAGAAGAAAGAGCCATGTTACTCAAGTGCAATCATCGATAAAGGATACAAACCGAGCCCCAAAAACGTTAGGTATAGTAGAGGGACCCCATATGTCACTATGAATCAAATGAAAAGGATGAGAGCTTCTTTTATTGCTAATAGGAAAAGATACTCAAGTATGTTTTGCAAATTCACAAACATCACAATGAAATTTAGAAATATCTAATCCTTGAAACAAATGAGGAAACATGACCTTTAAAACTTTAAAAGATGGATGACCTAGGTGTAAATGATACAACCAAATTTGAGGAACTGAGGAATGACAAAGATAGGTTGCTCCTAACTTTTTAAGGCAATTTAAGTAGGAGGAGGCCACCCCTTAGCAAGTCCAATCCTCCTCCTTGAGAGCTGATCCTGAAAAACACAGTGAGAAGAAAAGAAAGTAGCATTACATTTAAGATCATGGGTAAGCTTTTGAATAGAAAGTAGGCTAGCCGACAGTTTTGGAATATGGAGCCCTTTTCAGAATAGGGGTAGGTGTGATGTGCATATTTCCGAAACTTGCAATAGTAACTAGAAAGCCATTTACCACTACAATCTTTTTGTTACTTGGGCATGGAGTATAAGTGTGAAAGAGTTGAGATGTGGGTGTCATATGGTCTGTGGCACCCGAGTCTATTATCTAAGAATTGGTATGAAGATTTTCTGAGGCATTCATGCAAATAGGGAGTAAAGGTTTACCTGAAAGAGCCAAAGAACAACTCTTAGAAGGTTTTTCAATAGTCTCCAACAAGCTTCTCAACTTCTCAATTTCTTCACTGTTTAATTCTATTGTTCCTGAATTTTCCTCAACTTTGGCTGATCTACCATATGTGCCTAGGACTTTTGTTGTCCCCCACGGTTTCCCCATTCTCGGCTTGGTGTTTACTGTGTATTTTCCAACATGTTTCCTTTGTGTGCTTCAGTTTCTTGCAGTGGGTGCACCAGATGTTGTTTGTCCTTATTCTCCTTCCCTTGGTTTTCTCTACCAGAATGCTTAGATAGATCACTTTTTCCTTTGTCCCGATGATCGGTTTTTGCTAATAAGGTTGACCTGTCTATGGTTTGTGGTTCAAGCATAACACTCCTTCGACTTTCTTTTGCTCGAATCAATGAGATTGTCTCTTCTAAAGATGGAGTGTCCTCCTTTCCAAGGATTTGGATCCTGACCTGATCAAATTTAGCATTCAATCCAGTCAACAACTTATACACACGGTCTTTTTCAATGAAGTTCTTCAAGATGACAGCATCCTCAAGGCATTTCATCTCAAAACTTGTAATGTTCGAGTTCTTGCCACAAATTCTGCAGCAAGTTTGCATATTTTGTGACAGATTTATCTCCTTGCTTAGTAGCTGTAGTTTTGATCTTAATCTCATGCACTTGAGCAGTATCATGAGCTTTCAAGTATGTACGACGAATGTAGTCCCAAATCTCTGTTGCAGTGACAAAAAACATGCATGTGTCACTGATCATGGGATCCATAAACTCCCATAGCTAGGACATTATCATGGAATCCTCATCTCATGCTTCAAACATTTGTTTATCCTTAGTCGGTCCTATTCCAAGAAGGTGACTAACTCCCCTTTGCCCTTAAGGTATGTACGGACCAATTGAGATCATTTGAGATAGTTCTTCTCATTAAACCTATAAGAAGCCTTAATATTTTGTAAATCTCCAATTTTCTGAATGGTGCCGAATGCTTCTGGAGAGTGAGATCTGGTGGAGACAGAGGTTTGAGAGGTTGACCTGATTAAGAAGAAGATATTGCAGTGAAGTAGAAGATACTGCAGCAATTAAGGCTAGCCTAATGAGAATCACACAAGAGAGGTAAGGAGGAATGTAGTGATGAAGGATGGAACACACAAGAGAAGAACCAAAAAATAGGGTTTCGGTAGTGCAACAATGAAGGTTGCTCAAAGGACAAATCTCAGAAAAAGAAGCCCTACGACTTTGATACCATGTGGGAAAGGATTTTCATATATTCTCATATATTGAATAGGAAGTATACAGCCATATATAGGACATTACAAGTAGGAATTTAAATCTGGAAAGTTATCGAAAGCTATCTAATGTAATCCCTTAATTTAAGGGATTTTAAACTTATTCTATCCTATCTATATATAGCCTATCTATATCTTAGTATAATTTATTTACAGCTGTTTAGTATCTCAACAAAACAAGCGCCAGCTTTGAACATCTTACCGTTGGAAATGCCTTGGTGGAGTAGAAATGCTTTGCACACTATACTTTTAGTTATATTTTCTCTTCTTTGAAGATCTCCATGTGCCAAATCATAAAGGTCCATGGTCTAAGGACCTTATCCACACTTTGCTTGAGGCAAATATCTCAGGGTTAACTCTCTCTCTCTCTCTTTAATTGTGATTCTTCAATATCTCCTCATCAGGGTATCCTTTGTGTTTGCCTCGGTGGAGATACAACATGCGTTGCACATTATACTTTAATTTAGGTATATTTTCTCTTCTTTGAAGATCTCCACTTCCCAAATCATAAACCTTCATGGTCTATGGACATTACCATCCTTATATGAGACAAATCTATAGGACTCAACTCTTTTTTTGTTTTTCCTACTATGATTCTCCATTTTCTCTTCATTAGAGTATCTTCTGTGTTGTCTTTTACTTTGTTGAAAATACTCTTTGCACTTATCTCTAGAATATGATTGAAAATTGAGAATACTATGTCTTTCTCAACCTTTTGAAACGTTCCTTCTTTCTTCCACCACCCCCTCTTGTTTAGAAATTTTAGTTTTGGCCGTTATTAGATCATGTTAGAGATTGTTTTCATCTTGTATCAGGATCTAAAGCTTTTCAAAGACACTAAGAATGAAGTATTACTTGATCTTATGCTTGTTGAATCTTTTTGCAGGGGGCTGCTAAAGTTTCCATTTCTAGTCCTGGATTCATTTATGAACCTTATTCACCTCGCGAACGAATTCCATTTTGGAAGAGGTTAGATTTGGAGTTTTGGTGTCTTCTCTAGGCCTGTTGTTCTAGATAATTTAATTAATTCAATTTATTTGATTCCTTAAGGTTAATATGCAGAGCTTTCCTTTAGTAGTCCTCAAGGAGCTATCCTTAGACAAAGAAATATTGCTACAAGACCCTTTTCTTGTTGCAAAAGTTGTATTAAATATTGCTTCATTTGGGTCTTGAATAAAAGAACTGAAGCGCATTTTTAATATATACATATGTTTCACAAATCTGATGGACTGCTCCGGCTTTCCTTGTTTTCAAATTTCATCTTCATCTACAATTTTCTTCTATTGTCAAACAACTTTAAAATTTCATCTTCATCTACAATTTTCTTCTATTGTCAAACAACATTCAATTTTCATCTTCATCTACAATTTTCTTCTATTGTCAAACAACTTTCAAGTTTCATCTTCGTCTACAAGTTTC
Source organism: Erythroxylum areolatum (assembly GCA_024520975.1). Taxonomy (NCBI): domain Eukaryota; kingdom Viridiplantae; phylum Streptophyta; class Magnoliopsida; order Malpighiales; family Erythroxylaceae; genus Erythroxylum; species Erythroxylum areolatum. The sequence goes on from JANIJH010000006.1 coordinate 41,397,402, forward strand.
TTCTATTGTCAAACAACCATTTTTAAATGGATTTTCCATCTTAGGTTAACAATTTATTCAGGAAGGCAAACAATTGTACCTAGAGGAAATGAAGATTGGTGTTAGACATTCACCTTTGAATTAAAGTTCATTCTTAGACTATCTAGAATGGATTTGTCAAGATGATTTATGCCCTGGGAGGAAGATTCTTAACTTACTCCCCAATAAGGATTCCTTTTACTGGTTCTGTTACATATATCACGTGTGGGGTAATGAGCTTTAATGATCTATGATTGTGCTTTTTGCTCGCCATTGATCTTGAAAGTTTGACCTTTTGAGGTAGTGTGAATTTTTTAATAGATTGTAGTTGCTCTCTATCCTGTAAGCAATTTAAACAGTATTTCTATGCTTTTATTAACTTATCAGATGGTTCACCAAGAATGGGTGGAAGAGAACAAAAGAAGATATTATTCTAGAGGTGACAGTCTTTTTTATCATTGTGTTAGGATTTATTTATCCTAATTAATCTACTAATTGGATGTCATGTCAATACTCTAGCCAGATATGGTTGCTGTTCTTTTTTGTGTATCTCAATGCCAAAATGATATAATGTCTGTTATTTGTTCAGATGAAAAATGCTTATGCCATTGCTAAGTTAAGAAAAACTGGATACTCAAAACATCAATTCTACCAAGAAGCTATTGAGTTATATAAGGAGGTGTGCTGCTCCTTGTTTTGACTAAATGTGGTAACTGTATTCATTAATGTAATTGCTTAGTTTTATATGTACATCTGTCCCTAATTCTTGAGCTTTGTTTCCAGATAAACACACTAGTGGCGACCGGTGACAAAACAACAATAAGGAAAGCAGTGACAGAGAAAATGTTTTCTGTATTTTCTCTTTGTTTTATTTGTTGTCTCTGTTATCCTTCTACTTGGAATAATTACATTATTAGATTCGAATCTGCTACATTTTCTCTTGATTCATCCTTTAGTGATCCGATTGGCAGGAGCTGAAGAATGAAATTAAGCAAAGAGAGTCAATCTGGCATAAAGTTTATTGGGAAATGCTAGAACCTGTTGTTAAAATTCGAACTTTACGGGCTCGACTAGTAAGTATTGTGCACAACTTTGATATACAAATGGAAGAATTATATATTAGGCTTTGGAGACAGTTACCACATTATACATTTTGCTTTTACTTTAACTTTCAAAAGTTGGAAGGGTGTTTGATACCCCAAGCTCATGTCTTTAACTTCTGACGGCAACTTGTTATATACTTTTTCTTTTCGTTTGTCGTTCTAGATTGGTGTTGATCGAAATGACCTAAGTAAAGTTTTCATACAGTTAACACTAGAGTTCCTAACAAAGCAGGTAAGGCCAGTTTGAAGATAGTTCTAAAGGTTTTATTTTCCATCTGGTATTGTTACTGAGATGCTGCTTTAATCTAGAGAATGCATTGATAATAACTGTTTCACTTTGTGGGTGATTTATTCTTTATCAGAAGTTTGAAGCATATGATACTAAAGGCACTGTTGTTGCTGGAGATAAAAATAAGGAGGTAAGATCAGTTAGCATACCTTTTCTGGATTGTGCAATCAAATTATGCGTTGCCATGCATGTACTTAGACTTGTCCTCCTAAGGATTGTCGTTACAAATAACTTAAGAAAGTTTTCAACCATGCATTGCCTTTCTTCTTTGTATTTTGTGCAGGTGGTGGGTTTTAGATGTAACTCTATCTGATATTTGGAAAAAAAATAAAGCTTAAGAGTCACGCAAAACTCTTGGAGGATGTTATACCTTCCTCCATTTCATTGTAGTTATTAATCAAGTCTTTCAACGTATATGCGATGCACAAAGTATCTTGATCTTAACAAATAATATATTATAACTTCCTTTAAATTTTGAAGGAAATTATTTTTCCTCTTTTCCAGCATGTGATGTGTATATAACTTCACCAACTTGACGTTTACCAAGTGCTTCAAATTATATATTTAATCTCTATCAAAACTCTCCAGGTCCTTGTCCGTGACATCTGGGTATTTGAGAAATCCCTGTTTCAAGCTGGGGCTTTCTGGCGTCTCTGTGGGCGAATTCCTGTGTAATTGTTAATCAGCAATAAGAATGAATTTTGCCATGTTATTGTTGGTTGATCATTCTTAATACGATTTTGTAAGCTAAAGAAGATTTCAGGTGTATCTAGTTAATTGACAGATGTAGTTCATTTGTCTGTTCATGGACCATAACCAATGAACTGATGTTTCAGTGGACGTATCACTACATGAGAGAAGTTGAAGGATGTTGGATAAGCTTTTGGGTTCATCCTGTCATTTTTGCATTTAATTTGTCAATGAAGTAGTCGGGTTGCTTTGTCCTTTTCTACTGTGATATAGACCACTCGAGCTATTGACATTCTTTATTGAAGGGATTAGATCTTCTGTTCTAGTTATGGTGTTCTTATTTTGTTTTATTAAATTTCATCCACACCTTTATGTAGACTTTACATGAATGTATGAATGAGATTTAATAGAACATAGTTAGAACAAAATAAATTGGAACAAAGCATTTCATGTGGATATGGAATCTTAGGTTTCAAAACAGAATCATTATTACTTGACAGAAGCCTATGTCTTAGGAGTTGGTAAAAGGAAAAGCATGTATTGCTGAAAACTTCTCCTTTTTTTCCATTTTGCCTCAACTTGCAAGAAAAGCAACTTCTCTACCAAGTTGCCATAAGTTGGTATTTTAAATCATTAAGGATCACGAAATGGACCATATGGAGCACCAAAGCCAATCCTTGAGCATTTGCAATAGGTTTTACAACTTCATAGCCAGAAGCCTATCGACACATGCTTTCAAGACAGTAACCTTAGGCCATCATATATCGCATGATGCTAAACCAAAATCGCCCTCCGAAGATCCTTTTGCCTCTCTTAGTTCTGTTAGCAAAGATCAAGACAATAACTGTCACAGCCTCTCCGCAGTTGAAGGCACTGATATCAAGATCCATGGTGAGGAAGGAAATGTGTCAGCTGCAGCTCAATCAAGAACTTTAAAGAAAGCTGTTAGCATCAATGATAGTGTGGAGGAGATAGATACAAGGAAGAAGAAGCTGAAAGGGAAGAAATCGTTCAAAAAAATCAGCTCATTTGAACCAGAAGACGAGCCAAAACCATTACGATCAATTCTCAAGGAGGGTTCTAACTTGGGTGGAAAATCAAATTCTTTGGTTAACTTGTTAGGGATGGACGAATCATAGAGGCCCATTTCCTTGTTCTTCAAGGTACCTTGTTAAACTGATCCTTCAACTTCAACACAATAAATTTCTCACCAAGTACTTGGTCATGCTTCAATCCAAAAATCATTAACATATATACACAAACAACTAAACCTGAGATTCCAAAATTTTAATCTTCTGAACGTCAAATTAAAAGGCACATATGGAATGATTCTTCCAGCCACTGGGGTGGGAAAGGATGAGCAAAATTCAATGGAATCATTAACGTATTTATGTTTTTTCTCGAGGAATTATAATATCTTATATGTTAACAATTTAGTACACAAATGACTGTACTTTCATTTCAAATAGAAATTAATATTGTCTGTCATCGATATAAGTTAAAATAATAGTTTATTTCTGAAAAGTTATTTAACAAGATTAGGGAAAATCAACATCAAGGACGGCTTATACAAATTTTTTAAAATGATTTTAGCTTGTTTATTGGCATGAGAAATTCTAATTCCAAAAATGCTTAACTTCTCTTCGATTAATCAAACACAATTGACATTTTTAAAGAATTTTAGATGGTTAAAACAAATTAAATTTATATGACGACACAAAAATAGCGTAGTGTGTAGTCTCTTGTCATATATATATTGTTCACCAAATTTTAGAAGTTGTGTGTCCTCGTGTCCGTATCGTGTCATATATATTATAAAATTTAGGATTACAAAAAAATTCAGAATTCATAATATTGATATATATTGATTGATGTATTTCAAAAACTTCCAACATCTTGATAATTCATACATTATTTGGTACTTTATAAGCTCCCTCTAAAAAAATATGAAGTATATATTCTATAGAGCATATATTCTATTAAGTCGTGTTCGAGCGATTTCCAAACATGTCCGAATCGTGTCCAAGTTGATAAAAATTATTTTTTAATTTAGACACGTACAAACACACGTCCTCCGGCTTCATTTTGCCATCTCGATGCTACATAGCTTCGCAAATTACATGATTAAGCCTTCCTTACTTTTCTATCGAATGACTTAGTTAATGCAATGATTGCAGAATTACTTGTCATTCTTGAGTACGGTGATGATATCCGGAAAATCTTCCCATCCCTCCAGATTTGAGATTTGGATTTCTTGTTGTTTAATTTATATAATTACAATT
>JANIJH010000006.1:41402492-41421030 GCA_024520975.1 Erythroxylum areolatum
CTGGTTTTGGTTAAAAGTCGTAGCTCACATCAAAAGTCGAGGCGAGCCCTTTTGCCACGAGGGAGCTTACGTTTCTTAACATCAATTTATGTAACAGTTGTTGGTGGCTTTATAAGGTAAAAATGTTAACATTGTTTAATAATATAATAATTAGGAGAAGAAAATGATCTGCCATCTTAAACTTGACAAAAAGATTCTTTTCACGCCGGCCATAGCTTTCCTTTTCTCCAATGGGAGCTGCCCATTCTTATTCTCTCTCCTGTTTTCCCACCACAACCACTACTCACTGTCTGTATCTTAACAAATCAAGCAAAAACCCAAAATCCACTAACCGCTTCTGGGGAACAATTCAACCCCACCTGTTATTCGATCGTTCATATTCTTTTTCTTCTTCAGCTTTGAAAATTGTAGCTTTCAACTCTAGAAAGGTGGTTGACATAGAGAACCACGCAGATTCTGCCCAAACGATGATTGATTTTCATAGCATTGATGAAGAATTGTTAGAAAAGATGGTCTATGATGCTCTAGTATGGAGCTCTCTCCATGGCCTCGTTGCTGGTGACAGAACTGTTCAGGTATGTGTGTAAAAATTGCAACTTTTTAATCTCTCACCAGGCATCTCACTGCTTCTATAAAGATGATTGTATATTCTGCTATTGGATTGGAATAGTTGTGACTGCTGTGAAGTATTTGGTGGGGCCGTCGCTCGTACGCTACCATAGGTTGCCATAATTGCTTGTATGACCATTAAATTTGTTTGCCTTCTACTCATTGAATGGATCAATATTATTCTGACAAGTACATAAAGTTCAAAACTGGTTTTTCCCTTCATATTTGGTCTGATTCCAATGTCATATTGGTTTGTGGGATAAGTATCTGAATAATGGTTTTAATCTAATTGATAGAGATCAGGAAAGGTACCCGGTGTTGGCATGGTACACGCCCCGTTTGCCTTGCTGCCTGTGGCCTTTCCAGAAGTTCAATGGAAGCTAGCATGTGAAGTGGCACCCATTTTCAATGAACTTGTTGATCGGGTCAGTATGGATTGGGAATTTTTACAAGATTCGTTATCCAGGTATCGTCAGTTACATACACCTAGAGGAATATGTTGCAATAGTTCAACGTACTAGGATATGAAGCTTATAACAGGGGCTGCCTTCAGCAGTTCAGATGTATGCAGTATTAGTTCTTGGAATGAAATTTTCTGTCTGAAACAGGTAAGGATGTGGCCTAATCTGCACGAATGTGTTGTACGGTGATAGGATCTTTATATGAGACACACACACGAGCATGTTTCTGCACTTGTTTATTCATCCCATTGTTGTTCAACAACTACATCAGTTTACTCAAATGTCCTATCATGTCTCTGTCTATTCAATAGCTACTATATTGTTTTGTTCTATTCCCCTACTCTTTGACTGAGTATTTCCATTATGGATTATATTGATGGAAATTATTTGCAATTAAATGAGCAGTAAAAGTTAATGTTTCTTTTAATCTTTACATTGCAGGACAAAGAGAGTGGATGATTTTACGTCAAGACTTCTAGAAATTCATTCCAAGACACTAGAAATTAACAAAAAGGAGGTATTGTTTCTCAATTGAGTCTTAGACTCCCTAGATAATCGATTGGGTTCAATTCATTAACTACTTTTTTTGAGGTGAAATCAACTAATTTTCTTCTTTCTTGGAGTATGCTAATACTTTGAATATAAACCAGGAAATTCACTTGGGTTTACATCGCTCAGATTATATGCTTGATGAACAAACTAAATTACTACTCCAAATAGAGTTGAACACAATTGCATCTTCTTTTCCTGGTCTCAGTTGTCTGGTCAGCGAGCTTCACAGGTTAAGATACTTCAGAACTCTGAAGTTTGGCTGCCCCTATTATCATCTTGTTTCAATAGCTTTATGTGTTTGGAAACTTATTTGGATGTTGAGCTTTACTTTTGTTATTGTACTGTTGGGTTTATACCTGTAGAATAGTAATGGAGCAAAAATGTGTTATTATTCAATTCCTTATTTGATTGGAAGCTATTAACTATCTGCTATCCTGCTAACCAAGTACCTTCCATCATTAAATGCCATATGATAGCCATTTACATTTATGACTTCCATATTTGACCTCCTAGGAGTGTCCTTCTTAGGTTAGAGGAAAGAAAAATTTCATGTGTATTGATTCACCGAAGAAGTTGAACTACATAATCTTGTAAACATGGCTACTTATTTTTATAGGAGCTTGTTGAAGAATTATGGAGATCTCCTTGGATTGGATCTCAAACGGGTACCTGAGAATTCTGCAGTTAGCAAGTTTGCAGAAGCATTAGCTTTGGCATGGACTGAGTATAATAACCCAAGGTTATATCCTAGTGAAAAATCCTTCATTGTCTTCATTCCTGTTGCTGAGGTCATATCGGTTAACAATCATGAATATTTTGTGCAGTGCTGTGGTTATGGTTGTTGTTCAGCCTGAAGAGCGCAACATGTATGATCAACATTGGCTTTTGGCTACACTAAAGGAAAAATATCCTTTCATTATTCAAATAAGTATTCCATTTTGGGTTGTAGCAAAAATTTTAGAATATTGTTAAGCTTAGATATGTTTGCCAAGTGATCAATGTCAATTGATGAATCGATACGTTTGAAGCTGGTGACTCTGATCTACATTAGCATGAGATTGTACTGTGTGTTGAAAGTAATTCTTAAAGATTAGTTAACATCATTTCATATTGTGTTAATAGGCTTGTTGGTATTTGCTAGAGATTTTCCTCGACTTTATGACACATATGACATTGCAACTATTCGAAAAACACTAGCAGAAATTGATAAAGATGGGGAGCTTTTACCAGATGGAACCCTTCTTATGTGCGTACTTTTTTCCAATGAAGTTAATATTTCTTATTTAGATATGCATACCTATTATGCTATGTTTTGGTTTTAATAGCTAAAACATTTTGTGTACAGGAGTGGCCAAGCAATTGCGATTATTTATTTTAGAGCTGGTTATGCGCCAACAGATTATCCATCAGAAGTAGTATGTTTATATTTCTCTCCCTTTATTTTGGTTACAAGTATGTAGGTGTTTCCTATTGCTTCATAGTGCTTGCAAGCTCATTTTCTATTTCTTTTAAGTACAAGTGTTATGTTAAATATAAGTATAGTCTAGTCTTTATTCATGTAACTAATAGCATTGTGTATATTAATGTGATATATGGTGAATTAGCGTTAAAAATACTATTTACTTCACTCACTTTTGCATGATATTAGAGTAGAAAAACTAGAGATGACTTGCGCCATATAGGGCTCGAGAGTGAGCCTGATTTTTTTATTAGCCTGAGCCCAACCTGAATCCTAATTGAAACTCGAGTTCTAATTGGATTTTAGGTAAAGTTTAGGTTTAGGTCGGGTCGGGTCGGGTCTCTTTGAGTTCGAAGCTCGAAAATGTTTTTTACAAGGACTACTACAACAATAACAACAATAACACTTAATGAGAGTCCCGCTGTTAAATTAGTCTTTTTCCATTGACTTTGGGCTAAATCCGAGTGATGCAAAAGCGCTTAAAAGTTTATAAGCAAAATAAAAGAGGACAAGTTAGTCAACTACAAGCTTTAATTTGGCGGAATGAAGAATGAGATAGTCAACCACAAGCTTTAATTTGGTGAAATGAAGAACAAGAATTGAAGTGGCAGCAAGGATAATAAGGGCTGAAAGTTACATTATACTAAGTTTTTCTTGTTAGATAGGGAATATAATAATAAGTTTGATATATTGTCCTAATTTGTTTAGAACTTAAGCTTATTTAAACATAAAGAATATTTATTAGGATAGGATTCAATTTTGAATATTTTAGAATCCTTATGTACTAGAATAAAGATTTTAAGAACTTCTGTAAATATGTGTGTACTCAACCCTTCAAGAATAAGCTATCCAAATTTTTTCTATAATTTGAGTTTTTAGTTAGCAGGTATGATACTTTATTCTAAGAAAGATTCTTAGAGCCTAGGAGTAACTCTTAGTTTCCTACCTCCCATTGTTTTTGTTCCTTACTAAATTCTAGCAACCAAAACCCTAAATTTTAGTCATATCAAACCTAAATTACAATAAACCTAGAAATCTTAGCCTAAATTTCTAGCATTCAAACTCTGAATGATGGGCCCCCTTTTGGGGCAAACAGTAGGTCAAGATCTTCATGGACTTTGATACCATATTAGAATTTTTAATATGGGTAGAGTGTAGATCCATTAACAAGAATTAGGCTTGGGTCTAACTATTGCCAAAATGACTAGAACTAGCTATTTAGTTCGTTGGCCCTTACCAGTTATTATCGTTTTAACATTTTTTATTGTTAATCAAATGTGGGATACTCTAACAAGGAGGGTCTCAAGAATTTTTTTCTTGCTTGACCTGCCATCTTTCTCTAAGTTTATGTCTAAACCTATATCTCAAAATCAACAAAAAGGACAGATTTTTCCCTTGAAGATGTGAGATTTGGCAAGGTGTATTCAAGGAATAAGACAATTATCCCCGACTCTATGTAAGTCTAAGACATCAACCTAAATCCTAAGAATGGGGTAACAATTTGTCCTTTTGCATAGTGAAACCAAATCTCAATTGAACGATAATGATCAAGATCTTCCAGTCATTATTAGAAAAGGAACGAGGCTATGTACCAAATGACCATTATAGCGTTTTGCTCAATTTCTTTCTTTCAAAATTTTTTATCATCTCATAAAGCTTTCCTTGTTAATCTAAACACCATTGTCATCCCCAAAATCCTATCTGAGGCTTTAACCAATGAGAAATGGAAACAAGCTAAGAATGTGGAAATGGAGGCATTGGAAAAAAATAAAAATTAGAGTTGATGAAGTTGTCAGCGGGAAAGAAACATATGGACCGTTAGAGTATTCCATATTGACTAAACATGAAAATGTTAAAGGGTTTATAAATGGTAAGGGCCAACTATCCAAATAACTAGTTCTAGTCATTTTGACAGTGGTTGACCCAAGTTCAATTATTGTTAATAAGTTCTACACTCTACCCATATTAAAAATTCCAATATGGTATTAAAGCAAGTTTGGTTCGGATTATTAATTTCTCGGTTGTCTGTCTAGAAGTCTAGTCCTAGCATCCCATTTCGGTAACCACTGCGTTTAGTTCAACTAACAACTGGATGTCTAGTTCCAGTTGCATTTGAGGGGGAGTGTTAGAGTATTCTATATTGACTAAATATGAAAATGTTAAAGGGTTTATAAGTGATAAAAGTCAACTATCCAAATGGTTAATTTTAGTCATTTTGGCAATGGTTGACCCAAGCTCAATTCTTGTTAATAAGCTCTACACTCTACCCATATTAAAAATTCTAATATGAATTGTAATTGGTCTTACATAGTGAAGTATAATGTAGATGGATCGATTGAAAAGTATAAAGCAAGTTTGGTGGCTAAAGACTATACCTAAACTTATGAAATTAACCAAACGACTTTGCACCAGTTGCAAAGATGAATAATGTTAGAGTTCTCCCATCTTTAGCAACTAACTATGGTTGGGCGTTGCAACAATTTGATATCAAGAATGCATTTTTGAATAGAGAAATCGAGGAAGAAATCTACATATAACTGCCACTAAGTTATAGGAATCATTTGAATACTCAAATTGTTTGTAAGTTAAAGAAGATCAGTTACCACAGGCATGTTTTGGGATATTTACAAGAGTAGTGATAGCTATGAGGTATAGACAGAATCAAAGGAATCATACATTGTTCATCAAACACTTACTTTGGGTGAAGTCGTAGTACTTTTAGTGTAGATGATGTTATAGTGATGGATGATAACAAGGAAACACAATTGTCTCTAAGTCAATGTTTGGCTAAGAAGTTTGAGATTAAGGAGTTAGAAAGGTTGAAATATTTCCTTGGCATTGAAGTAGCTCACTCGAGGCAGTATATTTTTATATCTTGACAAAAGTATATTATTGATCTCCTAAGAGAAATAGACAAGACCACTTGCAATAAGTACTTTGATAGACCCGAATGTTAAACTTGGAAAGGAAGAGGCATGTTGTAGTATAAGGGAAATATATCAACATAGGGGGGTCATTTATTTATCTCATACACAACAAGATATAGCATATATAGTGAGTATGAGAAATCAATTCATGCATATCCCAAATGAAGTTAACTTGTAAGCAGCTCGCCGAGTAATATATCTGTTGAGAATACTCATATGTGAGTGCCCCACATTGAAGAAAGAGGTGAAAGAAGACTACTATATAAGCCAAGTGGGCTACTCCATCCATTGCCAATTGGTTTTAGGATGGAACCTCACTTAAGTTTGTGTGTGGTCTAACTTTTCTCCTTATATGGGCTGGTTGGCTCATTGCAAATTTGACATGCTATCAGAGCAAGTCTAGTCTGGATTCTTAATCTTTTTGTTGTTTATCTGGATGTTTAGTTCTAGCGGTTTGGTCTGGTTACTTCTGCGTTTATTTCAAACGACAACTAAATGTCCAGTCCCAGTTGCACTTAAAGATAAGTGTTAGAGTATCCCACATTGATTAAAAATGAAAATGTTAAAAGGTTAATAGATATTAAGGGTTAACCAACCAAATAGCTAGGTTAATGGGTTCTACACTCTACCCATATTAAAAATTCTAATATTCCCCATCCTTATATTCTATTGTTGAATTCTCTTTTGAAAATAAGGACTGATGAAATAAAACTCATGTTCTTTGAAAGTAACATTTGTTGAGACACAAAACCTTTTCAACAGAGGGTGGTAACATTTATACCCTTTTTGAGTCAGATTAATTAATAAACACACATTTCAAACCATTGAATCTAACATTTTGCAATTTTGGCTATGAACATGAAAAAATGACACACACCCAAATACCCTAAGAATGAGGAAATTTGTAGTTTGCAGATCAAAATAGAATGTCGAGAGGATTGCCATTAGACTTTTGAATCATAAGACTCTTGAAGGCCAACAGTTATAGTAATGCTTCCCCCAAAAAGGATTTAGGGCCTGTTTGGTTGGATGTTAATTAATGGAATGGAATGTTATGAAACATAACAGAACGGTTTATAATGGAATGGAATGTAATAGAGTGAAAAGTTGTTTGGGAGGGATAGAAGAGTTTATAATGTAATATAGTGACATGTTATTTGAAAGATAGATAGAATGAAATGTAATGTATAATAAATGACTATTATATCCTTGATATTAAAATGGTTGTTATAGGATATTTAACGTTATAATTTTAAAATAAAAATCATGCCCAATTAAAAATCACAGTTACAAGTCACAACTGTGACAAATAATTTTTTTTATATTTTCTATTTTAAAATAATAAAAATTTTAATAAAAGTTTTATTATTTTATTATTAATTATATACAATTTATTATTAGTTATATAAAAATTTTATTATTAATTATTTAATAAATTTTATTTTATTCTATTATATGTGATTTATATTTATAAATAATTTATTTATATTTTTATTTATATAGCAATATTTACAAATAATTAAAGAATAGTTTTTAATATATTTTATATTTTTCATTAATAGGAAAAATTATTGACGGTATATTAGATAGTATATATTTATTAGTTTACGTTTCATCCTAAACCTCCTGAAATGAAAATTTCTTATTTTCACCGTTTAGGATGGAATGAAAAGTAATATGAAACCCTCCGCTCTATCTTATTCTGTTCCATTCTATTATGAAACCCTCAACCAAACGATAGAAGTGTGCTACGTTCTATCCCATTTTATTACCAACGGCTCAATCAAACAAGGTCTTAGGGATAATTTTTTATAAAGGAAGGCTTAGGTTGATTCAAGGAGGTAACCATTTTTCCTTTTTTTGTACTCCATTTTGTTGTGGGATTTCAGCATAGGATGACTAATACAATTCCTTCTTTTTGGAAGCATGGAATTAGGAGTTGATTGAAATATTCTCTAGCATGGTCAAACCTAAACCTTTCGATGTTGATTCCAAAACGATTTTTAATCATGAAACAAAACTTTGGGAGGACAATATTGACATTAGATTTGTGTTTGAATAAAGATATCCAACTGACATCGTCAATGAAGAAAACAAATCATTTTCCCCTAGAAATATTAGGAATAGGAGAAGGATCCCAAATGTCACTATGAATGAGATAAAAAAGAATAGAACTTCTTTGATACAAGTTTGTGTTTGGCACACTGACACACTTCACAATGAAAATCATTAACATATAGACCTTTAAAATAAGAGGAAGTAGAATTTTAATGACACTTAAAGATGGATGTCTAAGTCGGTGATGACGGAGCTAGATTTTCTCTTTACTGAATGGAAAAGATTATGAAAGAAAGGAGTGAGATAAACCACATTTAATCTTACTTGATAAGTTTAATTCTTCAAGGTAGTAAAGGACATCTTGTACTCTAGTATGTCCAATCGTCTTCCTTGGATCCTTGTCCCGAAATATACAATAATTACGATAAAAAATAACTTAGCAACTCAATTCTCGAGTTAGTTTGTTGATAGAGATCAGGTTCTTGGATAATCGAGCAACATGAAGAACTTCATTTAAGGTTAGTAACGGATTGATCTTTACATCCCCTATGCTTGATACGGTGGTCAATGAATTATCAATTGTAGCTATTTTCCTACTACTTGGACATGTGGAATATATTAAAAAAAGGGGTTTGGTGAGTGGGTCATATGGTTAATAGGTCCTAAATGGTGGTCAATGAATTATCAATTGTAGCTATTTTCCTACTACTTGACATGTGGGATATATATAAAAAAAAGGGTTTGGTGAGTGGGTCATAATAGCTCCTAAATCCATAATCTGAAAGTTGGCAAAAGTTGTTCCTGAGACATTTAGTGTAATAGAGAGTGGAAACTCACCTGAATATAACCAAAGAACAAGTACCGGAAGGTTTGTTGAGGTTGCCAATAATACATATTACCTTCTAAAACCTCTTCTGGGTTAAGATTACCTAACTCTTGAGGTGTTCCTTCATTTTGTTGGACTTTAGCGACTTGGGCTTGACCAACTTTTCTTGATTAATCTCCTCTCAGTCCCCACCCTTGGCTTGGCGGTTTTCTATAAAGTTTCCAACACTTTTCACAGGTACTTCGTGCCTTCTTAAGGCAAGTTCACCATAAGTTATCACGGTTCTAGGCTTTTCACAATATGTTGCTGAATTATTGCCACAATTAGCCACCATGGCAGAGTTGTTTGTGTTGAGTGGTTCGAGCATCAGCTGTCTTCTCCTTTCTTCTCCACAAACTAATTAAAACATGGAACTTCATGTTCATCAAGAATCTGGATTCTGACTCGTTCAAATTCCAGATTAAGTCCAACCAAGAAAGACTATCTTGCTCAATAAGGCCTTTTAAAATAGCTGCCTATTGAGGTCATATAGTTTTTAAAACCTTGTAGTGGTCAAGCTCTTGCCACAAGATTTCAACTGATTAGAATATTTGGTAACCATCTAACTCCCTTGTTTTGCAGTCAGTCTTTATCTTGGCTCATTCACTTGAGTTGCATCCCTAGCCTTGCGATACAGTTGTTGGAGTGCTCTCAGGTGTCCTTGGTTGTAGCCAGGAGCATACATGTGTCAATATCATGCCATAATCATGGAATCTTTATCCCATACTTCAAATCGAGGACCTTTAGTATTAGCTTCGCACCTGTGAGACGATTGATTGTCCCTTTCCCTTTTAATATGGCGCAAACGAGTTAAGATCATTAAGTTAATGTTTTCTATTCAGCTTGTATACTGCCTGGATGTTTTGCAATCCATTGAGATGTTGATATTGAAAATTCTCCTTTGATTGTGTTGTAGTGGTTATTTCTACTACTTTTTGATATGTCCGCAGAAAAGAAAAATGATCTCTAGGCAATTAAGGCTGATTGCTTAAAGAAAAAAAAATTACCAGCAATGAAGTTTGATTAGAATCTCAAGACTGTCGACAATGAAAGATGATCAGATTGATTTTTCCTAGGAATTCAAGACCTTACAGCTCTAATACCATGACAATTTGAGGTTTGAGAGAATATTTTCTGCATTGCTTGCTTAGAAATGTATAAGAGGATCAATTATTCACATATTATCTTAACAACTAAAACAGAAACAAAAATAATGAGATCTCATGATCATAAGATATTCTAATTAAATAGGAAATATTAAAAAGATATGAAAATCCTAAAATGAATTTGTTTTCCCACAGTTACAGTCACTTGTCTAACACCTAACATTTGTGATGCGTGGGAAGATCGAAGGTGGAAAGCAGCATTAACACTTGGTGAAATTGTTGATATGCATGAGGGAAAGAATATGCATGACAATGAAACTTGGTAAATTATTGATAAAAAATATGCTTCAATTCGAGGAAGAGTATAGGGCAATTTATCAAATAACTTTGCATCTTTGGTACATATTAACATGATATATGGTGAATTAGGTTTAACACAACCTATTCACTCACACTTACACGTTAGATAATAACATAGGTCTAAGATAAAGTTTACCTTTGATGCAAATATTTTGCATCAAAAAAAGACTTTTCCCAAGTATGTGAGTGTTATATGTTTCCTACTTATATTCATTGGCAGGAATGGAGAGCTAGGCTACTTTTAGAGCAATCATCAGCCGTCAAATGTCCATCCATATCTTATCATTTAGCAGGGACCAAGAAGATTCAACAAGAGCTTGCTAAACCCAATGTTCTTGAGAGGTGGTGAATATTTTCAGACTTGTTTCTTAAAACTGTCAGCTTCATATATTCTAGGGACTACAGCTTGCTCCTAATCATTGTCAACTTTATACTTTTCAATTTCTTGGTTACATTTCCAAGTGATGTTTATTGGCAGCCCAAATGTAGTCCACTGTTAGTGACTTAATAATGCACTTTTGGGGCTATTAACTGTGACATACCTGGCAGAACGCCACTATTGCTTTTTGCTATAGAATATTTTTAGATTTTTTAGAGAAATGAAAATACAATTATCTCCAAACCTGAATGAGAAAAGTCCATGATTCTAATTGCTTGTTCATGTGCTTGGTTATGATAGAATCCTTTGATCGTAATGAGCAAGCAGTTGTTAAGAAACTCCTTTTCTTATAGGTTTCTTGAGAACAAAGAGGAAATAGCAAAGCTGAGGAAGTGCTTTGCAGGCTTGTGGAGTTTGGATAATTCAGAGATTGTTACAACAGCTATTGAGAAACCTGAACATTTTGTTATGAAGCCTCAAAGAGAGGGCGGAGGTCCTGAATTTGTCAAAATTGATTATCTTTTGGATTTAGTTCTATGACATCGCCTGTTTTTTCTCAACTGTTGATTTTCTTCTTCAGGTAACAATATCTATGGTCATGATGTGAAGGAAAAGCTTCTTAGACTGCAAAAGGAAGGAACTGAAGATAGTGCAGCTTACATCCTCATGCAAAGGATTTTTCCATCAGTTTCTCCTGCCTTCTTAGTACGTGATGGCATTTGTCATAAAGAGCATGCCATATCAGAACTTGGAGTATATAGTGCTTATTTGAGGTACATAAAAACTTCTGCATTTAAGGATATGAATTTCAGTGTTAATGTTCAATTCCTTACAAAATGAAGTTAAGGGGGTGTGCTGGGAAAGAATGGTTTGCTTCATTTGATTTTTGATGTCTAAAAAAGAAGGGAAGAGACCTTGAGCTTCCCAAAGAGCAGTGCTTGAAACATCACTTTGTCAGATATAATTCAGCTTGAAAAAACATTAAATTATGCAGGAGCAAGGATAAGGTTATTATTAATGACCAATGTGGATACTTGATGCGGACAAAGGTATCTTCATCAGATGAAGGAGGAGTTGCAGCTGGATTTGCCGTCTTGGATAGCATATACTTGACCTGATGGCGTAGGTTCATAATTGTTTCCAACTGGCTTCACTGCTTTGACCCAAAGTGTTTATCTTTGGTTACTTTCTCACCTTAGTTAAACTTGCTTGATATCTGCAGATTTTGACTTGGAATAATGTATCCAATTCCCATTGAAAGTTGCGGGTTCAGTCTCATTGGAATTCATTTCTCAGAGTGGAATACTGAATATTAAGGAAATTTCTTTTCTTCCCCTGTTTCATTGTAAAGAGGATTATCATTGGTGATCAACGTGTGCACGTTAGGATAGTAAACATAAATTATATGTTGGAAAAGTTTCGACCAGTGCACACTGAGATCTCAATTGCAGAATTAGTTGTTCGCTCTATTTTGAGCAGTCCCCTTGGCACCATAAATAGATCTTATCTTCAGAAACACTTGCCTGTGCGTCACCGAATGTTTGTCTGAAAAATTGACAAGAGGCATAGAGCTTCTCTCTATTTATATTCGTGTGGTGATGTCTTGATATGAACTCCATTACTGCTTTTTGCAATTTTCACGTCTTTGCCACATTCGTATTCTAGCAGCATCAGGTATAAACTATTACGTGCCACAAGTTTTCTTGCATATCAATCCTTCTCTCCTTGACGCTTTGTAAACTTTCTGGTATGGTTAATCCCAGCAGAAAAAAGAAAGGCAGCAGCTAGTTAACGGTGAGATAAGAGTACATATTTTGATTCACATGACATTATGGATATAACTTTAGCTATTTTTGACCATTGCTCTTCTCAAACAACAGATTGATGATAGGGGGACGGTCATACCTGTTTCAAGGAATCGTCACCAATTCAAAGAGCTAGTTGGGAAAATACCAATAAAAAATCAAGGGCTTTTTCCTTTTTTATTGATAAGGATCATCTGATGAAGGTCCTGTTGTTCCAGCACAGTCCAAAATAGGGAAATAAAATTCCATGGAATTTTTATATCAATAAAGCCAGATTTTGCCAAATCTCTTAGCTTTACATTCCATTTGATCTACTGCAGCAGGCCTGAAATTTTCCAAGAGATGATCAATCCCTCATATTCTACTCAATTGTCTGACAATGCGTAAACCATACTTTGGGCATTGTTTTGGCTGATGGCTGATGGCTGATGACTGATGTCTGGCTTCACAATACAATCCGAGTTAATGATGCAACAGCCTCAACCAGGGTTTATATTTACCATTCCCAACTAGAACCATCAAATTCTAACCTGAATGCTCTCTGCAGTAGCAGCAAAAGAAACCTAATCTACTACTGGCTAACATACCGTGCATACTCATTGGAGTTTCCCTTGATTCAACTTGCTTCGCTACCTGAAGCTCTTAAATGTTTATGGTTGAGGGATACTATCATTTCTTTGCCACAAGTGTTCCCTGATGGCCAATCAATCTCTCTTTTATTTTTTTTGGGTCCCTAATTTACTGATTTATCTTTGTAATCAAACGAAAAACAGAAATCAAGAAAAGACTATATACTTAATGAGTGTTATGATACAAGAACCTCGAAAATGATATCGTGAACAAATTACATTTATGACAATGAATTGAAAGAATTGCGGTTCCAGGTTATGGGTAGCCTATTCACATAGTGGAAGAATCATTATCTTTGACCTCGCTTTCATTATCTCCGTCCTTTAGATGATCAAAAAATGCGTCAAGGTACCAAGGGCAACTTTCATTCCATTGACCCTTTTTTGCATTTGCCCGCCACTTCTGATCAGCAATCATTTCAGGCGATAGACCCCATTCTTGCATTTCTTCCTCCGTATGATGAATCGCTAAACTGTAATCTCCCCCTTGGCCCAACTGCATCACCCGAATCTCACAGTTCCCCAGATTATTCAGGTGCTCAAATTGTTCAACTGTCCACTTGAACCACTTCATGAGGAACACACGACAAGTTAGCCCATGGGATATGATAATCAGATTCACATCGTGGGAAGGGTCCTGATGAAGCCTGTTCATATCTATGTCCCTCCAAAGAGATTCCAGAAAATCTGCCAAAGCACAGCTCTCATCAAGCACAGCTCCAAAGAGATTCATTTAGTTATTAAGCTACTCTTCAGAGATGTAGTTCATGGCATTTTCCTGTAGAACATCTTAATGTATGTCCATTAAAGCAATAACCACAACCAAATACTGAAAATTGATTCATTGTACCACATACTCTGCATCTTCCTTCACCATTACAAAGCAAAAGGAAGAATTTCAACACAAGTCCAATATCAAAGGAATTGGTTGAGACTCGTATCCTGTGAGTTCAGCTTTCACTTGGGAAAACAATGAAGTCCAGTGACTATAAGAGTGACGTAGATACATTGTCAACCAAATTCCATACAATGTAAAATAGAGATCCTAATCAAGAAAAGCAACAAGAAGCAATAGATCACCATACAACATGGACTCACCCAGAATACCCGTGAGCTACTTCTCTTTTAACAACTCACATCAACATCAGTCTCATCAATCATTTGTATCCACATCAAGTACCAATGGGAACAATTTTAAGCAGAAATGTTTGTTCACAAGCAATGTGAGAAGAGAGAATTTTGACTCCAAAATGAGCAACACACATCTACTATTGAATTGCAGTCCAACACATTATAAACAAGAGTATATTTTAATCCAAATGCTAATCACTTGCATAAAACCACAAATTCCAGTTTCAAAATCATATAGAAAGACCCCAAATTGATAACATCACCAAAGTTCATTTGCTTAGAGCTATTTTACTTCCAGATAGTAAGTCAATATAAAATTGTCAGAGTTGGGCTGAAAACAACATAGAACACGGTAGTATGTTTGAATGTGGTTAGGCTTTAAAACAAAACATCTAAGAACAGATTTGGGAGCATATATAATGAAACAAAATTCAATCTTTTCAACTTCATTTTTTGTTTGAGACTTTCCCAACCCTAAAAATCACAAGTTTCTAAATGGTTCCATTTCATGGTACGTTGCACATCAAATTCTAGAAAGACAAGTGGCATAACATTTCAAAAGCAGTGATTGCTTCATCTACAAGTGCTCTGTAAAATATGCCCAGGAAGCTTTTAAGAGCTCAATTCATTGAAGTCCCGATGCAAAAATAATTTTGCAAGGAAAAAGGATTAGGAGGACTTACGCTTAAATTTTTGAGTTCTATTGTTAATTTACACACACAATATCAATATGTCCATAGTTACCATTGCTACTTTGGAGCAGAGAGCTAATTTGGATACTTTATTTTATGTTCTTGCTAACTGATACATTATCACAAATTCCATACAAGGAAAAAGAAGAGATCCTAATCAACAAAAGCAACAGGGAGCAATAGAGCACCACACAGTTCATAGATTCATCCAGAAGGTGAGTTCTCGTGGAAACAAATATTCCTACCAGTGAGCTGCTTCTCATCAAATGTCTCTTTTGACACATCAATAACATAAGTTTCATCAATCGCTTGTAACCAGACCAAGTATTGGGGCATATTATGCAGAAACAATATTAAGTAGAATTTGTTCAGCATCTCATAAATAGACAAGAGCAATAGAAAAAGAAAGAATTTTAATCCCAATTTGAGCAACACACATCTACTATTGAATTGTAGTGATATACAGTCAAATTTGTCCAAAACTGGGCTTAAATAAAAATAGAATACGGTGGTGATGTTTAAATGTGGTTAGGCTTCCAAAATGCTTAATTTATAGCATATAAAAACAGACTTGGGAGCATACAGAACGAATCTTTACAAGATCATTTTTTTGAGACTTTCTCAACCCAAAAATCACTTCTAAACTGCTCCATTTCCTAATCCCTTGCACATTAAAGTCTAGAAAGAACTAGAAGGACTTTTTAAGTCGAGTACACAACCTGGATGTTTGAGTTCTATTGTTAATTTACACAAACAATATCAACAGATATCCCAACATTTGATACTTTAAAACAAAAAACTAATTTGGATAATTTATTTTACGCTTTAGCTAACTATACAACTACAGAAACACCATGCTACCCTCAACAATATTGTAACTGAATCAATTTCTGTCTTATCTACAAGAATCCCATATACAAAACAATTATAAGACACCAAAAAGACTGAAGTATAACAGAATGAAGTAATTTCAAAGCCCAATAAGGAAAGAAGAAACGAATAACGTCAATTTACAATCTTTAGGTTTTCATAAGATCCCATTTCCATTTCTTTCTTTTCTTTAGCTCCAATCACTTCACTGATTCAACTTTTACCCCTAGGAAACAAAAAATGCACAAAAGAAAAAGGATGGAAAGAGAAACGTACTTGAAACGCGATCAAATACATCCGCAGCAGATTCACCTTCAGGGAACCGGTAGAAGAACCTTCCAAACCTCTCTCTGGTCCTTTTGATGACCCTCATGCGCTCTTCAACCTGAAAGTTGCCGAAATCCTGTTCTCGTACCCTACATTCCTCTCTAACCCCAACGATCCTCTCCCTCTCAAAAGACCGACCGATCTCTCTAAGCGTGGATCGGGTGCGTTCGTAAGGCGACACGTAAAAGTACACTCGCCAGTTCTTGGCACATGTTCCATCTTCAGAGGCAAGGTTGAGCAACTGGGCCCCTGCTTCACGAGCCTGAGCTAAACCAAGTGGGGTTAGCGGGATTTTGTTGTCAGGGATGGTGGTGTATGCGGCGGTGTCAAGGTTTCCCTGAGACTCACCGTGGCGGACAAGGATTATACGCTTGGGAAGAAAGCGGTGATTAATGGGGGGATGGTGGTTGTTTCGATGGAAATGGTTAGTATGGTGGTGGCTGTTGTTGTGATGGTCTTCTTGCATTTTCTCTCTCGATTCCAACTATGTTGCTGATGTTGCTTCGGCGATTGTTGGGTGCTCTTCCTCTCTGCCGCTATAGGGATGAATAGCTGTGTTGTTTCTGCTATAAGTTGAGTGATCAAATGTGCTGAAACAAATCTTGATGAAGGGCAAATGTTTCTTCAATGCTTTGTAGGTAGGCAGGCAGCTTTGCGTGGTCATACCCATGTTATGTTACTTCTTCTCTTATCCTTCAAATACGCCGTTTCTTAT
The DNA here is from genome assembly GCA_024520975.1 of Erythroxylum areolatum. Lineage (NCBI taxonomy): Eukaryota > Viridiplantae > Streptophyta > Magnoliopsida > Malpighiales > Erythroxylaceae > Erythroxylum > Erythroxylum areolatum. The sequence continues at coordinate 41,419,438 of JANIJH010000006.1, forward strand.
TATAAAATATTAAGTTTAATACATTATAACGACTCTTTCTATTGTCAAAAGTAAAGATCTAACTGAGATTTGTACCTCATGGACCACCCACCGACTCCCCTCTAATATTTAATTATGTATTTCTAAGATTGCGAGAGTCTGTTCATTCATTCTGGAAGATATGCTTCTTTGACCGTAACATTAATGCGTGTGGACAGTTGCGAAGCTTTCACAATTCAATCATCTTTGCACATGAGCCAGCTTTCTTAGACGTGTTGTCCACCTTTGCACGGCTTGTTTCCATGGATTTAAATACTATTTTGTTTTTTTTTATAAATTAATAATATTTCATTAACAGGAACTGCCATTTCTTAGTATTCTTTGTTAGCTAGGAATTCTCTCCTTTCTTGGGCTAAATAGAAAGATTTTTTCATATTAAGTTTCTTAGGACTAAACTCAAAGTTAGCATAGCTAAGTTGTCAAGGGTAAAGAATGGTGAGAATGCTAACATATTCATGACTCGTTTCAAGAAGATGAAAAGTCAATGTCGGATTGCACTTCTACAAATTGAATATGTGAAATTAACTCAAAGAGGGTGTGGACATTGACTTATGAAAGAAATTCTATGCGTGGAATTTTGTGATTTCTATAAATTAGCAGCAAAAGTCTCCAAATATGAAGAATTCCTTGAGGAAGAGCATCACCAAAAAATTGCCAACACTTATGCTACTGAGACAAATTTGTATGATCCCTGGAACTTGCATTTACCTTTCTCTGGAATGCAAATACATAAAGTTCAAAAAGAAAATGTAAGCTCCGTCAACTCAAGTTCAATATACCTTTAATATCTCTAATACAAAGTCAAATTTTGGTTAATTATTGCAAGAAAAATTTATCACCTTACCCCTAGACCATAAAATTCCTACAAAAAAGGAAAATAGAGGTAGAGACTATTGCAAATATCATAATACTTAGAGCCACTCGATAAATTGATATTGGGGATTTAAGAATGCGATCTAAGACTGTATCAATAAAGGAATTTTGTTGTCCACTAAGGTTGTCCAAACTATGCTGATATCTAAAACACAGTTCCCACCAGTGGCAACTGTTAATGCCATTAAATTCGACTTACAACTATTGTTAAATGTAAAAAATAAGTTGAAATTTATGGAAGATCATTTAGCATCAACATCGAATTCAAGACCATGTGTTTATGTTCCTAAGTATAATACAACTTTAGGAACGGGGACCAACGAATTCTTAGGATTCAGCAAAAGGTAGAAATTTTAGGAAATAATCACCAAGAAGAATTCACCCAAGTTTATAGGTAAAAAAATGTGTTAGGACCCGATTTTTAAACCGGAGCCCAACCGTAAAACGGAATTCTAAACGAAAACAGAAAGCGAAACAAAGAGGACGAAAGCGAAAGAACGGATCACAAAGCCGAAAGTGGGCCAAACGCAAACGAAAAACCAATCGGATCAAAAAGCGCGCGAAACACAAATCAGATCGGAAGTCATAAAGCGGAAACAAAATCAAATAGCGGAATCGAAGGAACAGATTCAACGAAAACAAATCGCTTAAGAACAAAAACTTATCTCCGACATCCGAAAA
>JANIJH010000006.1:41438515-41452167 GCA_024520975.1 Erythroxylum areolatum
TAACCATCTTCTTTGTCTCAAATTCAACTCCTTTTGGGTCATCAGATATTTAAGACTCTTATGGTCTGTAAACACCCCAGGGGTGATTCCATACAAATAATGTCTCCAAATCTTTAATGCAAAAACTATGGCTGCTAACTCTAAATCATGCGTAGGATAGTTCATCTCATAAGGCTTTAATTGTCTAGAAGCATAAGCAATCACTCTATTACCTTGCATCAACACACAGCCTAATCCCTTCCTTGAGGCATCACTATACATTGTGTATCCTTCACTACCCGAAGGCAAAGTCAAAACCGGTGCGGTTGTAAGCCTGTTCTTCAATTCCTCAAAACTATTCTAGCATTCCTCTGTCCATATAAATTTCTGATTCTTTCTTGTCAATTTGGAAAGTGGAGTTGCTATTATTGAAAAGCTCTCCACAAACCTTCTATAATACCTGGCCAATCCCAAGAAACTTCTTACTTCTGCTACATTCTTAGGTGCTTCCCATTTCACAGCCGCTTCTATCTTCTTTAGATCCACATGAACTCCTTGCTCTGAAATCACATGTCCAAGAAATGTCACTTTCTTTAACCAAAACTCACATTTGTCGCATTTGGCATACAACTCATTCTTCCTCAATGGCCTCCAAAGAAATTCTTAAGTGTTCCTCATGTTCCTTATTACTTTTAGAATAGACCAAAATATCATCAATAAAGACAATGACAAATTGGTCTAAGAAAGGTCTAAAAACTCTATTCATCAAATCCATGAAAGCTGCTGGTGCATTTGTCAGCCCAAAAGGCATGACCAGAAACTCAAAGTGGCCATATTGTGTTTTAAAAGCAATCTTTGACACATCGGACTCCTTTATCCTCAACTGGTGGTAACCCGATCTCAAATTTATCTTAGAAAAGACCCTTGCCTCCTTTAACTGATCAAACAAATCATCTATGCATGGGAGCGGATATATGTTCTTAATGGTGACATGGTTAAGTTTCCTATAATCCAAACACATTCTCAATGATCCGTCTTTCTTCTTTACAAAAAGAACCGTCACCCCCCAAGGTGAAGAGCTCAGCCTAATATAACCTTTCTCTAACAAATCTTCCAATTGCTCCTTAAGCTCCTTCAATTCCAATAGAGCCATTCTATAAGGTGGAATCAAAATTGGCGTTGTGCCTGGATGAAGCTCAATGGGAAATTCAATTTCCCTAGATGGCGGTAGCCCTGGTAACTCCTCGGGAAAGACATCCAGGAATTCCTTGACTACTGGCATATCTTCTAACCCCCCTCTATCTATCCACGTGTCTACCACATAGGCCAAAAATGCCTCAAACCCTTTTCTCATCATTTTCTCTGCCATCAAAGCCAAAATAATTCTCGATGAGCTAAATTTCCTGTCTCCTATGAACATCACCTTTCTTCCATCATCCAACTAGAACTCCACTATTTTCTGTTTGCAATCTAAGTTGGCATTGTAATTCTCTAAGGCATCCATACCCAAAATCACATCTAATCCTCCCATCTTCAATGGCATTAAATCCATCACTAGGTGTCCCCCACCAATATGTATCTCACAATCTCTATAAACTTGACTAATCACAATACATTGGTCAATTGGAGTACTCACCATCAAAGGAGTATCTAATGGGCTCAAATCTTTACCCAACATAGTTTTACCCGATGAAACAAAGGAGTAGGTAGAACCTGGATCAATCAAAATAATCACATCATCATCAAATAATTTAATCATACTTGTCACAACTTCTGGAGCGGTCTCTGCATCCTTCCACGTCATTGCAAACACTCTAGCTAGTGCTTACCCCTTGGTCTTCCTGGAGGATTCGCTCTCCTTACTACATCAGAGCTGCCCACTTCAGTTGCAATCTTTTGTCCCACTGCCTCATTTCTCTTCGAAGCCTGCATCTGTGCTCCCTCTCTTCTTGCATGCCGCGGACACTCTCTAGCTATATGCCCCTTCTCTCCACATTTGAAACAAGATCCAGTCAATCTGTAGCATTCCCCTGCATGGAACTTGCCGCAATGGTCGCACTTAGGGACAGATGACTTGCCCCGTTCTCCCTTTCTACTGCCTCCCACCGTTAAGGCTTGATGAGAAATAGTAGAAGTCCTCATCGGTTTAGGCCTGCTTACACCACTGCTCCTCTCCTCAAACTAGATAGGGAAAGTCTTGGCACTCCTCTCAGACATAGAAGTACCACCTCCCCTCTTGAACTATTCTCTTCCTTTTCTCTTTTTGCTCACGACACTCTTTATGTTCTCGATGTTTTCAACCCTCAAAGCTGCCTCAACCAGCTGTTGGAAGTCACAAAAGTTCTGTACTACCACTTTTTCCCTAATGGCTAGATGTGGTCCTGATTCAAATCTTTGGCACTTGGCCGCCTCATTCAGCATCATCTCAACTGCATATTGAGATAACTGTGCAAACCGACGCTCATACTCACTTACTGTCATTTCCCTCTAGGTGAGACTTAAAAATTTCCTTTGCTTCTACTGAATATACACCTCAGACAGGTACTTCTTCTTATAAGCAGTTAAGAAGTGCTTCCATGCCAGCACTGGGGGTCTCATCTGGCTCCTTGGCACACTCTCCCACTAAGGTAGAGCATCCCCTTGAAGTAGGCTAACAGCATACACAACTTTCTCATCATCCTCGCAATCCATCTGATCCAATATCCTCTTGGTCTTCCTCAACCAAGTCTTAGCTTCTTCTAGATCTGTCGTCCCATAGAAATCCACTGCCCCGTACTTCCTAAGCTTGTCAAACTGTTTCCCCTTCTTGACTAGGACCGGAATAGAAGATTGCAGCGTCTAGCCTATGGCCTGAGCAAATGCCTGAAACATCCTCGGATCTAATGGAGCAGGCACTTGCTCCTGCGGAAGAGGAGACTCCTGGGACTATGATCAAACGGGACGGGCTCACTACCTTGCCCTGTCGAAGCCTCAGCATTCCCTGGGGCTATAGACTCATCAATACTCTCCTTCCTTAGTGGAGAGTCAGGTGCAATTGATCCTTGCAATACTCCTCGTGTCCTTCTACGAGGTGGCATCTTACTCCTTCAATGCAAACACTAACCCTTAGCATATATTTCTGTTTTGTCTTAATTCCTACATGTATGCATGACATGCATGTCACTTAATGCAATTTCAATCAATTTACTATGCAGCTCGTGACCACATAACATAACAGTTCATCCTACTATGCATTTTAAGCCTAGGAAAAACCTAAGCTCTGATACCAAACAATGTTGGACCCCGTTTCTGGAGCCAAGCATTCGAAATTAAACACAGAAGCAGTACTTGCCCTCAACTATACTATGCCTATTTTGGGACATTTAGCAAAACTTCCCCTAGAGAACTCAGATTAATGTGTTCTTTAGATGGTTTGAAAGAGTACTTTAGGGTCTACAACTTTCATGAAGACCCTAAAGACAAATTCCATCTTCTGAAGGATCAAAAATAGAATAGAAGTTGTAAGATGAACAGTAACCCAGAAGAAGTTTATGAACAGTAACATAGAAGATAGGTACAGAAGAAGCGAAAAGACAGAAGGAGCAAAAAGATAGAAGATAGCAAACACAGAAGAAACGAAAGACAGAAGAAGCAAAAGGTAGAAGATAGCAAAACACAGAAGAAACGAAAAGCAGAAGGAGCAAAACACAAAACAAGCAAAAGGCAGACGAAGCAAAACTAAGAAGAAACAAAAAGGCAGAGAAAGCAAAACTGAAAAGAAGCAAAACTGAGAAGGAGTAAAACTAACAAGAAGCAAAAGGCAGATGAAGCAAAACTAAGAAGAAGCAAAAAGGCAGAAGAAGACACGTCAGCAAAACACAGAAGAAGACGCGTCAGCAAAACATAAAAGAAGCAAAAGATAGAAGAAGAAAACACAGAAGAATAAAAAGACAGAAGAAGTAAAACACAGAAGAAGCAAAAGACAGAAGGAGTAAAACATAGAAGAAGCAAAACACAGAAAGAGCAAAACACAGAAGAAGCAAAAGACAAAAGAAGCAAAACACTGAAGAAGCAAAACACAGAAGAAGCAAAACACAAAAGAAGCAAAACATAGATGAAGCAAAACACAGAAGAAGATGACATCATCATAGAAGAAATACAGAAGAAGGTGACGTCATCACAGAAGAAGTAAAACTAAGAAGAAGCGAAACACAGACGAAGCAAAGCATAAAAGAAGATGACGTCATCACAGAAGAAGCAAAACTAAGAAGAAGCGAAACACAGACGAAGCAAAACATAGAAGGAGATGACATCATCATAGAAGAAACACAGAAGAAGATGACGTCATCAAAGAAGAAGAAAAAGGCAGAAGAAGGGAAAGACAGAAGATACTTCTTCCTTTACAAGGACCCTAACTTTCAGCTTAGAAATTCAAAAATTTCATATTATAAATCGTTGGAAAGCTAGAAGGATAAGCTACAACTTGCAGTGGATAACTTTAAGAAATTTTACCTCTGTTGAGCCCTGATTTACCTCGAAGATGGCACACGATTTCTACACCTAGAAAAGACTTGGATTTTGAAATGAATAACTACAAAGAGACAAGCACATACACCTATTGAACTTTTCAGTTCTAACTCTTTGACCAAAACAACCAAAAGCTCATTCATAACTTTAATTACATATTGACATTAAAACAAAAGCTTAACACAATTACAGCGTATGTGAGATGCTTAATGTTTAACATGCTAATGGAGCTTTCCAAAAGTGATTGAGCTAACTTAGTACAAAGTTTCTAATATCTTGGAGCTTCCGATGCCTTGCAAGGATTGCTAACCTTCTTGTTCTACACCTGAGGAGGGAGTAATGGGGTGAGCTACACAGCTCAGTGGCTAATATATTCATAGCCATTGGCAATTGGCAAGCATATGTATATATATGTCTAGCATTTATACTTTATTTAAGCAATATAAACACTTATCAAATTTAGCTCCTAACATATAACACTTCATATGCTTCATACTTGACAATTTAAAATTCAGTGCACTACAAATTACTCGAGGATTCCATGAAACAGAATGAGAAAATCAAAGTTTACCCCATGATCAGAATGAATCCATTTTTCGGAGCTCATATGCCACAAGCAGGCAACCGGGAGAAGACTCTTGTCAACGTGCACGTGACGAACAAAATGGTTCTACTCTTGCCCAAACAGAAGCACATAAATATGCTTAAATCATTTTATCAAATGCTTTCATACTTTTCATTTATACAAAATGCCATGACAAATATCAAGGCATAACATTGATCAAAACACAATTTGTTTATATCACTTATCCACACATAGGCAAGAATATGCCCAATCACACAATAACTATAAATACATTACCCATTTAATTAGCTCGCGAATAGCAAGTCAAGCTTGCCTTTCCTTTTGCTCTTGGTTAGGGTTTCCTTGGTTCTCTACAATAACCAAGGTTTCATTCAAAACAACATTTCAATAAAATTCAAAAACTTCAAAAATTACAAAAACTTCAACCAAACACAAATCTAACCTACCCATAACCCATCTACGTTAGAAAACCCAAGACCTAGTTTAGGAACCCTAAAATCAATTGGGTTCTCCTACTCCATCTTTTTCCCACACCAACTTTTTTCCATTCTCTACACTAACTCTTTTTCTTCAATTACGCAAGAAGGAAAGATGGTTAACCTACCTTAACAAGTTTGATTTCTCTCCTTTCCTTCTTTCTCCAAAACCTTTCTCCTCTCTCTTTTAATTTCATTTTCTCTCTCTTCTCCCTCTTCAATTTACGATTTTCTCCTCTTCACAAGCAAAACAACACATACTTATCCCATTTCTACCTTTAATGAGCCCAAAACATCCATCTTACCCTTAATTATAAGCTTATGTTCTTCTATGCTAAAGTGATCTCCCAAAAACATCCTTAACATAAGTATAGTTCCAAAATTAAATCTATCAAAACTCTAAAATTATTTTAAATCATGCTTACTTTAAAGAAAAATTTTCCGGGGTCCAATAAGATCCTTCATTTCCACTAATTTTTTACTAGTCTCTAACCATTTCCCCTCTAAATTGAAACCAACCTATCCCACCATATGATTTCATAATTAAAAAATTCAATCATAACTAATTACACCTTAGTGATTGGACAATCACCACATTTTAAGTCATAAGAACCTTACTACTTCATAGAAGAATTTTTTAAGAAAGATAAAGCTTTGATTTTTATTATCTTTAATATATCTTAATACCTGATAAGCAACCTATAAATGAACTATACTTGGCTTATCGATATATTGACTTAATTGATGGACAATATATGTGAGTTGCATCACGGTTTCCAACTATCCTAAGGGTTTATTATGCAAAGAATAGTCATGTCAATTACGTGAATTTCGTTTATTAATGCTAAGTCTGAATTAACCACATTGAAGTTCAAATCTTTATAAATACTTAAACTATTAAACCCTAGCCTAAAAACCTATCAATCATTGTTAGAGATAAAATTGTAAAGAACAACACAAAACTTATCACTTTGGAGACATTACTTAGTTGAATGAATTAGCTTGATCGATGGACAATCGCAAACTATAAAGAAGACGAAAGTGGTTGGACAATTATTGATGCTCTTCAACACAAAACATGGCCTATAAGAAAGACAATAAACAATTAGCTAGTTTTTGATAAGTTTTAAATTGAGCATAGGTACAAATATGCATGAGTTTTAAGTTATGAATTGCATATTTTGTTTTTCTTTTATTAATGTTTTCATATCCTATAACTTATAATATTGTTTAAGCCATTGAAGCCTTGATCTCTGCTAGAAAAGAACAATTAACTTCAATTTGATCATAACCATTTTTTGCAATATCACATATGGACAAAGACAGCATATACATTTTTTGCAAGATCATAAACATTATTATGCAAAACCATTATTATGAAAAACCATTATATCAAATGAGTAACATTAATGGAATCTCTAATAATTTATTTTTAAAAACACCAAAAGCCCTCACATGAGTTAAATAAGGAAATTAGTACAAGACTAACTACTAAATTAAGAAGAAAAGACGATAACAATTGGTGGTACATGAAAGGAGGTAACCATATAACAATTGGTGGTACATGAAAGGAGGTAACCACTTACATGTAGCCAAAAAGAAAAATGCCCATAAGATAAGTTTTAATAAATCCTTGGTAGCAACCATCATAATCTAACCAAAAAGAAATTAACTTCACTCCAACCAATTAATAAAACAATAGATGTAAGAATAAAATAAAATCATATAGTCATTATTGAAAGAGAGGGAAAACTATTATAATTCATCAAATTGAACTCTATACAACAAGTAAGATTTAGTTATGAGTAACAAATGGAATTTATGAAATGGTAATCCTAGTAGCCTATTCACTTATAATCAATCTCTTCTTAATATTGTAACGCATGGAATTACTCTTACATTCTTAATACTAAAAAAGGAATATGAAAACCAATTAAGATCAAAAAGAGAAAATGAAGTGAGGATAGTAAGAGAGTTTAGGTCATGAAAAGAAATAGAGTAAGACCAAGAGTTCTAAAGAAAAAAAGTGATAAAGAAAAGAAAAGGAGTTAGTATTAAAGGAAATAAAGAAGCAAGGGATAGTATTTGCAAAGGAGTGATATTTAAAGTGCTTGTAATGGTAATGAACATGACTCTTCTATTTCAAGAATGTGAATTTTTTTATTGCATGATCATGATGAATATGCTACAAAGGCTAATGATATGATGACAATTTTGTTAGAGCTACTTACTTTTATGGAATAATAATATTCCAATAGAGCTAGCATGATGAATTAAGTTTATTATTAACTAATGCTTTAACAGAATTGTTTTTCCTCTAAAATATTTGATGGAATTATTGATCCTTAATAATTTCTTCATTCATTTCAAGGATTCAAAGTCATGAGCTTCTATTAGTAGCCTTTTAATAACTAAATCCTCAAATTCAGGTAAGCTTACTAGAAGGTTAAAAAATATAAAGGGTGTAATTTTGATGTTTTGAGGAGACGTAAAGGAGATTTCAATTGGGGTATGATTTGAGCATAAATTTATGTTAAATTGAGTCTTAACTAATGAAAATTTTACTGATTAATTTATCTTTTTCCTAATATGCCTTACTCTGACCTAGTTATTGCTGCAAATTAATAATTGGCCTTCATATTTAAGGTCTGTTAGGCTAAGCTAGTTAGTGCAACTAAGGAATTCATTATTATAGTGTCTTAGTCTTATTTGGTCTCCTTTAGCCTCACTATTGAAGAGAGTTGCAATTAAAGTCTCCTAGTGTAAGTTAGGGAATGTTAAAGAGAGCTTTTTATACGATTTAGATCCTCCCATAAATATGTCGTTTCGAAGCACATAATCGATATATACCTAAATATTGGCCCTAATTTAAGTTACATAAAAGTGAAGACCATTGATGGTTTATTACTTGAATTTCATTATGGTCAAAAGCCACCATGATCCTCCCATTAAAATAAGTATGATTATTGCTTAAAATGAGTTGTAATTTGTCCAACAACTATGTTTTTTATAGATACTTATACTTTTATTGTATTTTGTAGTAAACCGATCAAAAGGTCCTTTTTATATGTACAAGATCCTTGATTATCTTTTTTAATAAGGCAATTTAGGCCTTTTAAATTCCAACTTTTTATGTGACAATTGGTGTGGCTTTATCTTCTTAGAAATTGATCCTTTTAGGAGGGGTAATATCCTAACTTTATAGTAGAGGACAACAGTGAAAGTTTTACTAATTGGTTTTTAGGTACTATTTTGTTGACATTTTCTTGTTCACCCTCTTTATATAATTTCTTCAACTTAATTGCCTTTATAAGGTCTTTATAGGTACTAATTTATGACAAAATTTTGTACAGTCAATTCTCTTTAGTCCATTTATACACTCATATAAGAAAATTGGTATACCAATGGAATAAGCAAGATAACTCAAGTATATTTTTGACCAATTTTCAAATGGAATATTATGGTAGTTAACCCAAATAGGGATATGATTTAAATGGATTTTGCTAAGCTCAAAACTTAGCCTCCAACTTTGAAGGAATATATTAGCTTACTATTTATTCCATGGTCCTTGTTTAATCCATTTCATCATGCTTGCTTCATTGTTAAATTTGAATAGGAAAAATTACTCGTCATTGATCATTATGCTCTCAAGCCCAAGTTTACTCCAATTTAACTTTAACTTAGGCATTCATCTAGGTAAATAATAGTATCTTTTTCAAGAGAGCAACTAGAGTTCCATTCCACCTTACTATTCATTCCTTTAGTATTTTAGTTGGTGGTGAAAACACCATGTTATCTTTCCCTACTACCTAGGGAAATTACTTAAGTTTTCCCATTCTAACTGAATCTTAAACTGCCTAACACTATATGTTTTTAAGGGGATCTTGAGTAGAGGGGTTAAGAATAGAGGGACTGAAGGATGATGAGGAGATATGGGAAATGAGTGCTACAAAGTCATATTGTCCATATATTCCTTTCATGGAATAATAATATAATTTTGTTTATCATCTCATGATTAATCCCCATTACTAGCTTTTTCTTTCACTTCCAAAGGTCAATTGACTAAATATATTCTAAACTATTAAAGTGTTTTATAGCAATCTCCGAGAAGTCTTATCCCCTTCCTAACTTTGTTTGATATCATGTAAAAGAGTACTTTGCACCTAAGAAACTGCCAAGGTGCAAAGTACCTTGTTCTCAAAATATTGTTCTACACTTCTTTCTTATACTTGATCTCAAAATCAAAACCTAACAATTTAAGAAGCTAAGTTTGTCTAAAAAGGGTTACGATTATATGTTCTAGCAAATATTTCAAGCTTTTATTGTCTATTTTCATTAAAAATATATTATATTTAAGTATTAAGACCACTAGTTAAAAACAAACCCAAAACCAAAATTTCTTTTTTATATGTGGACAAATGTAGGTATATATTAGAAAATGACTTCATGAAATAATAAATGAGGTATCCTTACCACGTAAGAACAATTCTTAATAGATTTCCATTTATATATGCTTCAATAACAAAATTATTATTGAAATTACGAAAAATACAAAACTATATATTTTTAATGGGATTTTTTAGTAGAGGGGTTAAGAATAGAGGGACTGAAGGATGATGAGGTGATATGGGAAAGGAGTGCTACGCATATTGTCCATATCTTCCTTTCATGGAATAATAATATAATTTTGTTTATCATCTCATGATTAATCCCCATTACTAGCTTTCTCTTCCACTTCCAAAGGTCATTTGACTAAACATATTATAAACTATTAAAGTGCCTTCAAGTTTTATAGCAATCTCTGGGAAGTCTCATCCCTTTCCCAACTTTGTTTGATATCATGTAAAAGAGTACTTTGCATCTAAGAAAGTACCAAGGTATATAACTCATCACTGCATTCTTGGCAAACCATCAATAATATTGTTCTACACTCCTTTCTTATACTTGATCTCAAAATCAAAACCTAACAATTTGAGAAGCTAAGTTTGTCAACAAAGGGTTACGATTATATGTTCTAGCAAATATTTCAAGCTTTTATTGTCTATTTTCACTACAAATACATTATATTTAAGTATTAAGATCACTACTTAATAACAATCCCAAAACCAAAAGTTCTTTTTTATATGTGGACAAATGTAGGTATATATTAGAAAATGACTTCATGAAATAATAAATAAGGCATACTTACCACGTAAGAACAATTCTTAATATATTTCCATTTATTTATGCTTTAATAACAAAACTATTATTGAAATTACAAAAATTCAAGACTAACAAAGACACCAAAAATTCCTTCATTCTATTAAAAGACATTCAACCTCTTAATTTCATCCTAAACAATTACACTTCAATAAAGAGGTTAATGGATTACTCAACTGCCTATACCCTTTGATAAAATGCCTATCATATCATGCTAACCCTAATAGAACTTATATCCCTAACAGGACTTTCATTGAACACTTGGTACGCTACACAAATTCATACCTAATTTGTTTCAAAATTGCTATTTTTTCCCAATATTCACTAACCCATTAACAACCAAAAGAAGCCCTCACAACTTAATCCACGCAAACAAAACCATTGAAAATAAAGTCATTTAACAACAAAAAATGAAGCAGAAAAAATAAACCCCAAAAGTAGAGACGACCAACGTTAATAATGGAAGCAAAGACAATAGTTGGATGGACAAACAAAATGATCCCTGTCGAAGATGGAGGAAATAAATAGGAAACGAAAATGAAGAAGAAACATGAAGAAAAGAATAAGGAGGGGTGTCTGTCAATTTAATTTGAAGGAAAATGACATAAGGAGGGGTGTCTGTCGATTTAATTTGAAGGAAAATGACATTGTTTTCCTTCCAATTTGAACGATGATGGTCTTAGTTTTAATTTATTGACAAAAATTATTTCTATTAGGAAATTCCATCCATAATTTTAGTCGGGATCCATTGACGTCTATTTTTATGATGACATTTACTATTTCATCGCTAAATTTCGTCGTGAAAGTTGGCAGCAAAATTTTGTCTTCTTTTAACGACGAATTTTTTCTTCCGTCGGTAAATTTTTGTTGGTATTTTGTAAATTTCTTATAGTTTTTTCAACATCAAAGAAAGAAACAATTTTTTTAGTTAATTTACATATAGGCTTTCACACATTCAATCAGGGGCATAAGCTCTTATATCTATAATAGACGATAAATACTAACTTATAACGAATTAGCATCTTTCATATATATATAATTATACTGCTTATTTTCTTCTTTGATTATATTTCTTCTTAGTTCTTGATTCAAAAAGAAAGACGGATAGATCTCTGATGAGAAAAGTGTTATTTTTGGGTTGGGTGATTTGATTCCAAAAGATGGAGTTCTCCTTGGAAGTTGCAAAATGATAAATACAACTCACATGGTTCGTTGATATTTCAAATGATATCGTAAAACAATAGAAATGATGTAATAGCTGCGTATCGTTAATAAATGTGGACCATCTCTGCCCTCAGAAGTTAATAATACTTGGGTTTTTTTTAATCAAATCAAATGTCAAGTGAACAAGACAGAAACTAATTTAAAACTAGAAGATCAAAAATTAGGGAAAAAATTGTTTTTAATTAAGGGTAAGAAGAAGTGATCCATCAAAATTGGCCTCGTCATAAATCAATAGTTACCCATGCTGCAAGTAACTATCAAGTTTTATGAAACTCCTTTTATGAGTATGATATTCAAGTTCTAATGAAAGTTTTATTTTATGTTTTTCGATACTCACTTAGATCCGTTTTGGCCACATTCTAAGAACTTAACATAAAGGGAAATGAATTACTTTCTTGAATAAATTGTGAAAAAGAATAATCTATGAGCGTGCCAAAATATAAAGTTTCACTTCACACTAAACATTAATCAATCATAACACATTTTAAAATGTCAAAATGAAATTAAATTGTTATTTCAGCAAAAGAGAAAGGTCCTATATATCATAACATAGTAGGTAACTTTAATTGATTAAAACATTAAACACAGTACAAACCATTACAAATTAAAAACTCCTACCAACTTTCCTTACTTGACTAATTAACGGTAAATTGATATTGAAAACTTATAGACATATGATGTACAATGGGAGATGAAAGTTGTACTGACGGTAGTTAAATTGGTCCTAAGGATGGTCTAAAAATCGGGAAATTCAATTTGAGGATATCAACAATGTAATATTGTAGAACAAAATATCTTGGGACATGCACCAGACAATAATAATCCCAGGGCATGGGGCTCTCTTCCCACCACTTATTCCTATTTTAAACCTTTATCTCTTTACTAAACATGGTCCTTGACTGTTGTTTAGCTCTCACTCATCGAGCATATTTCTTAGTTCTTGCCGTTCAGTTGAATTGCTTTCCTTAGCTTCGACACCTATTAGGGGCATTTTAGTTGTTCTTTGTCTTCTTTACTCTCGCCTTGACTTTATATCGTTTTAGGAATCTATTTTTTTACTTTTCCACTGAAAAAGGTTGATTCTTGCCTTGCAGTGCATAAATTTTATCAAAACTACTTTGCCTCAAAACCCGCCCAATACTTGACGAATTTCCTCCATTACCCCTTAGGTTGCAACCATGTCCTTCATTACTGCTCCCTATGCATGCTTCCCAGCTGGTTAATAGTTATGCCAATAGTGCAAAATAAGAGTTAGAAGCAAGTGTTAGGAGATAATTCAAACTGTTCATTGCATTACTATTACCTATAAAACACGAAGATGGAAGAATAATTGTAGCTATGGAGCTTGAGATTCTAATGGTAGGTGCTAGTAGTTAGGAGGCTACCCTAGTTTTCTTATTCTTAAAGAAAGGACCAACATTTCTGGTCATGTTCAAGTGGACACACAACCACTAGAAAGCAAGAGGGTTGCTTGAAGGTTTGCCCTCAGAGGATAATTTGATCCTTTTCACCTTCACATCTTAGTCTAAGGCTTTGAAAGTGGTAGAGGAAGGGTCATGGTGTAACACCCCATATTAGGGGTTAGAATATTAAGAAAATTTAGGGCATTTTATACTTTGCATATTTGAATATTTGCTTCTTTGTGCCTATGCATTTCTGGACTCATTCAATTATTGTGCATG
>JANIJH010000006.1:41456738-41474612 GCA_024520975.1 Erythroxylum areolatum
TCACATCTATTACAAACTTCATATACAAACTTACTTATTTCATATTTTTTATATTTCTAAAATTCACTTAAAGATCGAGGTCCAACACTTTGTCCCATAATCCATCAAACTAGATGGATTGTTGCACCATATGGAGGATGCTTGGCTTGATCTCGAAGTTGTCTCCCTATACTAGATTTTGCATCAGTTAGATCTAATCTAGTATAGTCGAACATTGTACTTGGTTGGTCCGCCATGTTATAAGTTTCTTCCGTATCCATGTGACCTTCCAATCCTTCAATCCGATGGTCTACTTTAAACTCTTTTAGATTAGTCCTACAAAGAATTTTTCACATTGTTCTCTCTATTTCAACATTTGCTTTTACTAAGCCCTCAAATGTACTCCTACTTATATATTGATCGAGAGAGTATTTCTAAAACTAAAGAAACTAACAAACAAAATGACGTAAAGTGAAAGCAAGAATAAATTATAATAAAAGAAAATAAAGTAATGGCTAGATAGTTGCAATAATGTTTCCTAGATTGGTCATAACTCTCTCATTTTTGCTACAACTAAGATTATTAAAGATACTATAGAGCCAATGCACGGCTTGAGGCATAGTAGCATCTTAAGTTGAGTACATATCAAACATTAACCCTTTATAGAAACCCAAAACCATTGTTTTTGTAGTTTTAGAGTGCTTCATATTCTTTCATTCTAAACTTTGAGTTAGCTGCCAAAGGGGTAGAAAGAACTAAAGGAGCATAGAGTAGCCAATTTTGAAAGATAATGATATTTGAAAACATCCTAACAACTTGAATCTCGTATAGGAATATTGAGATCAATTCTATAAATCTTTCTATTTTTCATTTCTTTTGTTTTTATTGTTATATATAGTGGTTTAAATATGATGAGTGGGTAATTTATTTATTTTTTGTCTAGATAGGATGGAACCTTTGCATTTATCTTTATATATATTAATTTATTTTTATTGATGAATAGGATATATTTCTGTCAATTATCTTTGATTCATTTTAGTGCAAATTTAATTATACTAGTGATTAAATTTTACCTAAATTCACTAGTGAATGCTTCAAGAGAGTTTGGTTGTTACTAGAACATGACTTAGATAAAAGGAGTTTTAATGGGTTTCTAGAGATAATAAAAGAAAGAATTATTTAACATCTTTCTTTTACATATATTTATTAGCTTTCTCATAATATGAATGTGTTTATCTCTTACAACACGTGATTAATATACTATTATCAGTAAATTAAATTAGGTCAAAAATTGTTCATTTTTTGTTAATTGTACTTGCAAGCTTGCCTAAGTAACCAAAAATAAGATCATCTAATCCTTAAAACACAAAATATCCTCACATGTGATTTTCAAATTGAATAGTTAGTACTAACCAATGATTTGATATTACTTGTTAAAAGATATCTATGCTCTTTTGTTGGGCCATAATTGTAATAAATAAATAGTAGATAAAAGACAATATAATTTTTATTGAAATATATATGTAAGGAAAAGTTCATGAAGCCCTAATCTGCTAAAAAAATTTATGAAATTTATAAAACTTCAATATAGATTTCTTCATTGAAATTAAAATAAAATAGAAAAGGTCAAACTTGTAATAATTAAACAAAAATGGGATAACGCTTTCCTGATTCATCCACCTTTATTAATGGCTTACAAATAAGAGATTTACTTGACAACTACCTTCCCTTTTCTTTTCTTCTCTTTTTTCCCCTTTACCCACCTGTGTTAATATTTTTCCATAACCTAGCTCACATTTTATTTTATTCACTTCACTGTTTCACATAGAGTTGTTAAAAATATTCAAATTTGGCTTAGTCCAATTCAGTTTGACTTGATTCAATTCGTCCAATATGAAGTCAATGGATAAGACTCAATCAACTTAAGTTGTAAATCGGCCTAAAACCTAAAGAATCAACACAAAGTTCAATCCAATAGCTCGAACGACCCACGTTCTTGCTGTAAAATAATTAATTTGAACTCATATTTAAAACAAAAAAACAAAAAGTTCAATTTTTCCTATAATATTGGACAAAAAAGTTTAAGATGACCCCTATCGTTATCTTTAATACTAGTTTATCCTCCAGATTATCCTCTAACATTTTCAAAATAGAGTAATTTACTCCCAAAATACTAACTCTGTCAAATAAATGTTATGTTCCTGTTAAATTTGGTCATATGTATATGTCACGTAAGGCCAGCTGCCATGTAAATAATAATTTTAACAAAAATTAAAATTAATTTATATTTACTTATTTTCCAAAAATTAAAATTAGTTTACATTTGTTTGCCCCTAAAACATATATGGATCGAATCCTAAATTTTATCCTAATTTTCATCTATTTTCCCTGACCCAACTGAATCCCTTCGTGAATGTTGTGCCTTAATCAACTATAGCGCCTTCGTTCCCATCAAATCCATACACTAGTAGACTATACAACACTTTCACGTGCTTGCCTCCAATAATTTTACCTAAAGATGCGTAGTAAGGAATTTGAAATGTAGTGTTTGAGACATTTGGGTTCTTCGAGAATGGTGTGTAATTAAGCCCATTGGTGTTGGTATCACTTTTACCCAGCCCTATAAACAAAATCAGGACGCAACTCATTGGTGTGTCTTTGTAGCAATGACAATACGTTAACTTTTTAAGACCCAGTTATGATGGCATTAACTCCAAGTTTCGACTGAACTTGTGAATACCTTCGGGTTGCTGGGTAGAGAAAATGGAGCCACCCACAAGAAAATCAATTATTGTTTGATTTGGAAAAGTTAGGTTTTTGACAGTAAAATCCTAAATGTAGAACTTAAACCATATTCAACAATATAAGGAGGACATGTCTGGGTACAATTTTGGGTGTTTCCCACATTAAGATTTGGTACTAGACAGATCTTTTTTTTTAAATCTAAAATGGATAGATACAAGCCTTAAGTTACTATTCGGGGAAGTGATACTCCCAATATATCCTTTAGTAAGATGGACAAACAACTCACGGGTGGGTTTTGAAATAGATGAATGCCAAGTTCAAGTGAACTGACATAATTGGCTAGCCAATCCGCAGCCTTATTAGCCTGATGGTATACATATCTAACTTTCATAATCCAATCTCTAGCTATTAAGTTTTGGATCTCTATTATCAGGGAATTAAACTGATTTTGTTGAGCCATTGAAGAGGATAGTATGATGATAATTATTATCAAATCTACGTCTAATTCCACTCTTCGATACTTGAGATCCCATGCAAGTTGTAACCTTGTAAAGACCCCTATAGTTCTGTGACAACGACTGTGCAATCAATGACGGAGCCAAAAATTTAAGATAGGAGGGCCCAAATATTTAAGTTTTTTAAATCTTGGGGGGTCCATGTACCACTGGTCTCCAAATAACTCCATCCTTATATACATACATATAAATATATATAATATTTTTTAAAATCTTGGGGAGCCCAGTGGTGTATGGCTACATCCCTGTGTGCAATAACCTACATTATGTGCAAATCTACCTATCCAAGATCTCGTACTGTCTCTAATTATTCCTCCTGCTGAAGCCCACAAGGATGACACTTTATAAGCATCATCCGTATTAATCCGAATTCATTCAGGCGGAGGATTTCGCCAACTCACAACGGTCTCTACTCATAACCTTGCTGGCGATAATGCGCTCCCTACTAATTCCTTGTCCTGTTGTATCGATTGTACGTAATCTAACACAATCTGATGAGGGTTTGTAGGCCAGGAGAATTGTATGTCAAACAGAGTTTTATTTCTTCAGTACCATAAGAACCAACAAGCCATACCAAATACAATTGACCATTGAAACCCTTGTATCTGTGTGGTTTGTTTCAAATTTCCTGATATCCAGCTGGTGGTATTTACTCGAAAGAACTCATTTGTGTTGGCAACGATAGGGAATCTTACATCCGTCTCGGAGTACATGCAATAATGTTTCGGTTTCACCAAAAGCCTGACAAGAGGGATTTGTTGTGATTTTCCTAATGTGTCGTTGATGATTAATGAGAAGGCTACCACGGGCCATTAGCCATATGAACGCTTTGATCCTTTGCGGCCCCTCCCATTTTCATATTCTAGTCCATTCGCTTTCTTTGCTATCGATTAGACTGTAAGCGAAAGTGGTAGAAAAAATACCAATTGGTATTTTTGACGCTCCCCAAATCAACCGATCAGGTCCTAAAAGAGGGCTTAGAGGTAATGTACCTACTGTCGTCATGCAATCGAGGTTAGGGATGCGTAATTGAAATAGATTCCAATTCCATCCTCCCTTGTTATCGACAAAGGAATTAACAGTGGGATTTAGCATAGTGCTCGGAATAGGTTGCATTACTCTTTGGATATTCGTCTTATCTGGGTTTTATTTCAACCGGATATGATATCTGGGCATTCTATCTCTTCTACTTTTCTATTTGATCTCTAGGTCTCCCATCGCGTCATTCTCTCAAACTCTTCCCTGCAATGACTAAATTAACTAAAGTTGGTGATATCCTATCATAAAACACCAATAATCTAAATGCATTTAAGATTTCTGCAACCAATAAGCTTGGAGGAGGGAGATTGCTTAGGTATGAAAGTTGCGATATGTGGTAGGTCAACATTTAGGAAATTGCATCTAAAGCAAAGGTAACGAGATGTACAAGAGCACCAAACGAGACTACTGCCAGTGTCCATGATGAATTTGGGAGTGCCAAAACTGAGAGAGATAAAGTAGCCACCATAGGTTGGTGAATAAAGAGATATGTGAGGAGTGTTTACTTGAGTTGGCGAGCTCTCGACAAGGAGAGGGAAGATAGATGTTGAAGGAAGACAAACAATGTATTTGAAGAGTCAAATCCTATTAATTAATTTAAAATAAAAAATATTATTTATATACATGTCAATTGTTATGTTAGAAGTAAGTTGACTTTTACATACACTATTTTGGAAACCAGTAAAAGAGATAATTGCAGAGTCATCTTAAAAAATTAAAAAAAATGGGAATAATAGTAGTTTATATATAAGAGAAAATGATGCCTTAATTTTCAATTACTACTAAGAACTTTTAACCAAATAATTAAAATAAAAATTACATTAGAAATAAAATCAAATGTATTATATAAAAAGAAGAATAGATTATGTTAAGAATTTTAATTATGTTATGAGGAATTAACTTATGACTTACATGTTATATATAATAAAGATATACCTAAGTTTTAAATTTTTAGTGCTAGCAGACCCTCAATCTCTAAACAACGGGTGAGACATTAATGTATATAATCATTTCTCTTCAATTTAGGATGTTAGCCCATTGGATTTGGACCATAAAAGTGTGTACTCAGCATGAACCCAATGTGTCTTGTCTTAGCCCCAATAACTTTTTGCAGCCACGGAAAGGATAAGTATCAAAATATGGATTAGTCTGTTGTCCACCCTCACCTTGAACTGACCAGGTGGAAAGTAAGAACCTTACGAGCTGTCCGATGGCATTTCGATGCAATTTTGATACATGGAAAAATGGGTCCAACTCCATCCATAGAAGGGTATACATGACGCAGTCATCGGAGAAGAAGAGTTCCCAGGAAGTAATAAGAAAGGGTCCAGCGGAACAATTTGCACCGTTGGCTTCAACGTTTAGTAGGAGACTGCTAACTGGAGTTGGCTCAGCTTCTCTAGTGGCTGTTGGCGCAAACTTCGCTGGACTTACCAGCTTTTTTCTGGGGTTATCTCCAGAAAGCGCTCGAAATCTCAAACTTGATGTGCTTTACCCCATTAGAGGGTATAGCCGTTGTATTGACACAAACGAAGGATTCGGTTAGTAAGTTCGATAACATGTCCTTGAAACCAGAGTGAAGTTCTTATAGGACCCATAGTTGTATATTCGTTGTAGTTTTTAAGATTGTGTTTTGGACTAAAGAAGAGTTTTGGTGCATTTTTAAGGATAGAATTTATATACCCAGCAAGCTGGGTTGGCGATCAAAGGCTACTGTATCGTGCAGCTGAGAGAGAAGAATATGATAGGTCACTTGACCCTCCTCCCATAACTGCTCAGAAACCCGATGGCCGGCGGCGAAAGAATGTAAATGAGCCAGTTGTTGCATTTGGTCCACCAGGTTCAAGTGGCGAGCTCAATGTCAGTGTCATTGTTTCACCTGTTCCTATTGATTTCTCGTGAGTAACTATGTTCGTGTTGTCAAGGCACGTGTGCAGGAATATATATATATATACTCTTGGAAACAGAATCTTCGTCACTGGATTTTAACAGCTTGACATTGCCTTTCTAGGTTTGAAGCATTTGGAGGTGCTAGGGAAGTGGGTGAGGTCATAATTAAAACGGTCACAGGATCTGGACAACGATCTGACTTGAAAGGAACACTGATAGGAAGCAGTTCAAGGGTAGGATCAGTGGGCTCTAGGCGGAATGTGAGGTATTACGAGCTAGAGTTCACAGTTGAAAGTCCCAAATTTAGACGTCATAATGTAGCAGTTTGTTGCGCTAATGGTGGTAGGCTTTACACTTTAAACGCACAATCACCAGAGTCGGCTTGGCCAAATGTCAAGTCAGACTTCCGAAGAATCGCAGATTCTTTTAGTCTCATCTCCTGATTTGCGGAGGGGAAAATTAGATGTGCCTTGGGCAGTTTGTATGCAAATCCTTTACCCAAATCTATTCAACACATGCTTTACCCTAGATGGGAATGTAGAAAAGAAGATTTCCAAGACTTTTTGCAAACCTGTCAAGACATTATACATATGAATAACTTCAAACTCGTTCGTTATTTATCATCTAATGATTTTACAATTCCTGGCAACCAACAAGTCAGTCACTGATCTTGAGAACCATACAAATATATAATTCTAAGCACTACGTTTACAAGATTAAAGAGACATGACAACCTTTTATAAATTATCTTTTCTATTTAGTTATATACAGTAATTCTAATTCAGGCACAAGTTATCTGTCTTCGCTTGGTAATCTTTTCCAAGTTCTCCAAATTCTCGGAAACTGCCGCAGTTAAATTGTGATCCTCAAATCCGATCTCTGCACCAAGTCTGAAATATGAACATATTTAATTCATTAGTCCCACCATAGAAATGCACTTGGAAAACCCGAGCAGCTAACTCCCAAGGGGAAAAGAACATTTTTATTTTTCTAATGTTTCGATGTAAGCTATCATAAAGTCCTCGATCACAATCCTCTTATGTCAGCAGCCAATGAGGGAAAAGGAATGCATGGACAGAAATTTGACAAGTTAATATTAGCTTACTTTGGATCAAGCACCAATTTCTGGACCTCCTTAATGGCTGAACTGGCAGCGTACAGTGATATTTTCCCAACCTGTACCAAACCCAAAAAAGAAACAGAAAAACCCAATCTTAAATGCATAAATAATAGGAAAAAGTGATAAACGAAAATGTGCAAATACAAATAGTTACAAATAAACAAGTGCTTAACATTCTTGAGCAACGATTCTTTGCCTCACCTCCAACACTTGAAGTTTTGCTTCGTGGTCATTTGGTAAACAGCGGATTTCTTCAGCTAACCGAACAGCCTCCCCAACACTTTCAGGAGATAAGAAATCAAGTCCCACCTGAACATTGGACTGCAAAATTCGACAGAAATACAAATTATACTTCCTTCTACTTCCCTTTCACCAAACTGTCCAAACTTCCATCTACATGACCAGGTCATCAAATAACACACAAAAAATTGCTGTATGGTGGAAGATAATTTTTGTCCAACAAACACTATTTATTTCTATACAGAAGTTTTATTCTCTCATGATCGAGATTTCTTCTAAGTTCCTTTTGAGCAGAAATACACAAAAGATATTTCATTCCATTTCCGAAGAATGACCATTCTAATGCAGACTAATGGCACAAGATAGTCATGGAGATTCTTTTCATGAGTAATCCATAAAATCTAAAAGTCAAATATTCAAGACAGATATGTTTGACAAAGTGATCATTTAGGATCAAGAATTTATCTTTGTTTTTCACTGAAAAATCACTTCAGACATGTAATCTTATAGTTAACGTGATGGAAAGCAAATGAATCACCATCAGCTTACCATAAGGTTCCTTGTTTGAAAAGGGCATCCAGCAGGGACAAACACCGCTTGCCCCAAATGTTGATCAAATGACCATGGCTCAACTCCTGAATACAAGGAATAGGTTTCCATATCAAATCAATTTTCCATGCAGGTACATTTTCTAAAGACAGCAAACTTCATAGGTACACTTATGCTACTCACACGAGAAGCCTAATTTCCCAACATAAAAATACCATCTTGAAAAGTGAATATTTGCAAATTTTCGTACCATATTCTTCCTTCAATTTTCTCTTATGGTGTCCATCAAGGAAAAATACTGCATCATAAAGTGCTCTTGCTGACTGGGAGCCAAGATAATAAGATCAGTGGTATTATTTTCTAAAAAAGGGCCTATATTTTGATGCTAAATGGATGACTTACAAATTCATCAGCTAGATTGTCAGCACGCCCAAATTCCCGACAGTGTCTTTGCAAAAAACTGGCCAACTTTGGAACATCCTGCCGACGGAAGACATCCCAGTGAATTCCAGCACGGGTTTCCATAGAGGTGTCACCCCCATTATTTTGTAAATGTGGGTCCTCCAATCTATCACCCTCTTCAATGGTGTTTTGAACCTGTTGATTTTCATTTGTCTCGAACTTTTCAAGAATGGTAGTTGTTCCTGAATCCTCCTCCAATTTTACATTGTTATCAGTAGCTATCTTCAGTCCATGCAGTACGTTATGTTTACCAAGAGAAAAATCAGGTAACCTTCCCTCGTTCAAGCTTGTCTGAGTGCCATCTGAGTCACTATCATCCTGGACCTTTTGCTTGATTTCACAAGTGTGCACCAATAAATATACCTGCCACAGCCAATGTTAGAACACAGTATTCTCTTACCACAAAGATACATCTTTAATCTCTAATATTTTTCAAATCTCAATAACTAAGAAAAGAACCTAAAAGAAATTCGTTGTGAAACTTAAAAAGAAATTAAGTTACCATGTCATGCATTTTGAAATGAAGATTGGTCACTGAATCACCACTACCAAGCTCCTGATAGGTCCCATAAGATAAATAGATCTTAGGTCCCACATCATTCTGCAAGGAGTAATTAGGCAACTTTGCAGCAACATTTAGAAGACCCAATCTTGAATGGATAAACTCAAGTAGAGGCAATTGACTAATAAAATCAGGTTTCTGGTAAAACAAGAACTCCTCCGAAGCACTGGGGGAAGGCCAATCCTTCAACTTTAACATTTCTGGTAAACCATTTTCACGGATTCGTCCTTTTTTGTATCCCTTCATAAACTGATCAAGTTTGATTTCAACCTGCTATCACAAAGATTCACATTTGTAAGAGATAAAATTCAGTATAAAAAATTAACAGAAATCAGGATAAAAATAAATTTCACAGGTTCAAATACAAGGAACAGTCAGGAGCTCACCTCAGACCCATTTAAGCAATCTATAGCCTTCACTATTCTGTTCTCATCTTTCATTTTCTCATCAGATGTTTCCCGAATCCCTCTCCATATAACCACTGGGTCCCAGCACGAAAATGATGAGGAATCAAATATCTGCTTCACAATGACAGGTTCTCCCTTGACCCAGTGCTGTCTGAAGTAACTTATTCCTTCTACCTTAATGTCTTTAGATGACGGACAATACAAGAAATTATCTTCACTGTCCTCTCTGTAAGAAAACTGGGAGAGTACAGAATCACCTAACCCAGACTTCTGTAATGCATTAGTATCATAGACCTTACAGCCGCTGACCATTTCCTCCACATTCTTTACCAGTTTTGCAACCCAATTCATCTTGAAGATGCGACTAAGATTCAATGACAATAAATTACAGCCACCATATTCCTTTGGTGGGCATGGAACACTGCCATCACTATTTGCTTTCCAGCCAGGATACTTATCTGACAGATGAAGTCTTAGTCTGGCTTTTTGCCCTAGCTCTAAAGAGGTCTTATTTTCTTGACTTCCTCCATCAGCATGATCTTCGGTCACATGACTTTTAAGACCAAGTGTTGCTGAGCCCCGGAGATCTTGACAGCAACGAAGGCAAAGATCATACGAGCAATTTGTGCAATGCCAATGGTAATCGATAACAGGTATTCTACAAATATTACTGTAGAAAGGCATTTCATAGTTAGTTTTCTAGAGGAAAAAAACAAGCCTAAGAATGACCAAGGCATCCTCACAAAGTAACCACTTAGGAACATAAGAAATTGGCCATAAAAACAATTCAATTGAATATAAATCACCAATATATTCAGAGACACATCATTTAGGAAAGAAGGACCAACTGGATGGACGAGCTAACTCTTCTAATTATGGCAATACTGATTAACTATACACAGGACATCGTAAAACAGCAAGCAGTAAGCTTCTCATCATACCAGCACATCTGCTCATCTGCATTCAGCTTTATCCGAGCAAGATCAATATCACTTCCTGAAAAAAGTTCAAAACATCAATTCAAAGAATAATTATGGGAGGAAATTAATTCCATATGTGATAGGAATATCAACAAAATCTTACCCCTGAGGCTTTTCTCCAATTCTACCTCAGAGCATTGCTCACTGTGGATCTGCTGAATTACAGGAAGGACAGAAGATAATAGGCAGTAGAGATATTGCAATTTGTCTAGGACTGGTATCTCCCGTATTCTTACCTGCAGCTCATAAAAAGTATTACGCTCAACATCTGGAATGAATCATCCTGCAAGTTATCCATGGTTTATTCAAACACTAAGTACCAATATGTAAAAGTTTACCTTTATCATATTATCTCCTCGTAGGCACACCCTACAATTGCATATACCTCGACATGCAGGACAAATTTTCTCAATTTCTTCCAATGAAATGTCTGGATACCTAGATGTAGTAACTAACAAACTAAGTATCATATAATGAAAAATAATAGGCATCTGGCCAAGTAATCTACGCTTACCATGCAGCGGCACAACTATCACAGAAACCTCTTTTATCACATCTTTGACACCAAATAACTCTGTTTCTATCATTTCTTCGGCACTGGTGGCAAGTTTGGCCACCAGTCTCTTCAGATGAATCCGTGCTTCTATCAGAGGATTCCTGAAAATAAGTTGGACATCTCAGCACCCATAGGATCATACGGCAGAAAGAGGAGCAAAACGAATACAATGGGCCATTGAAGTAGTCAAATAATTAAAAATAGAACACGATATTATTATAGATGATCTAAAGCCTCGTAAAGGCTGTCAAGATATACTCACTGTCATAGCACTAGCATCATAACTTCTCTGTGATCTACTCTTGGATGAATCCACTGCAGAAAGGGGTGGCGTTCTATAAGGTTCCCAGTTCTCTTCAAATTCAACATCTCTTTGATAATCAACATTCGTATTTAGAGAGTTGCGAACAGACAAACTCCTAACAGGTGTTTCAGGTGAATACTGAACCTGAACCTTTGACGCCTTCTCCTTGTGCTTCTTTGTTGATGCTAAGAGAGGATAGTCCTCAGATTTCTTGTTCATTAGGGGTACGTCAAATTCATCACTCTTACTCTCCAAATAAATATCACAATCACCTATCAATTTGTTTTTCTTCCTGAGACTAGCCCTCATTGCAGAATTAGCTGCTCTCTTCTTAGCTTGGATGTAATGCTTCTCACAAACTGTTTTATCCGGCATAGACATGGCAGTGCATCTCCATTGTTTCCCATCTGACCTTTTGCAACGTAAATCATCTGGAATCCCAACGTTATCCTCACCATTACCTGAGGAGGATCGCAGGCGATCCATTGAAGTCGAGTGCCAAATTTTAGACGGAGATGAGCACTCCCAGAGATTTGTTACTAAGCCACCTGTTACAGGACATCAATTGCCCATGATAAGAAGAGAATTAAGACAGCAGATTTGTAGGCACCTAACCAAACAAAAACATAAAATTGCAACCAGTAACAAAATTAAAGAATTCATACTGAAAAGAAGAAACTTAGATCAAGGAATAATTGAAAGTACATGAGATTGATCAACCAGCAATTCATGAAGAATTTCTGTGAAAAAAAAATCACGTAAATGAAGCTACCAAAAAATGAAGACTCAAATTAGAAGATCCCAAAAAGAAAGATCCTGTCAAGCCATTCAATTTCCCCAAAAAAAAAAAAACAAAACAAACAAACTTCCCTTGATGAAATTCTGCGACCTTAACAAGAACACATACACATGCTCATTAAACAACAATAGAACGCCAACGGTAGAAAGATAGCATTGATCCATAACCTAATAACACACAAAAAGTCACAAAGCAGATATGATATCAAAGCTGGGAACAATTAGCTATGCTGCCACTAAGAGAGAAAACGTGCCCTTTTTATCTTTTTATCTGCAGGTGCATTGGAAATTGCAGTTATAAGCATTAACATGCTATTATATGCACAGACTTGTATATGTACAAAAAGACGAAGTCGCAACACCGAAATTACCAGTACTGCTAATAGTGCCAGCCAGAAACAACGCAGTCTATCTTTGGCTTACAGCCTACCTAGGCAGTAAAGAGACAAGTACAAATCCATTCCAAGGAACGAGACACATGCAGAGAATGAAGTTAAACAATTTCCAGCAAGAAGTGGAGAAAGATTAGAAAAGCAATTATAATAGACTCAATTATAATGGTGTCCTTCTTTAGTTTTAAAACGAACCCTTTGGTCACGTTCTAAAATCAAAGGGGAATAACAAAAGCAAAAGAAAGCAGAACAAGTGGGTAATACAAGTCTTGAGGCAAGATCGAAGGGAAATAATTGCGGTCAGAAAACCCAGATCCAAAAGAACCAATGCTAGCGGAAAAGATCAAGAAAGCATAAAAGTTGAAAAGAATAAGAGAGGAAGGAAAGAAGGGGTTTTACCTGAGAATTGGAGTTCGATTGATAGAGTGGGATAGAGCTATAACTAGGTAATGCAAGGGGACAATACTAAAAGGAAACAACAGATCATGGGATTTCTTATAATGATAATCAGCGAAATCGAAGAGCTGGTTCCGTGTATATTTTCCGAGTCCAACTCCAACTCCAACTCGAAGAAAAGAGATCGCCTCTCGCTCCTCGCCGAAATCCCCTTTTCTGTGTTTCTTTGTCTTTGTTTTGGCTTTTTCCATAATTTTTCTTTTTAAGAAAGGGAGTTTTTAAAGTCTCTGTTTTTTTTTTTTTAAACGTCTTTCAGATCAGACAACTGCGGCCCGAGGAATGTTATTCCAGTTCACCAGCAAACTCAACTCTGTTACCCTCTGCAATGTATGTACTTTTGTATTGTATGTTCTGCGTATGTACTTTGGACATACGTGTAATCTATGAATGACTATACTCTCCACGACTGCGTATGCAACCGTCTCTATACACAAACCGTATACATTCTTTCAGAAAATCCGTAAGAAAAAAAGAATCATCTCGCTTGCAACATAACAAAATGAAAACTAAAAGGATGGTACACGTATGGATAGATTATTTTATTTAAAAATAATAACAAATTTATAAAATAATATAAGCTCTATTATGGTTAAATATTCATGTAGTAAGTGGCTAACTCAATCATATGTCTTGTAAAAGAGAAATGACACAACATCATTAATATATTAAAGACTAACCATAAAAATTATAACAAAGTGAAATCTTATATAAGTAAAATTTTACATTAAAATGGAATATTATCCTTTTTAGAAGATAAAAACATTTAAAATTGAATAGAATATAATTCAAATTTTAAAATATCCAAAATAATGATAAAATTGTTAGTTTATGATTGGGTGCGACTTTATGTATGACGTTATTATTCAATTAATAAAAAGGCATTGTTTATTTTTTGTATTAATTTAATTACATTTTGGTTCTGCCGGATTCTGATGAAGCTGTGAATTGCCGATTGGATCTTTGAGGTTGATCAATTCTGGCTTGAAGGTTCCTGCAAAACAACGAAGGCACGTCGGGGGTTGTTTCCCGATAGCCCCTCCGACACTTAAGTTAGTCTTTTTGGAGAGTTTTTGGGCTAGTGAATCAAGAGAATTAGGGTTTCTCAAGTGGTGAGAGGCGTGGGTCTTGCACCCAACAAAACCCTGAGGTCACAGGTTCGAGCGATGAGATCTGCGTAGACAACCTAACCAAAGGGGACAAAACCTAATGGTACGGGACCACCCAAACCATATTTGATGTTTTAATACTAAAAAAAATTCTAGAATAATTATTATGTAATTGAAATTATGATGAGATCATAATTGTAAAATTCAATTTACATTTACGTATTATTCCTAAATGTTTCTAGTTGTAGTTTCATCAAGACCGGATATTATTAAAACGGTAAAACTAGCATACATTATATGTTTTTTCTTATAAAGAAAGAAATTAATCTCATAAATTAAAATATATCGATACTTAAACTAATATATGGGTAATTATTAGAGAATAAGTCACTAAACTGACTCGACAATAAGAATCTCGATTGAAATATTACTTATGTGTTTGTGGATTTTCTCATAATGCTGGGTGTATAGTTGATCCTTAGACTTAAAATTATCAAAGTGTCTTATATGGAAATTATTTTGTTTTGATGTTACTTATAAACTGTTCTAAGATAATTCACTTGGTAGTGATTGGATGCAATATGAACCACACGGAGATAATTGAGTCAGTCAATAAAGGATTCATCACTCTAAAATAATTAGAGAGAATGTTCTACTGTTCTTAATTAGTACTAATTTATAGAATTCTCTGGTCAAAGTGAATTGAAAATTGATAAAATGTTTTCAAATGTTAATTATAAATCAATTATTGATTAGCAAGGACGAATATGATTGGATGAAAAGAGTATACATTGTATTCAAACTCTGTCCAATTGGAACATTGGATAACGAAATGATTAAATTATATATTATAACCATACATGAACAAATTAAGTTAACTACTTTGACATTTCTAATATTTGGGTGGCCAAGAAATGTTGCCAGGCTTTAATATTTATCTATGATTATAAATTGTTTAAATGGAGAATTAAAAATAAATTAAAAAGAGTTTTATTTTATCTGATTCTATTTATGAATTAGAATTATAATTAGAATTTACAATCATTGTCAATATACATAATGGGTCACACATCAAAGAGTAGTTTGTGAAAGAAAAATAAATTTAATTAAATTGGACTTAATTATAAAGTTTGAGAAACTTTTGGAATCAAATGTGAGATATTTGATTTTATTAAAATTAAAATAATTATAATTTGATTTTAATTTTAATTTAATTATAATTAAAGAATTTAATTTTAATAAAAAATTTAAATCCTAATAATTTTTCTATAAATAGAAAGAACGTTTAGAAGCTAGCACCTCTGTTTTCTTTCTCTGAAAAGGTCTTAAGAAATTACTCTGTAGATGATATCAGAGACTAGACAATTGAGCAACTTGTGGTTGACAAATCGAAAAAAGTTTCAAAGGATTTTCAATAGGAACACGAGCATGGTAAGATTTGTTGTTCATATTCATGTTTTATTCAAGTTTATTCAATTATCGGGATTTGTTCAAAATCTGTAAAAATTTTCATTTTTCACTAAACCTGTGATTCGATCACGATTGGATTCTAACAAAAATCTACATTAAAGAATGAATCTAATAATTACAAGGATACTAGTATTAAAAAAATTATTTTAAAACTAGCAAAAGTATGAGTAATCTAAATATACAAAATACCAAACATTTAAGATATAAAATACCTAAAAAATGTTACTTTTTTAGTTGTGTCACAATTGTTATCTAATATAAATATTGTACATGTTAAAATTTTTTTAAAAAAATAATAAAATTAATAAAACTGGAAACGTATCTCAGAATAATTTTAGCAGCAGTAAAGATCCATTGGACTAACCAAAAATGCCCATACTGACCATAATTTATTGATATTTACAACAATAGGAATATTTTTTTTTGGCCATAAAGTAATAACAAAAGCTTTTTAAAACAATTACATGAAGCATAAAGCCTTTTGCTCGCTGTATTCTTTCTTGCCTCTTTCCTCCCAGGGAAGGATCCGATATACCTAAATCCCCCATTGAATCCTCCCGATATCGCGATGGACTAGGATGGGCAGGAGGAATTACTGGGCCCAAGCCCGTCTATGGACGGGATACAACCCATTTCTGCAAGGGAGTCCAAGGAAGAACACGCAGGGAGCCCAATGGTTGCTCCGATGTAGGGTACCTTTTCTTCCTTATCCTTTTTGTATGTTGATATTATTCTGGAATTGTCAAGGGGCAGGAGGGGCTAATTTTTAGACCCTGCTGCATAATTACATTCGTAATTACAAACCGAGCATATTGGCTTTGCTGGAATCCTGGATTAGTGGATCTCAGGCCAAAGATGTAATTCTTTCCCTAGGGTATGATTTTTCCTTTATAATTGAAGCTGAAGGATTTTCAGGAGCTATTTAGCTCCTTTAGGAGGCGGCTTTTGATATCTCTGAAGTTATAACTCATCGACAATTTCTTCATACTACCATTAAGTATATGTCACAAACAAGGCCTTGGATTGTGGGGGGTGATTTCAACGCTAAACTGGATATTTCAGACAAACAGGGAGGAGCCCACTCAACTCAAGTTATGATTAGACGTTTTAAGGATTGGGCGTATCGGCGTGGTCTCTACCGTTTAGGTTTCATAGGATCGAAATTTACTTAGAGGAGAGGGACAGTACAAGCTCGCCTAGATCGTGTGTTTTGTTCGTCATAATGGTTACAAAAGTTCCCTAACGCAGTCAATCAGCATCTACCCTTTCTTGGTTCTGACCACAGGCCTATGCTCCTTCAATTATTCCCGTCTCAGCAACGATTCACTGGAGCGCCACCTTTTCGATTCCAGAATGCTTGGATAACCCATTCAGGGTTTCAGGAGGTAGTCGATGAGTATTGGAACCCAAATGAGGAGATAATGAGTCGCTTTTTAACCCAATTCTCAGACAACCTGCTGAGATGGAACAAGCAAGTGTTCGGTAACATATTCCACCGGAAGAAGAAGTTGGTAGCCAGACTGGAAGGTATTCAGCGAGCCATTACGGGCGGATCTAGGGATTCGTTGCTGGCTTTGGAGGACAAGCTCAGCAGCAAGTTATTACAGGTCCTGTGTGAGGAGGGGATATTTTAGCACCAAAAAGCAAGGTGTGAATGGCTCTCAAAGGGCGATCGTAACACTAAGTATTACCATACGATCACCCTATCCAAATGTAAGAAATTGTGAATCGAGAGGCTTACTGATTCTGATGGGAACAGTGTTTCTGATTCGAAACAGTTGCGTAGCCTTGTCACAAACTATTTTGTACACCTTTACACTCTTAACAAAGGACCTGCCCGAAGCTTCATTCCAGGCAGGCATATCACCGATAATATTATTATCGCACAGGAGGTGATCCACTCGATGAGGAAGAAGACCGGTTACCTGGCCATGAAAGTGGACCTAGAAAAACCTATGACTGACTTCGATGACAGTTTATTCAGGAGACACTGGTGGATGTTGACCTCCTAGAAAATTTAATTTGGGTCATTATGAAGAATGTTACGACTACTTCTCTGCAAGTTGTCTGGTAAGGCACAGCTTCAGAGACGTTCAGGCCTTCGCGGGGTATCAGGCAAGGAGACCCCCTCTCACCTTATCTTTTTGTCCTCTATATGGAGAGACTAGGCCATCTCATTTCGTCGGAGATGGGCCGAGGGGCTTGGAAACCGATCAAGCTGGGACATACAGGACCTCCCATATCCCACCTATTCTTTGCAGATGACCTCGTGCTCTTTGCGAAAGCTGAGGATCGACAGATGCAG
>JANIJH010000006.1:41521184-41534281 GCA_024520975.1 Erythroxylum areolatum
AAATAAATGAATAT
This sequence comes from Erythroxylum areolatum, assembly GCA_024520975.1. NCBI lineage: Eukaryota > Viridiplantae > Streptophyta > Magnoliopsida > Malpighiales > Erythroxylaceae > Erythroxylum > Erythroxylum areolatum. The sequence goes on from JANIJH010000006.1 coordinate 41,521,199, forward strand.
ATAAAATGAATACCTCAAAATATATTATTAACAAATCATAATATTAATACATTAATCACAAATTTTCATTGACCTCGGGCACACTACTAACAAAAACGACGAGATAACGTAGTGAAAAAAGGCTTGCATATGACATCATCAAAGATGAAGCTTTGTACTTTGGCCCAGTGAGAATTTGCTCGTGTGGAAGGGTCAAGTACTCGGTTATTCCTCACCGAGTGGGATGGGCCAACATCCAACATGCGGTGCCTGCTGAATTGAAAACGCGTTGCCATTAATTTAAAGGATAAGACTTGAGTTTTAATACAAAAGGAATCTTATTTTTACGCGTTAGACTTTGTTTCTAAGTAAACCCTCACGCTGTTCTCTCTTCTCGAAGGCGGTTATAAGCAACTTCTGCTTCCTCGAATCTCGCTCTTTCCTTGACATGTATCCAAATTTTGTCAAAAACCTCATCTGTTTATATAGCCAAACAACCACCCATCTCTCTTGCTAAATATCCCTTAAATTCATCCAACCAACCATTCTTTTTCTGCAACACCCCAGTTCTTCATATCTTCCAAAAGCCAATCTTTTTGGGTTTTCCGTTGTCCTCTCATCTTTCGATCCACAAGAGCCAACCATGGAGTGTAGGCCGTTGGAGATCATGATTGCATCTGCCAAAGACCTCAAAGACGTCAATCTTTTCACTAAGATGGACGTTTACGCGGTGGTTTCAATCAACGGGGATCCATATTCAACCAAAAAGCAGAAGACCCATGTGCACAAGGATTGTGGCCCCAACCCCAACTGGAATTTCACCATGAAATTCAACCTCGACGAGGCTTCTCTCCAACAAAACCGCCTCACCCTCGACATCAAACTCAAATCCGACCGCAGCCTAGGAGACAAAGACATCGGAGAAGTCTATGTACCAATCAAAGAGCTCCTGGACAGCGCCGGAGATCCCAAAGAATACAAGCACATGAGTTACAGTGTCAGCACACCAACTGGCAAAGCTAAAGGAACTCTTAACTTTTCGTACAAGTTTGGAGAGAAACAAAACGCCCCACCACCAAAAGAAAAGGCCAAGAAAGTTGAGGAGCCCGTTATGGCTTATCCGCCCGCCGGCTATCCCAACGGTGCCGGAGCAAGTTATCCATTACCGGGAGGACACCCACCACCTCCACCCCCACCTCATCATATGGACGCTGGGAAAGCTCACGCGCAGCCTTATCCGCCGCAATACGCCTACCCTCCACAGGGTGGTTATCCACCTCAACAGTATCCACCGTACAGTGGGTATCCGCCGCCGCAAGGGTATGGCTACACTGGGTATCCGCCGCAACAAGGGTATGGGTACGGAGGCCCTCCGGTTGTACAAAAGCCGCAGAAGAGTGGGAAAGGCAAGTTAGCGTTGGGATTGGGTGCTGGGTTGCTTGGTGGGTTGCTGGTTGGAGACATGGTGTCGGACATCGGTGACGCTGTATCTTACGACGCCGGATTCGATGATGGTTTTGATTTTTAAGCATCTTTATGTTGAACCTGCTGTGTTGGTACTCAAGAGAGTTTATATATATGAATTATGGACATCGTTTAACCTATGATCTGACTCCGTTATTGATACATAATGATATAGGATTCTTGTGGGGTAATATATTGGTTGAAGTTGCATAGTTCTCTAATCCTTCGTTTCTCTTTTGTTTTGCACCAAAGCTTTAAAAAGTTGAGTATTACAGTCCTTATTTTCATAATTGGTTTACTTTTTACTAAGATTATACAGGATGAGAATGTAAGCATCGGCATTCATTGGAACAAAAGTATAGGAATTTATGGCGCTGGTTACAAGTTCATTATGATAACCAAATTCAGTGCTCTCAAACTCACAAAAACCAGGTGTTTACATGTCAGGATGCATCCCCATCTCCTCTGGAATAACGATCAAACTCACTCGAGTATCATATGATCTTTTCACATCCACCTTCATACGCTCTCCAACTCTATCCCCCATGATTTCGATGATCTAAATAAGAAATGGAATTGGCGAGTTGATTATTTCATTTGCAAGCCTGAATGCTTGAGAGCTGGAAACTCCATCCACCCCGTCCTTCAAATAAATAAATATGCACATCAATCTCACGCAAACACGGACACTTACCTCGTCGATGCTTTTGACAGGCTTCCCGTCAAACTTGATGACCACATCACCAGAAATAAACCCAGCACGATCAGCAGGAGAACCCGGAGTTACCTGCATTTAAACATCAAACATCAAACGGACTCATTATAAAACATGCATACAAGACGAGAAAACAAGGGTCACTTAAAAAAGGCCTACCATAGGCACAAGTACACCTCTGTCAACATTGGGGAATGCAGCGTCTCTTTCTCTCAATTGAGCAATGATTTTCTCGTTAAGCTCAATCATTCTCAACCCAAGCCATGGCCGTACAACTCTCCTGAACAAAAATAACTTCAGAGAAAACTCCAGAGATTTAGATATTGAACGAAATCCACAATTTGGCCATCACTATTGCCCTCAAATGCCTATCAGGTAACGTCCATCAAACCAAACTACCAAGGTTATTTTGATCTTCTCTTAAGCATGCTTTTCTTTATTCAACTTGACTAAACCCTCTTAGCATTTAACTACCTAAGAATGTCTACTGGATAATCAGTAGAAAATATTTGTATTGGATGCGTCTGACTTCATTTTCAAAACTCAAAATATACTTGCCCACTCTTCTTAAACTGCTCTATTATTTTGGCAACTGAATCAATAGGTACTGCAAAGCCCAACCCATCTGCAGCCAATACTTTCATGATGTTGATGCCAACAATTTCACCATCAACATTGACAAGTGGTCCACCTGAATTTCCCTATACCACAAATACAGGAAAACAAATGCACATCAACCGACACTGTTGTGCACTGAAATATGGATGCCATGTCCAAAGTAGTGATGACTTTTCCACAATGAAGGTGAGTCTACCTCATTTATTGCACAATCTATCTGTAAAAACTCTCTCCCCACTCCTCCAAGACCCAAGTCACGGCTTTTCCTATCGACACAGCTATGCAGAAGGAAGAGAAAACAAATTCAAAAAGCATCACAAATAATTACCCGGCCATTTAAAACAGAATATATTATGATAAAAATTACCAATGTCCATGACAAGAACATTAGCCAAAAGTACATGGGAAAATTGTAAAATGATTACATTAATTAACTGCAGACAACTAAACACCAACCATTATATTTGTTATTGCTAATATTACCTTACAATCCCAGCCGTTACAGTATTTTGAAGGGAAAGTGGACAGCCCATAGCTATCACCCAGTCCCCGGGGCGAAGCTTACTTGAAGAACCAAGTTTAGCTGTTGGCAATGGAGTTTTTGACTTGATCTTCACAATAGCAATGTCAGAATGCAAATCTGCATTGACCAGTGTACCTTCAAATGTCCGACCATCTTGCAAAGTAACATCAACCTGATTGAAGTAGTTTATTAAGTAGTGGAGAAGGCTAAATTTTGGATCATAAGATTGCACATGCTTCTCAATAATAAGGGTAAATCCATTCCTCAAATTAGGAACACCACATTAAGTAATAAAAAAATTTCAAGACCAGTAAACACTTCACACAGACAAACCAGTTGCCAAAATACTTGGCTATCAACAAGTGGAAACTTCTAGGATTTTAGATGGATGATCCAATTAATACATAGTAATTTTTATTAGAGCTTCGTGCAAATTACCCTAAAAGATGACACTCAAACAGAATAATTAATATGCTCATTGTGGCTTGATCACTAACCTTCCCTTTGGATAAAGGTCTAGTTCCTTGAAAGTTAGCCACAACATGAGCACATGTTAAGATAGTACCATCAGAATCAACAATAGTTCCAGATCCCACACTCTTTCCAGCAGCAATGCTATAGAAACCTATAAATGTGAATTGGAAACAGCCCCTTGATCAAAATTTTGATTAGTTTATGCATGTAACTTAACAGTTTCAAAATTTTTCAAAAAAAAAAAAACTTAAGATTTTTAAAAGCTATACCCAGTGGAACTGAGATATTGACAACAGCGGGACTGACACTAGCAGCAGCATTGGCAAGACTGTCTCTGCCAAGACATCCACAGCTTGGTTTTGAACCATCCCCGTCGACCCCAGAACTTAATTTCCCAAAGTCATGTGATGAAATTGGGCTAACTCTACACGAGAACAATGAAAGAGTCCCTACAAATTGTAAAGTTCAAATTCATTACTTTAAAAAAATAAAAAGAAAATCCAGTAGATAAAAGTATTTTCTAAAATAAAACAAGATACCGAATCGGCACCCATCCAGTAAATTAAATGGAGGGACCAAGTCCCTTGACATTTTCCATGGCAGTGAGGGTGGTTGGCGCAATTGTGCAGGAATTGAAAAAGATATGCTTCCACCTAAAGCATTGAATCGAGAATTGTTAACTTCAAACGAACCGAACTTCAGTCGGGTGTCAAATTATGTACAGAAATGAATTGCCAACTTCAAGCCGTCGTCAAAGTTGGGTGACAACCACATTCACAAACACCATCATTTAATGTACCCCGAAACTTAATTCCAACTTTTCACCAACAAGAATCGAGAGAGAAGGCGGAGAATCTTACTGAAATCAGAGTCGCTGCATAAACACAAAACTGTCGATCCAGTGGCAGCAATTGACACAATTCGCAAGACAGAACTTCTAGCGCATGCAGCTGAAACCCTTTTCTAGTCATCAAAGGAGGTAAAATGATAACAGCAATTGTTTCCAAGAGAGAAAAAAAAAAAAACTTTTTTGTGATGCGAAGAAAGCGCACGTACCAGAAACTGGTTCATTTGTTCGAGAGGCAATACTAATTGCAATTGTCTAAAACCCTAGTCCAGTTAAACCTCACCTCCTATCAGATTCCTCAAAACAAACACTCGTAGAAATTTTGGATCGGCCCAAGTGACAGAAGCCTAATCAATGTTTGGATACTTTATATGCTTTGACATCCTTTGACCAAACGCAACACAATTCGCATGAAATCCGTTGTTTTTAATTTTATTGGCACGGGAAGCCTAAAACTCCTTTAACATCTTTTGACCGGACCCAAAAGAGAGTTAGAAATTAAGCATGGTTTAATACATAATTCTAGATTATCAGTTGTAAAGTGTTATATTTGACTTGATAAAAATATTAAGCTAAACTGTTTTTTAACTCCTTTAGACAACTTTATAGAAGCGGGCGTTATAGTTGGTTATTAGCAACTTTGCTTCTCAATAAATATGATCATTTGGTCATTACATGCATTGTAAATAAAAGAAAAGTGAGCGCAAAAAAGGTGTGCAAGATTTGTAAGGTGAGCAACTCCAAAGAATTGTATAGTGTAAAGTATTAATAAAATTTTGAGTGAGTATTTTGTTAACTAGTTTATTTTAGGCAATTATAATTGCTAACTTCTGGTATCAAAACTCAGTTAAAGTACTCAAGTAGATTAAGATAACTTTAAGTAAGGATGTTAATAGGTCGGGCTCGAGTTCGAGCTCAGCTTGGCCCAACCCACGAGCTGGGTGCCCAGTGGCCAGTGGCCCAACTCACGGATTTGGCAAAACGATGTCGTTTTTGATGTTATAGTCGGGTCAGGCTACGTCGACCTGAGCTTGAGTCGATCTTAACCTGTGGCCTAATTGGAAAGAATAATTTTGGCCCCTGGCCTAGTCAACCTGGGCCAAAATTGACATTCCTAACTTTAAGGTTAACAAGTTCAACCAATGCAATTATCAATTTTCAAGTTCAATGGAAAAATCAATTTTGTGATGTGGAAATGCTGATGGAGTTATATTTGAGAAGCAATAGATATGGTGAAGTTTTGGAGAAAGACTTAGTAGAGAAAGAAAAACCTACAATCGAAGAATCATAACAACTAATTCGTAATCGTTCATTCAATGAAAAGGCCTTGTTTTTAATTTGTCAATCTGTTAAGTTGTCGATTCTTAAAAAAATATTCTATGCTAAACCAACAAGGGAGGCTTAGAATATTTTGCTCAAAATGTATGAAGAAGCAGGCACGGTTAAACGAACAAGACTATAAGGTTTGAAAAGGCAATACGAGTTGATGGAGCAAGGCAAAGATGAAAACAGTTGTGATTATTTTTCACAAATAGAAAAATTGATCAATGAGATGAAAAACAATGGTCTGAAATTATGGAAAAAGATACCTTGGAGAAGATCATGTTGATGTTGACAAGTCGATTTGATTATGTTATTATAGCCATTAAAGAGTCTAAAGGTTTGGAGTCAATGACTCTTAATGATTTGCAAGCCTTATTAGAGTCCCATGAAATGCGAATGAATGAAAGATCACTAAACACAACTGAATAAGTTCTAAAAGCCAAAGTAAATTTGAGAAATGAAAAGGAAACTACAATAGGCAAAATAAAGCATACTCAAAGAAGTTCAAATTTCACAGGTAGAGGAGCCAAAAATTTTAGAACCAATTCTAGACCAAGAGCAATAAAGAGTGAAACTCCTCATGATAAATCTATTATTCAATGTTACAAATGCAAAAAATTTGGTCAATGTCAATCTGAGTGTGAGTCAAATACTCAGTTCCATAATTGCAAAAATTATAGTCACTTTAGTAAAGAATGTCGTGCCTAAAGACAAGAACATAAAGATAATCGAGTTAGAATCACTGAAAATAATAACGCAAAGAGCTTGTTGATGGTCACTCATGGAACAAGTAATAGTGATAATTGTCAATGGTTGGTAAATTCGGGTTGCAGCAATCACTTCAGTGGAAGCAAGGAATTTTTTTCCAAATTACATGAATCCTTTCATTCTTTAGTAAACTTGTCAAAAGCTACCAGATTCCAGTTTTGGAAAAAGGAAAGATTGCTATAAAATTGAAGATAGCTCTTCAAATTGTATTTTTGATATGTACTATGCTCCTACTCTTTGCCAGAATCTATTAAGCGTTAGACAACTATTAGAAAAGAGTTATGATTTACACTTCAATAAAGATGGATGCATCATGAGTGATATAAAAACGAAATGATTCTAAAGACAAGAATGGCATCCAATCGTCTATTTCCAAAATACTTTAATTACGATAATACTTATTGCTATAATACTATGACTATCAATGATAATTGGTTATGGCATATGCGAATTGGACACTTAAATTTTGGAAGCATTAAGTTTCTTGCAAACAAATAGTGGGTTTTAGGCCTGCTAACCATTTAAGTTCTTGACCAGATTTGTAAGTCATATGTAATAGGGAAAAAGCATAGAGATCCATTTCCTACAAAGTAAGTATGGAGAGCCAAACATCCACTAGAGCTCATGCATTTAGATATATGTTAAGTGGAGGTTTCATCAAAATGAAGGTATTAAATATTTTATTACATTTATTGATGATTATACTAGAAAGGCAAGGGTTTATTTTTGAAGTAAAAATATAAGGTATATGAAGTACTTAAGAATTTTGTAGCTATATTGAATGTGGTTATTCTTTTAAGACCTTGAGAACGAATAGAGGCATACAATATATTGTTTGTGATGATTTCTTAAGGAAGCATGAAGTTAAGCATCATTTGACAGCTAGGTACACTCCTCAATAAAATGAAGTGGCAGAAAGGAAAAACTAAACTATCATGGATATGGTGAAAATTATGTTATTTTGCAAGAAGTTACCTAAAATTTTTTGGGTAGAGGTCGTGGCTTGTGTGGTATATATTTTGAATAGATGTTATGTTAAAAGTGTTCATCATAAATCTCCACAAGAAGCATGGGCTGGACGAAAGCCTAATCTTACTTATGTGAGAGTGTTTGGTTGCATAGCATATTCATATGTGTCTGATGAGTTGAGAAAGAAGGTAGATGACAATGTAAAAAAAAGAAGCTAGATGACAAGGCAAAAAAAGTATATATCTTTGTTACAACATGGAAACAAAAGGTTGTAAGCATTATAATACAAAGACTTAAAAAGTGCTCATTAGTTCAAATGTTAATTTTAAAGAAGATGGGGGTATGGTATTAATCAAAAAAAGAAAAGAAATCATTTCTAGTACCCATGTTTATAAGCAATGAATTACAAATGACTAATCAAATTAGAGAGTCATCTTCACTTCATTTCCTAAAGAGCCAACTCATGTTGATCCTGAAGTGCCATCTCCTCCTACTTTACATTTACTTAGGTGCTCACAATGAGAACGTCATCCGCCCTCTTATTTAAAAGATTATCAAGTAGGTAATGATGACAAAGATGAAGAAGTTGTGGCCCATTATGTTTTCTTTGTAGATTGTGATCTAATAATGGTTGAGGAAGTAGTGAATGATGGTCGTTGAATTAAAGCAATGGATGAAGAAATATGTGCCATAGAAAAAAATAAAACATAGAAGTTAACCACTTTACTAAAGAAGCCTATTGGTGTCAAATGAGTATACTAGACAAAGTAAAATTCCAATAGAGAAGTGGAATGCTTTAAAGAAAGATTAGTTGCAAAAAGATACAAGCAAAAGTTTGGTATCGATTATTCTAAAGTATTTGCACCTATTGCCGGATTGGATACTATATGTTTAATCATTTCACTTATTACTCAAAGTAATTGGAAGTTTATCAAATGGATGTCAAATCGGCCTTTTTTGAATAGTTTACTTTAAGAAAAAATATACATTGAGCAACCACTAGAATATGTAAAGCAAAGAGAAGAAGATAAGGTTTATCGACTAAAGGAGTTGTATGGCCTTAAACAAGCACCAAGGGTATGATATACTCATATTGATACTTATTTCATTGAACATGGTTTTTCATAAGTATCCATACGAAAATAATTTATACATCAAGACCAACAAGGAAGGAGACATTGTTATAGTTTGTCTTTATGAAGATGGTTTGATCTTTATTGGTAATAATTATTGTTTTCAAAATTCAAGAAAGATGTGGTTGCTCACTTTGAGATGACAAATATGGGATTAATATCCTACTTTCTTATAATCGAGGTAAAGCAAACAAATGAAGGCAAATTTATTTCACAACAGATTGAGAATCATGAAAAAATTTATGGATTCACCACGACAATCTCATTAACAAGCCATAAAGCAAAATTTAAGATATATTAAAGATACGATTAATGATGGCATATTTTATCGAAACAGTAAAAATAAATGACTAGTTGGATATCTTGTGATTGAGCTGGTGACATTGAAAAGAGAAAAGGCACTTTTAATTGTAGAAGCAAAGTATATACGAATAACAAATTGTGCTACTCAAGTGATTTGACTACAAATGATGTTTAGCGAATTAAGATGGTTCAATGATAATCTACTGTGATAATAAATCAATAATTGCCTTAATAAAGAATCCAATATTCATATTAACATTAAACATTGTTATATTCGAGATTTCCTTAAAGACAAAAAAAAGTTGAATATTACGCAACTGAAGATCAAATAACATATATTTTCATGAAGCCCTTAAAAGTTGAGTTATTTTACAAGTTGAAGAACATGCTTGAAATAATTTAACCAATTTTAAGAGGCAATGTTAGAAATTAAACTTGATTTAATATATGTTTCAAGATTATGAGTTGTAAAATGTTATATTTAACTTGGTCAAAATACCAAACCAAATTATTTTTGAACTCCTTTAGACAACATCATTGAAGCCAGCATTATAGTTAGTTATTACTAACTTTGCTTTTCTATAAATAGAGTCATTTGGTCATTACATACATTGTAAAACAATCAAAAGGAAAAAGGGGCTGGGGAATGTAAAAACTTTATAAGGTATCTAACTCCAACGAATTGTATAGTGTGAAGTATTAATAAAATTTTAGGTATGTATATTATTAACTAGTTTATTTTAAACAATTATAATTGCTAGCAGTTAGTAATATGCTCAAAAAGTTCTAAAAATTATCTAGGCTATTGTACTCGTAAGTATACGAGGTAGTTGTAATGATTACCCAGGCGTCTCCCATGGAGGTGAAATTAGTTTACTTAAATTAATCTCAAACAAAAATAAAAATAAATATAATCCTAAACATTCTATCCCTATTTGTTAAGTTAAGGCTTTAAACAAAATCACAAATTAGTTTGAAAAGTAAATGATTCAACTGGAAGCAAAGATGAATAGATTAATCAAATTGGAAGTCTTTTGAGAATTAATGTCGCTAATTTAATCTCTTATACATAATTAAAGGGTACTAAAATTAACAGTTAGGTTCTAAATTAACTCAAATAATGAACTAATCTAACGTTCGTATTCAACAAGTTATCATCCGAATTAATTATGAAAACCTGACCACTAATTACCATTTAAGTTAATATATTTCTAGTCTTAACCCAAGCATCCAAAGTTTCTCATTCTGTATTAAGCTTTTTCTCTTGATCTTTCGTTTAATACTAAAATGATGTAAAGTTTGGTCATGTCATTACATCCATTCAGCATAGAAACCACAACAATTAATAAGACAACAAAACCGTAACTCATTCATGCATAATTGATTAAAACATCTATATTAATCCTCAACAAAAAGATTCAACCTATAGTATAAACACGATTCTTCATTCTCAAATACTTAAATCCCATATTCAAGAATAACAAAGAAGTATTAAGGAAACAAAACAGGGAATACCAAAATGGACTATCATTCTTTAGTAAGGGCGACAAGTTCAAAAGACGAAGATAAAAGTGTTCAATAACAATAACAGAGACGAAATAAGAAATAATAAACAAAATAAAACCTTGGATGATAAAGCCAGCAGTGGATCTCCTGTCTAGCTTAGAACTCTGGCATTGACTCTTGCCTTCTGCCTCTGCTCTACTTCTCACCTAATTACTCCCTATTATGTTCTTCTTTTTCCCTACCTCTGCTATCTTGTTTTTGTCTCCGTCTTTTTATCTCACCCCTCCCCTCTGTTCTTTTTGTCCCATCCAAATGTGTCTCCAGTGTGAGTGAAGAGTGTATAGTGAATGATAAATAATCTCAACCGCCACCCTCTCCTTTCCTTTTGTAGTATGCTCCTAGGTCTAGGATTTTGTGCCCTCAACCTCTATAACTACCATGTAGTAACTAAAACAATTACGGGAAAAATATGTGAAGGTGGGTCACGGTTGTGACTTACATGTCACAGCTATGACATATATCAAAACTGTGACATGGTAAGTAACGTGGTACCTAATTTCATGCACAATTCGTCATGCCACATTTATAAAATAATCCAATTAAGATCCATGCAACATCTACACTAATTTCACTCAATTCGTATCAAATTTGAATTAAATTGCAACCAATTGCAATTTATGAAAACAAGTAAAATCAAACAAAATTAAACTCAACATTTCTCCCACACTTAAACTATGTTTGTCCTCGAGCAAAATAAAGAATACTAGATTATAAAAACACGAACAATGAAAATAATGATTTTCCCAGTTAATAATCAAAGATATCAACAATCAATTCAACAAACACAACCTAAGAACTCAAAACTTATAATATTTTGTGAATAGACTATTCTCTATATGCTTAGTCAAAATTAACAAGTACTTCAATTCAAAGACCATTAACAAGTGTGATAGATACTCACTCCACTTTCCATTCTCTCAAGTATTCAAAGGTAGTAAATATTCACTCATTATTCAATTCATGTAAGGCATCTACTATAGGCTTGCTTACTAATCTAATCTCCACCATTTATATCAAACACAAACATTAATAGAAGGTCTTTATTTTGGTTGTAATTGACCAGGGCTAAGGGTAGGGAAAAGGAATATTGCAATTTAAAAATTATATAACTAATTAAGCATTTAAAGTAATACAGAACAGTGAACCATAAAACACTCAGTTCTTTCCTCTCATTTAACAAAATTAACACTTCCCATTTTCACTTCTCTTCTTTTCATTTTTTGGTCATCTTCTCTTGCTTCCTTTTCTTTTTTATTTTCTTTTTTTCTTGATTGATTTTTTCTTTTTTATTTATTATATTTTTCATTTATTTATTTAGAATAAGATCAAGTTTAGAAAAGAAAAATGTAGATGAGAGATACAAATTATTACAATCGTAGCCATTCCTAACTCAAAAGCCAACTACATGCTATGATTCTTCCATATTTGTTCAAACAATTATTCCCTAAATCCAATCGTACACACTTAAATTCTTAACTTGCCTTATTGTAGGTGTAATGAAGAGGATAAACAATCAAGGTCAAGGCTCATATTTTAAATTTAAAGAAAGAAAAGGTTTCATTTAAGCTCAAAGGTGCTCATTGAGGATGACATTATGGTGGCTTTTTAAGCAAAAGGGATAAATCCTAATTGCCTTCATCATTTCAATGTTTACATAAGATTAAGTGATCTCAACTAGTATTTACAAGCTAGTTTTAGAGCTCCTTAATCATGAAAGAACACTCTTAACAAAGAATACTTGAATTTGGTGTTTAATAGTTCAAAAAGGCTCAAATTCTTACTAAATGAAAAGTGTCATTCATCTATCACATCAAGCTAATATCCCTTTCATCAAAATCTAAGCCAGTTATCCTAAGCATGCAAGTATACTCATTCACTCTTATTATGCATTTCTAACCCATATCGAGTTTATTTAATAACCATGTATCTCTAACTACTAAATGGGAAAGCAAACACACAACACACAAATAATAAATATTTTTTAAACTAATACTGTAGCATCCCACTCCCGCAAGACCCGAACCCAATATCGATGGTGATATCCGAGCCCGTGCCTCACGAAGGTGGTATGCTAGAGCAGTCAAATGCAGTTTAAAAACTCGGAAAGTCATTTTTCTTTTTTTTTTAAAAAACCAATCGAGTGTGCAGATATCGGTAAACAATTTGGGCCATGATACAAAACATTTTCAGTCAAAATCCAATTTTAGTCATAAAACCATTCATACATACATATATTCACAGCCAATTTGGGCCCAATACAATGACAATATTTATCTGCGAAAATACAATTTTTCACATATAACCAGAATGACTCAAATGCAGAAATGAGACTGATCCCGACGCCAAACTCTGCCTTGCTTGCAGTAATCATACTCCCGTTTGTCTAACGGGGTACTCGCCA
>JANIJH010000006.1:41586369-41597141 GCA_024520975.1 Erythroxylum areolatum
AACAAATTCAAAATTCTCAAAAATCACAACTCAGTCCAAATATGCCCAGAATTATTCATGAATGCATATATAATTATTTCTATGTGCACAATTTTCACTATTTATGTGTATGTGTATGCTATTTTATGCATGAGCATGAAAATACAAATTCTAAGTTCTTGTTGAACACTCTTATTTACTATTCTAACCTCCCCGCAGGTAACGAGATGTTACAAATTATCAAATCAATTCCAAAATTAAATTAATTATTAATCTTAATCATATTAATAAAAATAATTAATTTAATTTTGGAATTGATTTGATAATTAATTTTGGCGTTTACTGCAAGAAATCCTCAACATACCTGTAGACTTTCTTACAAAACTATATACTTGGTCATGCACTTTATAACTTAATCAAAATAGATTTTAATTATTCTAAACTTGTCCAAATTCATTCCTTTTTGCTTCAAGTGTGTGAATTAATCCTAGAAATGAAATATGAACAACTTAATTAACAAAATCAATAAAAATTACACTAAATATAGGGCTAAAAATAACTCAGTCACTACTTATCACATACTTACTTGGAAATTCATTGAAATAGTCTTTCACTATACCATTGGTTATGTTTTTTAGCTATGTTATTGATCAGGATATATGCTTTATCCACTATTTTATTCTTGAGACCACCACCAGTAGCATCATCAATTAAGATCTTAGTATTATAGGTCATCCTATTATAGAATTTATAAGTGATGAGCCATTTATCTAGCTTATGATAGGTTTATGACCTTTAAAATTCCTTGTATATCTCCTAAGATTTGTAAAACAACTTGCCTTCTCTTTAAGTAAAAGTTATAATATAATTTCTAATATGAGTAGTTTTATATTAGGGAAATAGTTATAAGGAACATTTAGGGTAATTTATCATAGGTAGTAATAGATTTTTGTTAGAAAGGTTTGTAGCCATTCTCTCACCTTGTCCCTTAATGAGAAAGGGAATAGCCTTAGCATGATAGAATTTGGTGAGATACCCCTAAGCTTCAGCATATCATAATACTCTAGGAACATAAAAAGGAGCAAATCTAAATCTTCAATAGGAAGACTTCCAAATTGATTATATTACAGTATGGAGGGGAAAAAAGGCTTTAGATTAAAGTTATAGGCTTCAATATTGTGCCTTATAATGCTCAAACTAATAGCTTGAGCACTTAGTGCAATAACATCTTTTTAAAAAACTCATATTTTCTATAACCATCTTTACTTCTTTAGCTTTTATCTATCTATGGATTCTTTTTCTTATATGTAGAGTTTTTTAAATCTCAAGGTCCAGTTTAATAAAATTTTCAAGATTTTTGAACTGTCAAATACAAAAAGTCAACTACAAAAGAGAGAGAGAAGAGAAAACTTAGTGAACAGTAATAAAACTAAAAGAAAACAAATTAAAGGTCTAGCCTAATTAGTTTGAAAATCAAATCAACATTAACTATGCCTAGTCCTAGTAATGGTGCCAAAAACTTAGTGTGTGTTATATATCGCAAGCGCACAATATAATTATGGGTAGCATTAGAGATAACCTAAGAATGTTTTGATCTGATTTATTAATTGTTGTGATAGGTTTTACCCTGACCTTGAAAGATTACGTAGTTCTTCCTCTAATAATTGACTTATCCCCTATCATCTATATTATGATCAAATCATAACATCGTCTCTCAATCTCAATATATGAATATAATAAATGAACTTTTAACTTTCGTTCCTTCAATTCAATTAATATAAGAACATGGATAAATCTTAAGAAAACTAGATATTTTATTAAATCAAAAAATCAATTTAAACCATCATATCCTAAGGGCCATCACACCTAAGTCTATATCCCAATTAGTTTATGGTTAAATAAGAAAGAACAATATGAAAACAAGAAAGAGAAAAAGAAAAAGAAGTCATTATCATAAATCTTGAATTTTAAATTCTTGATGAATCTTTTTTAAATCATTGATCCTCTTCTAAGATTTTGTGTTTTCTTGATATCTAACTATTGTCCTCGGCTTCTAATTAATTCTTTTTTCTTTCAAACTCCTCTATGGCTAAAAAGGCCCTTTCTTTCTTGCTGCCTCTTCTTTTAATAATTCAAATCATAATTTTATTGTTGAACATGATCCTAAAATAAGGTCATGTTTAGATGATGTTGCTTTTCACTATATTCTATAAATTTCATGTAAAATCACCATTGCTAACATACGCCTAAACACAAAAACTTATATTTCCTATATTGCTGATCATGGGTTAAAACACAGGAGCATGTTGGTTGAGCAAGGAGAAACATAATGTCCTTTTGTGGGATACATCCTTAATAATGGACTACATATGTGTCATGTTCTTTAAAGATAGATTTCTAAGAGAATTAAAATGGGATGTGATAGAATATGATTAGTATCACAGTGTCGTGTTCCACCATGCTCTTGAGTCCTTTTCACTTATTTCAAAGTTACCTTAAATTGAATTTATTCTTCTCTAATTTCACTCTTTTTCATTAAAAAAGACAAACAAAACTTGGCACAAATTATAGCTCATTTTGAATATCAAATCCTTTAAAGATATCCAAACATAAGCATAATGCTTTAAAATCATGTTAAAAATAAAGTCTATTTATCATATATCAGCCTATTTATGAGTAGATTGTGGTTTTTATAGAGGAGGTTAAAAGAAATGCTCAACAAAGACCTACATGATCTTCCTAGTGTTAAGTGAAACATTTCACGTGATTTCACAAAGCTTAGTTCATTTAAAGGATTATTAGCATTTGTAGAGATATAGGTTAATCAATAATAGACAAATGATTATAGCTCAAGGGAGTGCAGTCTAGGAAATCCTGCTAGTCTAGAGAAGCATCCAGGGAAGGGCATTATAAATACTATCAAGGTGAAAATTAAAATTTTGGCTTTTGAATTTATGAGCTGGATTTCTAAGATAATTTATGATATTACTTAAGTGATAAGAGGATGTGCAAATTAAGGGAGGATTATGTAAATTCAATAGGAATCAGAAAACTTGTGTCATATTATAATAATTAGCTTATGAAACATGTTCTATGCAAGATCATGGACAATTCTTTACTTCTAGAAATATTTATGGCTATGAATAGGACAAAGTTTATAGATCCATTTTACCATGATTTTAGGGATTTTTGGAAATGACATAATTAAGAATATTCTTTAATAGTCTAGATAGAGTTATAGATTAAAGAAGATGGAAAGGGGAGTTAGGAAAATGGAGAGATTTATAACATTAACCTTTCGATTATATAAAGAGTTAGAAGTTCTTATAGAGCTTGAATAAACATGCAGGCCAATGATTATGTAGATAGATAAAAGTTGCTTGATGTTAAACAAAGGTCAATACACCATTATTAGAAGGTGAGTTATCTACAAGAAATGCCCTATAGAAGTTGAACATATGATCACATTGTTTGAATTTTTTCAAGATCACTTCTGATATTACCAAAGAGAATCAAACATATTTGAGATTAATCACCTGACAGTTATAAAGCAGAAGAACACATGCAAATAGATGAATTCCAAATGTTTACTTGTTCCTATTTTTTTGTGTTCTTTTGCACCTTACAATACTTTAGAGTTATAGTGAATGGTTTACCTCCAAAACCTTTTAAGAAATGAAGATGGAGATGAAATTGGTCCATAAAGAAGACTGCAAAGAGCAAGAGATGTCATCCAATAGTAGTGATGAAGATAATATATGAATAAAAGGTTAATTAGGGTTTCTAAAAATTAGGAACAAGGGTTTTATGTTGAATAAAAGGTTAATTAGGGTTTCTAAAAATTAGGAACAGGGGTTTTATGTTCAATGTTGAACATTAAGACCCATCAATATTAGTGAGGCTCCATATTAGTGATGGTGGATCCATTAAAGATAAT
This sequence comes from Erythroxylum areolatum, assembly GCA_024520975.1. NCBI lineage: Eukaryota > Viridiplantae > Streptophyta > Magnoliopsida > Malpighiales > Erythroxylaceae > Erythroxylum > Erythroxylum areolatum. The sequence goes on from JANIJH010000006.1 coordinate 41,590,286, forward strand.
TGAAAAATAAAAAGATAAATTAGCGCTTAATTAACTATTAGGATTAAAAGTTTCAACGGTTGAGAGTTCGATCTGATTAGTTTTGAAAATATTTTTTTATACACTCTAAAATATTGAGAGTTTAACTTAAATTTTAGTAAAATATCAAAAAATTTAAAATTGTAAAGTTAAATTCTATTAATAACGTTAAGGTTTAAAAGAATTTTTTACTGGAAAAGTTTGATTGATCTTCCTCATACCTAAACTCAAAAAAACGTGAAATTTAAGTTACAATTTATGTCGATACGATGATGCTTACCCTTATTGGGGGTAAAGATAGATAGGTTGTTTTGTAATTTCATTGATTATTAGAAAAATAAAAATAAACTCAACTAACATTAAAGTTTCTATATAAAATGGAATAACCACGGACGCACTGGCAAAAGCTGCTGGTTTGTTTGGCATTTCAGTGGTTTGCTTTACACCTACCGGCCGCATTGACTTGCAAATCCCATTCCACAAAACAACAGCAGCGACTCAGTCAACCAACGCGTATGTACTATGTAGCTCTGTCCATTGATCTTCCCTTTCTCCGGAGTTATCGAGCTGTTTTTGCAAATGAAGTTACCATACAAAATCTTACTCTTTGGGATAAAACAAAGAGTTGAAACTTGAAACCATGTTATATTATACATGAGAAAGCGTTGAAACCAGCTGAGTAAAGATTCTTTGTTTCTCAACTTAATTTTAAGCTCAATTCAGATCAGTTCTTTGAATGAGCCGCATTCCGTTGACTTGAATGTGAACATCTTCATGACACTATGAAACTTAATAATACGATAGTCGATATTTACAAGCAAAAGATTTCTTAAATAATCAACAAGGGCTTAAATGGGGTAAATAATCATTGACTAGCCAATAGCTATGGAGACTAAGTTGGTGCAGAAGGAACGTCAGATCTAAGTTTGAAATTTAGAGAAAACATAGCAGCGTGAGAGTTTGAAAACATGGAGAATTCCTCAGCAAATAGGCCAATATAATTAGCTGAAAGAATTCAGGTTGCAAGTGATAATAAAAGCTATAAAAGGGAGTGGTGATGTACCAGAATGATGTGTTTCACATTTCTACATCGGACTGATCTGGAAAGAATGTTCCATTTCATTATCTACTAACCACGGACATGCCGCCAAGGTAAGTTCGACAAAAATTTCTACTCGTTGGTTAAAGTGTTTTGGACATTTGCTTCTTGTTTGACATAATTCGGATCGGCAATCTTTTCAAACATTGACTATTGAAGATATGAAGACCTAACCACTGCATTAACTAACACGTGAAACAACTCAAAATCCGCCCCTAGATTTGACTTCTCCTTGTTACTATAAAATAATCTCCTGATCCAGCCAATCCCCGTGAATATATAGTGCATGCTCTACCCATTCTTCACCGGCTCAAAGCGAGGCAGACTCCTGATCTTCTTTTCTTCTTAAATATTACCTTCCAAATTTAAGCTTAATCATTTATCTGGAACTTCAGGTATGAGTTCTATGATCAATTTTGATGTGTGTTAATATTTCATCATCTGAATTGTTGACGTTGTTTCTGTTAATTATGAAAGAATTTGTAGCATTATCCCATTTTCCAATTCAGAGAGTTTTTTTTTTTTTTCCTTCTGATAACAAGCTTCTTGGGTCCTGACAACTTCAGTTTTATGAAATCACATTTCAAGAGAGTCAATATGCTCTTCAATGTCGATGCTTGACAGAGCTATGTGGAACATACATATTGTCAATAACATGGTGTCTGGACTAGATTTTATGATCAGCCCGAAATTAAGCAAGTACAGAGATCGTTCTCTATTTTACTTCATTTTATTTTTTATAAAAATTTATTTTTGACGCTTATAAAAAATAAAAAGAGTTTAATTAAGTACTCTTTTTTTTTTTTTATAGTTTGCTCAATATCTATAAAACATTAGTAACGCCCTGTTATGATTCTTAACAAAGACTTCTAATTACCACCAGTACTATCTTATGTTCTCACCCCCGATCTTCATTTCAGGAGGACAAGCAAAGTTTGAAGAAAATTTGCTCAGAAAGAGGAAAGAGCTAAATCAGAGAATATACCAAAAATGGAGATTGAAGAAAACAATGACTGCTTGTCGGAGAAAGAAAGCAATAAGAGCACGAGAATTAGCTACAGTGGTCCATTAAGCGGTCCACTAGTGACAGGCATCGGAAACAGTAATAAAAGAAGTGCAAGATTCAAGGAAGAAGAGTATGTGGAGATCACTCTGAACGTCAGAGACGACTCAGTCTCAGTGCAAGACATCAAAGGAGGGGATTCGGAGACAATGCTTCTGGCCAGCCAATTGGAGAAAAGACATCACCATTCACTTGGATCACAACTGTCTTTTCGATTGAGACAAGTTTCACAGGAACTAAAGAGAATGACATCTAAAAAGTTTGACAAGGTTGATAGGAGCAAGTCTGGCACTGCTCGTGCCCTTAAAGGGTTAAAGTTCATGACCAAAAATGTGGGAAGCGAAGGTTGGTGGGAGGTTGAAGCAAGGTTTGACGAATTGGCTGTTAATGGCTCACTTCCCAAAACACGCTTTGCCCAATGCATAGGTAACCACACTAATTTTTTTACTGTTCTTGGTCGGAAATCAACAACATGGTTGCTCCTGGTGACAAAAGTTGATAGAATTTTGTTTTGATTACGTGAACAGGGATGAAAGAATCAAGCGAATTTGCAGGCCGATTTTTCGATGCTTTGGCACGTAGGAGAGGAATAACATCAGGGTCTATAAGCAAGGGAGAACTGCAGGAATTCTGGGAACAAATTACTGATCAGAGTTTTGATGCTAGGCTGCAGAACTTCTTTGATATGTAAGACATTTATTATAATGATGACGATTACGATGTAATTTATAATTATAATCCTAGAACAATGTTCAACTCACCATTAATAGTAAAAACAATAATTGCAGGGTGGACAAGAATGCGGATGGACGTATAACCCAGGAGGAGGTGAAAGAGGTAATTTACATATATATATATATATATATATATAATATCAATATGTGTCTGACAATAAATTTATTAATAAGGTGTCTAATCTTTCAGATTATTGCTTTAAGTGCTTCTGCTAATAAGTTGTCGAAGATCCAACAACGGGCCGAGGAGTACGCCGCTCTGATCATGGAAGAACTGGACCCTGACAACCTTGGATTCATTGAGGTCTACAGTATGACTCCCAAATGTCTAGAGCTACAGTATAACATTACTAGGATTTATGTTAGAGAAAAAGGCTTGTGGATTAAAGGATTTATAAAAATAGAATTTAAATTTATGGGGTAAAGTAAATTCTTTATGTTAGAGAAAAAGGCTTGTGGATTAAAGGATTTATAAAAATAGAATTTAAATTTATGGGGTAAAGTAAATTTACCGTAGGTTTTTTGCAGTTGCACAATTTGGAAACATTGCTTCTCCAAGCTCCAAGCCAATCAACAAACCTGGCAACAGACAGTCGCATTTTGAGCCAAATGCTAAGCCAAAAGCTTGTGCCAACGAAAGATCACAACCCCATCAAGAGGTGCAGTCGGTGTCTAGCTTACTTCGTCCAGGACAATTGGAAGAGGATCTGGGTCCTGGCTTTATGGCTAACAATCTGTGCTGGATTGTTTGCGTGGAAATTTATTCAGTATAAGCACAGAGCAGTGTTTGACGTAATGGGCTACTGCGTAACCACAGCTAAGGGTGCAGCTGAGACACTAAAGTTCAACATGGCGTTAATTCTTTTACCTGTCTGTAGAAATACCATTACTTGGCTTAGAAGCAAGACCAAGTTAGGTGTCGCTGTTCCTTTTGATGATAACGTCAATTTTCACAAGGTACATAACGTAATATATGGTCCAATTCCTAAGTTATACCTTTTCTTTAATATATATATATATATATATACATATATGCGATTCTTCTACTGTACATATATTATCTGGGAACTAACTTAGATTCTTTATAGGTAATTGCACTTGGAATTGCCATTGGTGTAGGGCTGCATGCAGTTGCACATTTAACGTGTGACTTCCCTAGGCTATTACATGCCACAGATGAAGAGTACGAGCCGATGAAGCCATTCTTTGGCGATGACAGGCCTAACAACTACTGGTGGTTTGTGAAAGGAACGGAAGGTTGGACAGGTGTGGTAATGGTGGTGCTTATGGGTATAGCCTTCATACTGGCTCAGCCGTGGTTCCGCCGAAATAGGCTAAACCTCCCTAAACCCCTCAGGAAGCTTACAGGATTCAATGCCTTCTGGTACTCCCATCACTTGTTTGTTATTGTCTATGCCCTGTTTATTGTCCACGGTTACTACCTTTACCTCTCCAAGAAATGGTACAAGAAGACGGTAACTCCCTTCAACTTGAATAATCATTACAGTTGCAAGGCAAAGATTGTATGTTCACTTTTTGTTTCAAATGCTGACTGCTATTGCTTTGCTTTTGCTCTCTATCAACAGACATGGATGTATCTTGCTATCCCAATTTTATTATACGCATGTGAACGTTTAATTAGAGCATTTCGATCAGGCTATAAAACAGTGCGAATTCTGAAGGTAAATACAAGGTTTTGCTTGCTTGTATTATTTTCAAGCAATTGACCTTTTTATCTTCTGATAAGCAATTCATGAAATTTCAGGTTGCAGTTTACCCTGGAAATGTTTTGGCCTTGCATATGTCCAAACCTCAAGGATTCAGATACACTAGCGGCCAATATATTTTCGTAAATTGCTCGGCTGTTTCTGCATTTCAATGGTAATCTTATCATATTTCAGATTTATAGTATGGTATGATATCAATTGTTATTATGATTGGAAAATAACCACAATTTTGAGTAATCGATGAATTTGTTCTACAGGCATCCATTTTCTATTACTTCTGCTCCAAGCGATGACTATTTGAGCTTACATATTAGGACATTAGGTGACTGGACATCCCAACTAAAAGCTGTTTTCTCCCAGGTATAAGCATGAGTTGAAAAAATGTTGCAAAGCTTCTAAGTTCGTAAATCGCAAGTTTTTATTGAAAAACTTGAACTGACCAATGGTGAAGGTATGTACACCTGCATCAACTAATCAAAGTGGCCTTCTTAGAGCTGATATGGGAAACAGCAACAGCAAGCCTAGGTAACATCTCAACTTTTTCTCTTTTTTTTTCTTCCCCCTTTTTGACCAAGAAAAATGAAATTGAATAAGCGGAAGATGAGTCTTGGAATTGTTAGGATGGGAAATTTCCTGAAAAATCTCTCCTGAGAAATGAATACGAAAAGCAATAATGTTAATACTAACGAATCAAAAATTATCGTGGAAGTAATGACTCTGAAGATTATCAGGTTACCAAGGCTCTTGATAGATGGGCCGTATGGAGCACCAGCACAAGACTACAGAAAGTATGATGTTCTTCTCCTTGTTGGACTTGGAATTGGGGCCACCCCCTTAATTAGCATAGTGAAGGATGTGCTTAACAACATAAGGCAGCAAAAAGATAAGGAGAAAGGCACAGTAGAGAATGGCATTAAGAGAAATAAGAGAAAGCCTTTTGTCACTAAACAAGCCTACTTTTACTGGGTCACCCGCGAGCAAGGTTCATTTGAATGGTTCAAGGGTGTAATGAACCAAGTTGCCGATTATGATGAAGACAGAGTTATTGAGCTCCATAATTACTGCACTAGTGTTTATGAAGAAGGAGATGCTCGATCAGCTTTGGTTGCCATGCTTCAATCTCTTCAACATGCCAAAAATGGTGTGGATATAGTCTCTGATACGCCTGTAAAGACGCATTTTGCTAGACCTAATTGGCGTAAAGTTTTCAAGCATGTAACCGTTAATCACCCTGACCAAAGGGTTGGTAAGTTTGCTTCCCATTTCTCAAAAGGAAAGATCATGAATATTTTCATTAGATTTTGTAGCTTTTGCTAGTTTGCGCTTTTGTCCTTACAGGAGTTTTCTATTGCGGTGCGCCTGGACCGACGGGAGAACTAAGACATTTGGCTCAAGACTTTTCCAGGAAAACTACGACTAAGTTTGATTTCCACAAGGAGAACTTCTAGTTTGCCTCCGTAGGTATCTTAGTATTTCAACCTCCTTATCAGATACACATCGAAAAGTTCTGTGTATATACAAGTTAGCATTGATATTCTTTCCAACCACTCCTCTTATTGGACTGGTTTGAACGATCATAATAGAGAAGCTTAAGAATAGTATATAGCCACCATTAAAGGAGTTGAGTTAATTTAAGCTGCTCTAGTCTGTATTCGTCATACTTTAATTTGGGTTACTTATGAAACTTTTACCTAGATTCTTCTATTTCTGCAAGATGGAAATTTAGGCCACAGGTCCTAATTCAATTTTAAGTTGTTGGATTTGAATTGGGAAAAACGTTGGTTTAGACCGACTGCTCCTCGATCGTTTTGAAGTAACTGAATCCTCGCATATGGATTTACACTGATTGCTTCTCGTTTTGTGCAATGAGACTATGCTCTACAGCCTTGGCCACCAGAGTGAACGAGAGTTACCACCAGAGTGAACGAGAGTTACCAAGGCTGTCTCTGACTTTTATTACTATACTCGTATTACGTCTGGCCGTCAAATGAGGAAGATTTTGCTGGCTCCAAACAGTAACCATCTACGACATCGCCAAAAATAATTAACTAATTTTAGGCTACTCAATTTATAACAAAATAATAATCTCAAATAATATAAATGACAGTAAAATAAGGGCTCGTTTCGTTCTACTTCTATTTTTCTGTTGTTGTTTTTAGTTTCTGTTTCTTATTTTTGGCTTCTATTTTTTTGCTTAAAAAAATAAAAACTTGTT
>JANIJH010000006.1:41688965-41709380 GCA_024520975.1 Erythroxylum areolatum
CTTAAAACCCAATTCTCAAAATAATAAATAATTAAACACATAATCAAGCATGAATAAATCATTAAACAAATAATAATAAAAATTAAAGCAAATCAGGGTCCGACAGTCTTTACTTGCTCGAACAATGTGTGGCTCTTTGATATTTCTCCACCTATGTTTTACTGAATTAATCAAGCAAAATTAAGAATTTAATTAACTTAGATCAAGCTTTGTCCTAATGCCAAGTGTAACCTAGTTAAGGTTATACACTGCCTAGTATGCTTTGAATGAATTATTAATTCTTTAAAAAAAGATAACGACTCTAATTCTAAGTTCTTCCATTGGTCACTGCTTGCTAGGAGAAATCATAATGAAATATCTAAGTTTCTCACTAATGAGGATATAATTATCATTAACCAGAATGAGCTCAAAATCTATGCTAGAGATTAATATACTAAAGTTTTAGGAACCCCGAGTGCTAGGAATCCTGCTTACCTACTTCATGGAATTTCCATTTTTAAGGTAATCTCCCTTGAGTAGTCTGAATTTTTTAAAAGGAGGTTCACTAATAAGGATATAAGTGCGATGGCATTCACTCTTAGTCCTAATAAAGTCCTATGCCCTGGTGGGTTTAATGGCTTCATTTATTAACAAAATTGGAGCTCAATTAAGTTTGATAAATGCAAAGTTATTGATGAGTTCTTAGATAATGCCAAGAAGTTGAAGGTATGTAATTGCACTCATTTATGTTTAATCCCAAAAACACATAATCCAAACTCTTTGGGGGACTTTAGACCAATTTCTTATTGCAATACGTTTTACTAAATCATCTACCAGTTGTTAGCTAACAGGATCAAATATGTGCTTCCTTCATTCATTAGCCAATATCAAAGCTCCTTTTATACAAGGTAGAAGTAATAGAGACAATGTGTTGCTAGCATAGGAATCATTAAAGAACTACCATATCAAATGCTCTGGAGCTAATTATGCTATCAAATTTGATATTCATAAGGCATTTTACTAAGTTAATTAGGTTTTATGTTTTTTTCTCTACAAGTATTTGGGTTCCCTAACAGGTTAACTACTTAGATCTCCTAATGCATAACCACTACTTCATTTAGTGATATGATAAATAGGGAAGCTAGTCAATTCATCAAGGGTTTTAGAGGGTGAAGGCAAGGTGATTCACTCTCCCTTTATCTCTTCACTATATGCATTGAGATACTTAATTGCATTGTCTAGAAAATTGTGCTTGCTGATTGTGGCTTTAAGAATTATAAAAAGTTTAACAAGCTAGTTGTCACCTATCTTACGTTTGCTATGATTTGTTATTATTATGTAAAGCTAACGAAGCCTCAATGGCTTGCTTAATGGGATCTTTGGAGGAATTTAGTGCTTATTCTGGGCTTTATATCAACAATAATAACTGTGAACTGATGTTCTCTTATGTGGAACAAGCTTCTTATCCCAAGATTCTCATTTACTTTGTGACTTGCAATTAAAGAAAGGCCCACTACCTTGGATAGAATAAGAGGCACCAATTAATATGAATTGTATATTGTGTTTGATGGACTAAGAAGCCAATATGCATCTTTTGTTTAATTGCCCTTCTTTTTATTTGTAGGGATGCTATTGGCCCTTGTAACTTGGATCTATAGATCAAAGGCTTGTTGGGAATAATTTAATGGTTATGTTCCCTTTGCAAGGTTATGAAAGTTGTATAGTTTCGTTCTTCACAACATGATTTATGGTGTTTGGTGGGAAAGGAACCAGAGGATCTTCAAGGGCACATTCAACTTTCTAGAACATGTAAGTGAATGCAACATTAGACGTATTAGAGAGTTGTCTATATCTAGAGGTCAAAACTTGTCACTTTTCTCACTTTTGAAATTAAATTGGTTTCTCTAATGAGTTCTACTGAGTTGTCATAGTCTTAACATATCTTAACATATTACACATTTGGTACCTTAATGAATTTAATAGTCTTAAAGTGTATTTGATGTATTGTTTTGTACATTTCATATAAACTATAGTTAGTTATTAATGCAATTTATTTACTTAGAAAACTTTGACTTATTATGCAGTAAAAATTGCTCTTGATCACATCCTTCAACTATAAATTTGTGTTACTTATAGATAGAATTTATTATGACAAAAATAAGACAAGCAACTGTTACGAATTTATTAGAAAACCTAACAAATTAAAAACACAATTAGACATCTATTTGATCAAGTTCTTATTGTGTCGACCACTTTTCACTGTTTTTAATTAAATTTGCACTAAAATTGCATAAGCATCAAATGCCTGCCGAATTTTATGAATTCTTTTATCAAGCATTTTGAAAAGGAGAATAAAAAGGTAAAGCTAAAATTCTTAAGGCCTATCTGTTTTTTAATTTTCGTTTTTGTTATTATTATTGTTATTATTTTTATTTTTATTAGGAAAAAAAAGAGAGAAAAAACAAGTGGAAGTGAAAGGTACAGGTACTCAGTTGGGAGAAAAGGCATATTATCAGTTAAATTTAGGATGAGTATCGGCAGCTTCGCCATTCCTCCACCAAGTACCCATCTCTTTCCTAATGCATTCCTTCCTCTCTTAACCACTTCCCATAATCCCCACGCATTCCCAAATCCTCTATTCCCCTGTTTCAAAGCACCACCCAGACCCTCACTGCTTCTAGCTAATGGCTATGCAAGTAAAAATAGAGGAAAAAACAGAAGGTACTAAACCAGAAGCCAGAGAACTTGCAATAGAAGAAGATGAAGAAGTTGCAGAGCATCCTCTTAAGTGCAAGGTAATTCACGATCGTCTTAATATATTTAAAGAAGTCATCTTTCTGGGGAGATTTGTTTCATTTGTTAGTTTCGCATAATATCTTCTCTTTTTTCCTTAGACATGGGTTTTGAAAGTCTCTATTCACTGCGAAGGCTGCAAGAGGAAAGTGAAAAAGATCTTGACTAACATAGATGGTATGTACTTTATAGTTTATTCACATTCTTTCATTTCAGCTTCACTCTTTCTAGAGTGTCAATTTCCCTCCTCTTTTTCTATTACAACTTCAAGACTTTTTTTTCTCATCTGGGTGTTGTTTATTTTGCCAATATATATCTAACCGTATCACGAACACGATTCCTTGATTTTCTCTATACGTTTACTTGGCCAATGATCTTTTCCTCTTGCAGGTGTTTATACAACAGATATTGACTTGAGACAACAGAAGGTGACAGTAGTAGGAAACGTAGACGCAGATGTTTTGATCAAGAAACTGGTGAAGACAGGGAAGCATGCAGAGTTATGGCCTGATAAAAAATCTGATCAGAAAAAGAAAAAAAAGAAAGGGAAAGGGAACAACAACAAAGAGAATAAACATAGCGACCAAGAAACCACCGAAGAAGCCGCTATTGGTGGCGGTGAGAAAGAGAAAGAAACTGTGAAAACTGAAGTGTTACGAGGACACGAGGCTTCTAAACCCCCCGCATATGGTGGCGGCCACCCAACTAAAAACTGCTGCGATGGTGGTCATGGTTATCATCAGGTCAGCAGCAAAACCGGCGAAGTCGGTACAACAACAACAACCAGTAAATCTTGCGTACTACAAGTAAAGGAATTGAAAGCCGACGTGAAGCAAGCAGTGACCTTCCCGTCGGTTGTTAACCATTCGCCAGCGACCGACAAGGTTGCGATTGCTGAAAGTGATGGAGCAGAAAAGAGTTGTGGTGGCAGTGGAGGTAAAAAGAAGAAAAAGAAAGGGCATAAAGGGAAAGGGAATAACAGCAATGTGGAAGGGGGCGAACTTTTTGTCGATGCATCCGCAGGCACAGGATCACATGGTCATGGTCAACGTCAAGTTACTCTTACACATCCACCCAATCAGAGACCTCCTAGTCCTAGTTACCATGCGTCTGCATACCAAGATGCACATTATTATTGCCCTTCAGCGTACGGTGTAAATTATAATGCTTGTAACCCGAGTCCGTCTTACAATGCATCATACTGCGCTCGATCTTTTTTATATGCGTTTAAGCATCCGGGCATGGCAAGCGAGCCTCCACCGATGGATTTGGACTCTTACTCATCACAGTCGTGCAACTCGTTCGAGATTTTCAGCGACGAAAACCCAAATGCTTGCTCAGTAATGTAATATTATTGTAATTTGTCAGTCCATGGGGACTAATTTTGTAATTTATACAAGTAGATTTTGTATATCATATTAGCTTATAAGTATATGGAAAGAGCTCGAAAGAAAAGATAAATTAAATTATATACTGTAAGTCAATGATCATTTGATTGTTTGATTCATTATGCTGTAAATTTTGTATTCTTAATACAGGATAGATCCTCTGTCTTTATTTTTGTGTACCTACTCTGTTTCATTAGATCCAAGTCATTTATTTATATAAGTCTTACATAAATAAATGATTTAGATCCAATAGAATAGAGTAAGTACACAAAAATAGAGACAGAAAATTTCAGACCTCTTAATACCTAAAGGTCACAATGTATCAAGTTGGGCCTTGATCATTTTTCTATTTAAAAATGTAATTGTTTTTTTGTATATAATGGCTTTCGGGCTTTGACTTCAATTAGACTGTTGTGGACTTCATTTCTATCCTATCAACAATGGAGTTCAGATGAAGTTGAGCATCAAGATTCTTGAAACGAACATGTCAAAAACCTTTTTTTATTTATATATTTACTTTTGTTCTTTTGCGCACTTGAAGGTCATTTGACATCCCAAGCTTTTATATGCATAAAGAGAATCTGATTGTGTCTATTCTTATTCTTGATTGAGGTGTCCGGTTGAAGAAACCGCAGAATATTTTTCATAATTTTGTGCCTAAAAAGCCCTCATGTAACCAACTGGGTCAGTTTTCATTTGGTAGTTCTGCTCAGGCTCTTCTTTTCGGTTTTCTTCTTTCAACTTGACATAGGAAGCAAATTAAATAAACCCTTGCAAGTGACCGTCACTAACTTAACTTCCTAACCTAAAAGAAGACGACATAAAATATAAGAAAAACTTGACATAAGAAGTAGAGTTTTTGGTCCATTTCCATTAGATGAAAATGATTCACAATAAATCAAAAACATGACTACCACATATTCCTATCTATTATTTTCTCAGCAATTTCCCTTTATCAAGAACCAGATTCCTTCATTCCAATTTATCTTCCTACCCCTATTGTTCTTGTTCCTCCACCAATAAATGCAATTAAGTCTTCAACATTAATAACCTTTTCTAGTCCCAACTAAATTATCATATTATTGCTTTTGTTGAGTTCCATGAACTTTAAAAAGTACTTATTTATTGATACATATGCCTACACTTAATTGATTGGTTATAGATTTTGTTACTTAACTAATTACAGATATTTTTCATTTTATGTGTAACTAATGTATAAAATATAATTCATAGGAAAAATATAGTTTGCATATAAAATTATAATCATATCATGATTCACATTAGATTTATATATTATTCCTAGATTATCTTTAGCCATTGTTCTATTAAAATTAGACATTAAAAAGTAAAAAATATATATCACATATTGTGTTTCTTTCTTATATATGAAGGAAGTGGTCAATCTCATCAATTAAAATATAGAAATACTTAATAAAAGTGCGATTGTTGTTAGACTTGAGGTTACCAATATATCTTATATGAGAATTATTATGTTTTGATACTACTTATAACTTATTATATGTAGAGTACCTCAATTGATACTACTTGACAATTGTGCAAGTTAACAAAAGATTATTTACCTTAAAGTAACTAGAAAGAATGTTTTATTATTCTTGATTAATAATAATTTAAATAATTCTCTGACCAAAGTAGTTAAGATTTGAAAATCATGTTTATAATATAATTATAAAGAAAAAAATAGGATAAATAATTGTTTTTTTTTGTGTATGGGAGAAATTAATAGAATGAAAGTTGTAACTACAAGAATGATTTATGGTTGGTAGTACTTATAATTAAGAAAGATTGTTTGTGAATCTTGATCAACAAGGGATTCACCACACCAAGCTAACTTTATGCTTGTATTAAAAGAAATTGCTCCAATATTAAAAGTTACTCGTCTTAGTAACAGGGAGTTAGAGCCCTCTAAAAAAATATAATAGAACAGAATGTTTTAGTTTTGTAAATTTATGTAATCAATTGTTAATCTTAAGGCGAACCCATTTAAAGATAATGAATGAAGCTAACTTTGAACAATGGAATTACTTTGTCAGTGCAAAAATGATACTATATTCATACCATTCATCGGTCAATAATTGTTCATTTTCAGCTAGTATCAGCCAGTCTCTACTGATACCCAAAATCCTAGTGACATATAGGAATTAAATTATAAAATCAAGCACTCAGCTCAATCTCTCAATCTCAACTCACCCTCTCAAGTTTCGCGTTTCGTTGTTGCCTGCACATTGGGTATGGTACGAGAATCCCTTGAAGTTTCAGAAGACTTTGAGCTTCCAATATTACACCACTTGCTTTACTTCAACAGCTGTGTCCTATGGCAGGCGAAACTGATGCACTTTTGTGTTGCGTGTGATGTGATGAGATATCAAACGCACACAATGTGTTCAATGATATTCCCCAAATAGCCTAAAAGTGTAGTTATTGAACATACTGATTAGAGCATATTCTTGAAGAGTACCCTTATGAATATAAAAATGATTCTAAACGATTTTAAGAGTACACGTTCAGATGGCTAAAGCAATTCTTGACATGGGTTATCGTGGCAAATTTTGTGATTTATGCAGTAACTATATAATTCTGGGTTATGAGGTTAAGCGGCAAAATTTGGGATTTGGAATTTATGATGTTCATTTCGTGACATGCATTTTGTTAGTCAATTTCTCGCGAATACTAGGTATCATCATTTTTTGGTTGTTTAAATTTTAGGAAATAGATAATTGCAAGAGCTTTAATTAGCTATAATTGGTTTTGTAAATTAATGAACTATTTTATAATTTTATAAAATTAAAAATTATTTTATAATTTTACAAAATTATTCAAAATAATAACTGATATTCACTAATGTCGATATTATCTTGTACCATAATCAAATATAGTATTACGTCTAGTACAATATTTACAACATTTTTGTATATTAAATTCCAATTTTATTGCTTCAATTTTTCTACAAGTCAAAGAATTGGATGGACATCAAGTCAATTATGAACATGAGTGTTGAACAAGTAAGGTATTAACCATATGGTTTTTGTAATAAAAAAAATTACTACTAATGAATTTTTTTTAGTGGTATTGGCAACTTTATTATAATGAATCAAACAATACATAAATAATGAAGTAGAGCATATATGTGATTCAATTGAATAACCAAGAACAAGGAGAAACTAAGTATATTAAGTCTGAATCAAATCATTATAATCCTTCTTCTTTTTTTTAGTAATAAATGGAATTTATTAATGGAAAGGATTCAACAAATCATATATAACAAATAGACCAACTCCATTTGGATTAGGAGTTAACAACCTGAGTTTACAATAAGGTTAATTTGAGAAGTTTGCAAGTGAAGTTAGCATACTTCACAAGTCTAGTTTATATTTTAACCTCATTAAGATTACATCATTGTATGCACTTGTCAAAGCAATTAGTCTAAGCTTGGTCAAAAATACATGTAAGTTGAAGACTCTTTCAGCACCAGTATCTCTAAAAATTTTATCATTTCTCAATCTTCATATATGATGGACAAGCAAAGCAAATCCACCCTTGAATAGCTTATGATCCCCTTTAGCAATGAATTTGGTTTTAACTACTTAGGGTAATTTAAAGATCCATCCATGATTGGTTCCATGCAGATTAAATAGCAACGAAAGATGATTCCATAGGAGGCTAGCATAGACACATTCAAAAAATAAGTGATTATATGACTCCATTGAGAGATCATATAGTGCACTTTCAGGATCAGAGATGGAGAATTTATGTTTGTCCTCGTCTCTAGCCTTTGAAGGGAAGCCAACTACTGAGTAAATGAATAAGAGAGTGATATACTAGTATTCCATATGAATTTGTAGTTAAGAAAATTCTCAGGGGATCCTAATAGTAATTTCTTGTACGAAGTTATTATGAAGGTCCTTGATTTATCAAGCTCCCATTGCATACTGCTTGTGTGAATTTAATTAGGTTGGTATCTTGGAATACTTTCCACAATATTATAGGAACCTCTTAGTGAGTGGAAAGGTCATATCTAGTTACCATTTTGAATTAGTGCTTGAACTTTTGTATTTGCAAGGACATACCCCTTAAGCACTAGAAATTAAGTGTGAGAAATAGAGAACCCATTAGATGTCAGTTATCTTACCAAAAGCATGTGTTTATGTCATCTCCAATTTTCCTGTTTGATATGAGCATGCATAAATAACTTAGTTCTTAAGTTTTTTAGAACGTATAAGATTGAGAAGATATACAACTAACAATACATAAGCTCTCCTTTTTAAGGTAATACATATAAAACCATTTAACCCAAAGATTCTCCTTTTTAACACAAATTCCTCAAAGCCTCTTAGTCGTAAGTGCATTAGCCATTCTGTATGCAAAGACAATACCAAGACCTTTATGTTGCTTTGGGAGAATAATTATACTCCTCTTAACCTCAGAGGTTTTTCCATGGTTAGTATTTACCATTCCAATTAAATTACCTAATCATTACGTCATGGTCTTCAAGGTACTCTTTGGTAGAGCAAGATGGGAGCACTAGAAGATATACAAGTTTACAAAAATTGATATTGCTAACTATAATCTGCCTCCATAAGAAAGGTGCTTGTTACACCATAGAGATATCCTATTTTCAAAGGATGATATCAATGGTCCACAATCTGTCCCCTTGAGCTTCTTAGTTGAGATAAGAAATCCAAGATATTTGAAGGGGACTTGTAGGAGTTTCAAGCCAATTGTGGATATCAAAGATGTTGTGTCTAACCATTTATGCGTAGGAAAATAGGTCGAAATCTTGTTTGGTTAAAACTTAATCTAATATTTCCTTGAAAGTTTCTAGTGGTTATATTAATAATCTAAATGATATGAGATCATTAGCATAAAAACATAAATAGATCATCAGAAAATGAAAGCTTTGAAATCTTTAGATTCCCATACCTTTGATGAAATTTGAATTTAAGAGATCTGGAAATATTCAAGTCAGTAATACTATATAATACCTCCATGGTGATTACAAAGAGGTAAGGAGACATAAACCCATTTGATGAATCTGCTAGGGTATCCTAATGCTTGGAGAGAAGTAATGAGAAATTTCTAGCTCACTATGTCAAAAGGCGTCAATTTGAAGGGCAAAACTATTGATATGTTAATTGGTGTTATAGTCTCAAAAAGGCTCCTAAGCAAGAAATATATTGTCCCTAATATTTCTTCCAAGCACTTAGGATCCTTGACATTTATTTATCACTTTTAGCAAAGACTGCTTCAACATATTTGCTAGTATTTTTGAAACAATCTTATAGATATTATTACAACATGAAATGGGTCTATGGTCAATAAGGCTAGTTAGATTATGAGTTTTAAGAACTAGACATAAATAGGTTTTATTTGAGTAACATGTACTCCTAGAGAATGCACAATTCATTTATAGTTTAATCTAGGTAAGAATGAACAATAATAAAATTACATCCTTACGAAAATAAGATAGTAGAAATCTAACTTCCAAAAAGGAGCCACACCAAGAGATAGGCAACTTCTTCATCAAGTCAATAAAATGTATTACTAGGATTCTTCGTTAATATCCATCCTTAAGTTCTTTATTGAGGATTAGGTACTTGTTCATCTCTGGAATGATCTTTTCAAACCTGTTGATGCATCTGAGGTGGAAAGATCTTATCCTCCTAACCCTAATAATGCTTTAAGCTCAAATGGTTTCAATGTAAACTTCTTTCAAAAGAAATGTATCCATACCGAAATAATGATGATTAATGTTATGCTAAAGTTCCTCAATAATGCAAAAATGCTAAAAGAGCTCAACAAAGCAACATATGCCTCACCTCTAAGTTACAATCTTCAAAATCCCTAGAAGATTATCATCTAATTTCTTGTTTTAACACTATCTACAAGGTGATTGCAAAAGTAATGGTTGAAAGAATGAAACCAACCCTAATTCATTTAGTGGATTCCACTCAAGGTGCTTATATTAAGGTTAAATATGTAAGAGACAAAATCCTTAATGTCTTCGAGTTTCTGAAAAAGAGACAAAATCCTTAATGTCTTGGAGTTTCTAAAAAACTACTCAAGGAAGAAATCTTGCACAAATTATGCTTTGAAGATGGATTTTCATAAAGCATATGATTTCTTATATCAAAATTTCATGCTTAACACACTACAAACATTTGGTTTTTTGAATTAGTTCATTCTGGATATCCCAATTTTTCACTATTGTATCATATAGAGTTCTAGTCAATATAGAGCCGACTAAGCTGGTGAAAGGTGCAAGAGGTCTGAGACAAGGGGATCACTTATACCCTTATCTCTTCATACTGGCAATGGAGGTGTTAGTGAGGTTAATCAAAAACATGACCAGTAGGAATCACAATTTTAGATTTCATTCTAAATGCAAAAGGGATGAGGATTGTGAGTTTATTTTGTGCTGATGATTTAATTCTTTTCTCCAAAGTTGATCCTAGCTCTATAAGTTTACGAATGACAACTTTAAACACATTCAAATCTTTATTTAGGATGGTCATTAATAAATAGAGAAGTACCATTATTGTGTCTACTAGTGCAAAGGGTTAAGCTAGATGGTTAGCTAGCTTAACATGGATCAAGACTTCTAAACCTCTCCTTTTCCCTATTTAGGGGTCCCAGTAACTACTAAAAGACCCTCATCTATAGACTTTAAACCACTTTTATAGATGATAAATTCTAAGATTTCTACCTAGAACTCTCATTCCATAACTAATAGATACCAATTTATAAAAGCAATCTTTAACAACCTACAGTACTAGTGCTCTCACATCTAGTTACTAAAAAACATCTCAAAGAGCATTGAACAACTATTAAAAAGTAGAAAGGTAGTGTTGAAGGAAAGTATATGGCAAAAAGTAAGGTGTACAAAGATCAAAAGGAGGAAGGGTTAGGCATTTAACCTATCAAAATCATGAATCAAGTCTTGATACTCTAGAGAGTGGAGGATTCTAGTGGCTAAAAACTCTTTACGGGCACATTGTATTTATGAATAGTACATCAAAAACCAAAACTTCTAACTCTCCTAACCTAAACCCAAGTGTTGATAGACCATGCTTAACTTATTCAAGCTAAAGGAGAAGTTCATAAGAGAGTTTGGATACCATATAACGAATGATATTGTAACAATACTTCCTTTTGGTTTGACAGATGGACTATTTTTGGGCCTCTTAATGAGGTCTAAGAGCCCAACTCTCTTAGGAAGTTAATTCTTGAAGACACTTCAGTTAAACAAGCTTTAATCATGCATTGAAATGTCCTTGCAAGGTCGAACTGTAATCAAGCCCTATTTGTCTAGCTAATCCCATATCAAGTAGAAAAATTATAAGCAAAGAGACTTTAATAATAAATCCAAAAGGGAGCTTTTAAAGAGTACAAGAAATGAGGTCTCATGGTATAGACTAGTCTAATATAGATATGCCTATCCTAGAAGTTCAATTGTGCTATAGCTAGCTATAAAGGGGAAATTAAGCACAATGTGTAGTCATAAGTAGGAAACAATAAATCACTTATTGTTTGAATGCTAATACATATCCTGAGTATAGGCATAAATCAAAAGCCTATGTAAGGTCCATATATCATCCTCAAACTGGTAAGCCCTTATCTACTAGTGCAACAAAAATCATAAAAACAAGCATATGGATTCGACAATGTCTAAACTAACACTAAAAAATGTGGTATATGGCATATGGTTGGAGAGAAATTGATGAATTTTCAAAATAAAATCAAGAGATACATGAAGTTTGTCAATTACAATTGTGAACATCATAAGAAAGTAGTTAATAGCACATCAGAGACAAACGAAATACAATAAAGATATAATACTTAAATGGAAAATACCATAACCCTTTATGTCACGTAGGAAGTAGGTAAAGTAGAAAGCAAAGATTACTAAGGAAGTAATTTTGAACATAACATCAGAGACAAACAAAATACAATAAAGAAATAATACATAAATAGAGAATACCATAGCCCTTCATGTCATGTAAGAAGTAGGTAAAGCAGAAAGCAAAGATTACAAAGGAAGTGATTTTGAACATAACATCAATTCAACAAAGGAACATGAACTAAGCATCATTTAATAATGTATAATGCAAGCTAGCCATACATCCAAAGGTTATACTCAGTACCTACAGTAGCAGTAATACAGGGGAAGAACGAATTAACTCTTCTATAGAGTATTGAACTTCAGGAACACAGATGAAGAAACCACGCAACCACAAGAAAGACATAAAGCCCTAAAGTTGTTCACACTAGCATGAAGATCTACTAGGAAATAAGCATCAAAATGATATTTGATCTTTGGTAGCTTGAAGAAGATAATGTCTTAAAGGCCAAAGGAGTTAATAGAGAGGTAAACGCCATGTGTAATATGTTGCAGCAAGAGAGCATTTTGTGTGCACAATTTTGTTCATAGTTGACTAAATTACATTTAAACTCTTAAAAATGTTTTTATTCTTGTGATGACTCTCTAATCTAAACCAAACCCTAACATGCTCTCCTAATACTGAACTAAATTATCACCTCCGGCATAGGAACAAAAATGAGAAATCATCGAGAATTTTAGAAGCAGATATTATAATGGACAAGTGTTTCTTTCGTGTGTGATGGTGAGTTGGAGAAGCTTACTTTAAAACAGAAAGTAGTAGGAAGTAAAGTAAATGTTTGTGTTCTTGACAATTAAAAAAAAGGTGGAGACATCTATAAAAGTATAAAATCTTCTCCCTTTCATGCTCTTTTTCTCTCTCTTTCGTTCCTCTATTCTCCACAATTTTTTACTTCTACTAGCCATCTTCATTGCTTTTTTTGCCCCTCTCATATATTCTCTCCTTTTTAGTTTTATTCCCTATATCTTAATGGTTTTTCCATTTATTGGTTCTCTTATTAAAGAGCCAATTGCCCATTCTTTTTCTTATTTGCTCTTTGGGTTATTGCTTAGAGGTTGGAAGAAATTAGGAATTGATTTTTATTGAGAATTAGGGTTCTTTACAAGAGAATTTTGTTTAATTAAATCAATGAGTTAATTAGGATTAATTATAATTAAATAGTTTTAATTATGAATTTAAAATAAAAATTTAGAAAATTTAACTTATATTGATATATGAGTTCCATTATGCCATGTAGCATAGTGAGCCCATATCTAATCAAATTTTTAAAATTTGAGTCACTTGTGATAAAACGATACATAATAAACGAAAATTTAACTTTATTTGTTTTTTCTGTCCACTCAAGTTTTATTTTGAACGTTTTATAAACGTTAAAGTTTATTTTAAACACTTCGAAATGTCATAATTAAACTTACATTTTGACGAAGACATTAAAGGTCTAATTTACATTCTTTTGTCTTTAAATATAAGAAAGAGCAAGTTTGCCTACTCTAACATAGAAAAAAGGTTACTTAAATTTTCTATTTATCCATTGGAATTTTACCTGTAAGCCTAGTGGTTATTTACTTTAAGGATGTACCACTTAATTCCTTGCATTTGTAGTCTGAGCTCAACCCGATCGAATTCATGCCAAAACTAGAATTATGTCATTTTAGTTTAACTAATCAAAATGACATTATTTTATTTCGTAAGTTCTTTAAACTATAGACAAAAATGACTTTATTTTAGTTAACACGTTAGAAAACCAGTTGACTAAAATATCATTTTAACTAGTTTTGCCAAAACAACATGATTAAACTGGACCAGACCTCTAACTTAAGCTTAACCTAATACATAATCAATCCATGTTAATTTTAAATCAGGGTAGACTTAGTTTACCATCCTTAGTTTACTTGGGTAAAGACCGTTTTAAATCAGAGTAGACTTGAGTTTACAATCCTCAGTTTACTTGGGTAAAGGCCATATTCTCTACTCTTAAGCCCAATAATGGACCTCTTTAGATGATAGATTATTCCCGGCAAACCAGAACTATGCATTTCACCCTGCCAATGAATCGTTCATCCAAGTTTTATACCAAGAATTATTCCTTAAATCTTATCGTAGACCCGTATTAGGGCGTAACTTGATCAACACAAACCAACAAGAACTTGAATTTCATGTACATGTTCGGTGACACCCCCAATTTACTTGTGCTTAACACTTCAAGCACATACCAGACCAATCACGTCGCCATCCCTAAAACTAGTTAAAACCTCGATTCGCCCATTTTCAACAAGCTGGGATTTGGTTGCTCTGTCTAAAGGCTAAACCAATAATCAGGTCTCCCCTTAAATAATGGAATCAAAATATACAGCATAACCTACAAGGGGATTTTATATGGGAACCAAGCACAGAATGCTAACCTTAGTTGGCTCCCTTATTTTTTTACCGAGCTTAAGCAACCCAACGCATTCTCTCAAGTATCAACTCATCTAATATTTCGTTACGAAAGGAGTCGGCCGGTGCAGGTTTATGAAGCTAAAAGAAAAAATTACAGCAGCCCAAATTTCAAAAACTTCAAAAGCAATAGAAATGGAGGTGTTATAGTGGCAGAAAGGGGGTGGCTCCAACATGGAAAAAAGATCAAAGATGCAAAGTTGACCAAAATAGGATAATCCATTCCCAAAAATGAAAAAAGCATTCGAATAATTGATATCATATTCTCTCTACACAAATGACGATGTCTTAGGCAGGTCCTTAACAAGCTTGCCACAATTTCTCATTGGCGAAGTTCAGCTTTCTTCTTTTGCCAGAGCCTGTCAAGGGCACTGTCAGCATCACCCTGGCAAATTCAAGACCAAGATGAGCATGAAAACATGCAACACATCTTAATCAGATTATTTAAAGAAAAGAAGAGCTAGAGAAGAAAGAGGATACAGCTATAAACACCATCATGTTGAATTCTTACACAAGATATATAAAACTTTGAATAAGCAGAAGCTAATCATCCAAGCCTAACTTCTACAGAAAACATTTCTGTTGAGAAATATGTAGCAATAGGAGTGGATACGGACAAACCAAAAAGCCTCAATGGAAACGATGGAACTTGGGAACCAATATCACCAATTCATGGTCAGAAGAACAAGCACAGAATAAGGATATGACAAAAACTAAATCAAATCAAGTAGTTAAAGTCATAATGAGAAAAGTGAAAAGGGGGCAAAAAACAGGGACCTGGGCGCGGACGAAACCGCAGAGGGCATAAGTGGAGAATTGGCCAGTGTAGTGGCCACTGCCATCCAAATGTCCAATATTAATCTGCACAGATGCATGGTCCTTGGCGGTGATCAGCCTGTTCGTCGCAGAACTGCAATAACCAAAACCAACAAGGTTTAAAACACGTAAACAGAAAAAAAAAAAAATTGAACAACACAAAATGGCAGTACCATTTTCTGGGGATGTAGAGATCCATGTTTTGTCCTTCTTCGTTCTGCATCTTGCCCAACCGATCAAGCTCAAATCGAATAAATAAAACTGAATCGAATTCCAGAAAGAGGAATTACCAAGGCGGAGGAGGAGGAGACGGCAATAGAGGTTGAAAGAAGGATTGGAGGGTTTTATATACCAAACCCTAACCTAAGTTTTCGTCTTGTTTTTCCTTTTAATTAATGGGACTGGGCCACAAGTTACTAACTAACTCTATTTTTCAGTAAACGGAAAGGCCCACCCTATATATCAACATGAAAAACTCCCAATTTTATTATATTCAAATATAAACTCCCATTTTTAAAATCATTTTATAACTTCTATTGAGTTTTTAACAAGAAGATTTCATGCTTATTTTATAAAATGTTATCCTCGAATATTTTGAATTAACTAAAAAATATGAAGTCGAATTATATCATTAATTTTTAATTATAATTTGACTTCATTGTACTGCTAATTTTAACAATATGTTATCTTGCAAATTTGTAAATAGAGTTGCTTCCTAGTAAAAGGATATAAAAATAAGGTGAGTTATATATCAAAATTGCATATATAATTTATTAGCTTAAGATTTTCAATTGAGATGTTAATATTTACTTTAACTTAATCCAACTTTTTCTTAGACTTGGTCAAAACTTATCATTCATTAGAATCAATCTGATGACCAGTGATATTATGAAACGAAATGATTTAAATGAATAGATTCACTTCTTATGGGAAACTTTGGAAATTCAACCTTGAAAGTGGATATGAAGATAATATGAGTTATATATAAAGATATGATTTATAATTCATTATTTTAAATTTTTTTGTTAAGATGTCTAACTCAAAACTAGTTTAATTCTCTCCAAGCTCACATAAAACCTAATATTAGTATCATAATTAGGTTGACAAAATTCGATAGAAGGAAATTTGTGGAATGACTAAAATGGCTTTACATTAATTATGAGTTCAACAGAAGTTAGCCTAATTTAGATGGGCTCACTTTTTTTTTGAAAAATTAAAAAGGATTTTATTAATTTGATAAATTTGAGAAAATTCAAAAAAAGTACAAATATCGTAGGTACGCAACACACATAAACCAAATAATACGAGCACTACAAATGATTAAACTTCAACCACACACGTGCATAGGGACACCTAGAATACTAAGCCCTGAGATCTTCAACAAACAAACAACTTCCACACTTAAATGAAGACTTTGCATATAATGCCCCTATACGGATCCTAAAACCATCCACACACATAGCAACCAAATTCATGTACACACATTCAAGGTATGCAATTCTATTTAATGCTATACGTATATACATTTCAAAACTTCCCAATGCTTAACATTATCATTTAACAGTAGTAATACATCTTTACATTTACATGATATTCCAAAAGAAAAACATACAATTTTCTTTTTTATTACATGTGCAATCATTTGTAACTAAAAACGCATTCCAAAAGTACTTTTTCTTCTATCTATTGATCTTAGTCCTTGCAGATTCCCTGTACCTCACTTCTATGACTTGGACCTTTAAGGATTAACACTCGTGCTAAGCTTGAAAGCTTAGTGGGAAAAACATTTAGTTTGGATGACCACTCTTAGGAGTCATCCGCCAAGCATACACATTCAAATACATCACAACTCATATATCATAAACATTCATGAACCAAATATTGATATTCAATGCTCATGTAAATAATGATGACATATTTAAGCAAAGTACATAATGCAAATATGCTTCAACATATTTTCTATATACCGAAAATGCACATTTATAAGTCAAATATTGATATTCAATGCTCATTGATACAAATTATCAATATAATTGCACATCATTGCAATTCATCACTACAATCAATACAATTGCTCATCAATACCAATCATTCATCTTGCCATGTTGTATTTCTTATTTATGACTGTTAAGTTTCCTTTCTTTGTTAAGTCCGCATATTTTCTATATGTGTAGATAACGAGTGCTGTGGATATCTAAAGATATGAAACTGTGGATACTCGAAGGTATCGAACTGTAGATACCTAAAGGTATCAAACTGTGGACACCCGTGGTCTCAAACTGTAGCAACTGCACTGTAATCCTATAGGCATGCTATATATCTACCAGCAAGACAATAGAGTAGGCGTTGTGACATTTCCTTTAACCATTTGCCAATTTCATAATTCATATATTGACAAATCATTTAATATACATTTCAAGTCATAAAATATCTATTTGCATTCATAAACGCATTCATGGCTTACCACCATTAGAAGGGTATCAAAATTACACTTGTATAATCATACTATACACATATGAGTAACGAATATGCATACAAATCATTTATGTATATGTAAATTTTCTTTAGAATGCATTATGCTTAATCTTATATTCCAATGTTCAGCCTTCTAATTCACATGTAGTAAGTCCTATTTCATTTATTTCTAGGTGTTTGAAAATTTTCATACACATTTATAAAGGTTTAGATAAGATGCTCAGAAACAAAAACAATGTCACGGTCGTGACAAACACTCTCTCCATTCATACAACTATTTGTTCCTTAATATCCATATAGAAAAAGTCAGAACTGGGTCTTGAGGTCTTCTAGACATTTTTTTTCTATATGTCTGCAGTTTCTATAGCACTAACAATCAGACCATTTGGACTTCTAAATCATGAGTTATAGGCAAAATATCACAAGCTGCTCTAAAATAGGGGTAGCATCATGTTACCTTTTTCAATCTTAATTTTCAAAATCATAAAGCCAAAATTAAGTCAAAGTCCCTTCTATCTTAGGTTTCATATGCAACAAAAACTACACAATTTGGAGGTCTGTAGGCTGATTTATGACTCAAACAATGTGATTAACTCAAACAAATCCTAGACAGAGTTCTACTGCACAATACTCTCTTGTCATATTCAACCAATTCTATACAAGATAACACCAAAATAGCACCAAAGTATCATCTCAAAAACTATTTCACATCTATTCTCAAAAAAAACCATTCCACATCCAAATGAATCTTTTGTCACATTCAAATGTACATAAATACTAAAATTAACAAAGTGAAGTCCCAACCCTTAAAATTGGCAAACTAGTTCTTTTAACACTTTTCCTTCCATTCCCCTTTGGTTTTACTTGAATCACCAAATGAAAAATGATGGGATGAAGAATGTGAAATGGAGAGGAGAAAAATCTGAAGTTAAGCTATCAAAGTTCGTCCATCTCCCCTCTCTATATGCCTTTTCATGAATTTTTTAGTCCTAGACACATATTTCAATCCCATTAGACCATACGTCACAATCCTATTGAATCATATGTTACAATCCAGACACGTGTTACAATTCTATTAGACTATGTGTTAAAATTATATTGGACCATATGTTACAATTCTATTGGATATACATGTTTTAATCTTATTGGTCCACATGTTGACTTTAGGAAAATTGGATATTGGTCCTTCTTCTTCCTTTAATCCCACATTGGCATATAATCTTATCAATTTGTTTGATTCCCCTACATCTTAAGTTTCTAATGGCATAAATTTCATGCAATTTAGTTAATTATATCAAGTGTTATACCCTAAAAATTACAAGTTGTTCGAAACAAGGATAGTAGCCAGAACTCAACTTCAAAACATAATTCAAAACTCTTAGAGACAGAATTAGATTTCGGTTCCTTCATGAAAGTTTTAGACCTATGTATATAGTTTAATTTTCAATTGGAATTATCCAACTTAGAGGTTTACATGCCAAGATATGGTCAAATTACAAAAATCTGTTTAGTGGAACCTATTCATTCAACGAGGTATACATCCCATATCAACTAACTTCGATCTTATCATGCAAGAGCAACACAAAAATGCATCCAATTTAACCAAAAAAAATCCATAAGCAAATGGGATACTTCTTCTACCAATTCCCCTCACATCACATTCATAAATGTAAGCAACATATCAAAAATTTCTTATACATATTTCACATCTAAGTATGTATGTCCATGCTAAAATAAGCAAATTACCCATTAACCCATTTCTTTTATATTAAGTACCATAATGTCTCTTACTAAGAAGCATTTAATTCATTATGTTCACTTCTTAATACACCCTAGATATGCTATAACACTTCCAGGGTATATGTCCGAGTGTTACATTGAAATTGACCCACTATAAGCTTCCAAGAGTGAACTCCTTCTGGGTAGAAAAAAACAGGCAAGTAACGAAACTGAACCCTTCTTTAATTTATACTTTTCCTCTTTTGTAATTTCTACTTTCCTCTTGGGTATGCTAGATTTTAGATGGCTTTCAACTAATGTGATGTTAATGTGAGAAATCTTTTTTGAAATTGTTATGCATACTTTTCAAATTTGATGGTACTTTAAGAATACACCAATTGGCTACAACATTAACTTGCAATGGCATAATAGAATTATTGTAGTCACCCATGCGGATTGTTGTAGTCACCTAAAAATTCTTGTGAATTTTTTTAAGGTAAACAATAAAATAATTTACTAAAAATTAAACTAAAATAAAGAATTGATAATTGAATAATGAAATAAGCAGTAATGTATTAATTGATTGATTAATGAATACTAGGATTTACTTCTATCCTTATTTATGTTCACTTAACCTTTTTGGTTTAATCATAATTGATCTTTGATATCTAATAATTATGATTATCCTCTCTCGAGATCTAATCAAATAACCTTAATTAAAATAGATAGAAATTGAATTATGATCTCGTAATATATCAAACTCTGAAGTGAATCACAAGTTAATACACTGCTTATAATACAATGTATGAATACACGAGAAGGGGGGGTTGAATTGTGTATTCCCCTTTTTGAAAATTCTTTCAAAGACGTTTTGCTAAAAATCAAGTTCTTTT
>JANIJH010000006.1:41808867-41821022 GCA_024520975.1 Erythroxylum areolatum
AAGACTCTATAAGCGCCTTCAGTAGCTTCAGTCTTCCTCATCAAAGATCTCTGCTCTTGAGCTTGCAAGGCACTCACAACTTCCGCAAGCTTTATTTGTCCTATATCCTTGGAGTTCTCAAGAGAGCCAATTGTTGCTTCGTACTTCTCAGGAACGGAAACAAGAAGCTTCTACACCAAACTTTGATCCTTGAATTTAGCTTCTAAGAGTGTGATTTGATCCGCCAATTGAATTAATCTTTCACAGTAATTCTGGAACATCTCATCTTCTTTCATTTGATTTCTATCGAATTCCCTTAACAGATTCAATAATTTCATATTCTTTACTTTCTCATCACCCTCGTATTCTTGCTTGAAGAAATCCCAGATTTCTTTCGTAGAAGCAAGACCCATAATTCGAGTGAAGATTGAGGGAGATACCGACTGGTATAGGAAAGATTTGGCTCGGGCTTTCTTTGTCACCCTCTCCCTTAACCACCATAGTTGAGCAATCGGAGCATCTTCTGTTGGAATTTCAACCGCATAATCTTCATCGATTGGTTCCCACAAATCCTGTCCTTGCAGGTAGGCCTCCATCTTGATCGCCCAGATTTGATATCCTTCACTATTGAATATCTCAGGCTGCAGACTCAACGTTGAGCACTCAGCCATCTCCGAATGTTACTCGCTCGCTGTCGTGCCTCGTTCGGGAAAGAGTTAAACTATCGAGCCAAGTTCCTTACCTACACCTCTACAGATCCCTTAAGAATCTAGCTCTAATACCATTTTGTCGTTATCAATTAATCATACATAAAGATAACCGAGAAAAGTTACCAACATGTAGAGAGAAGTTTAAAGAGAGAGAGGATGCTTTAAAACAGGGCTGAACAGAGTACTTAGAAGAACTCAACAATTCGTTGAGGTTTTGTCTAATTGTTATTAAATATCAAAACTCAGAATGTGTGTATATATTTCATATGGATTTACAGTATTTATAACACTCAAATTCTAACTACCAAGTAACTAATTTTTCTTGATCTTCTTTAATCAATTTCATGTACGTTGTTGCAAGGTTTTGCGTGATCATACTATCCCAACACTCTGCTTGGACTTCTGAGACATCTCCAACACAGTCATCACCGATATATGCTTCTGTATCGAGCTCTTTGCTTCTTTTCAACAAGATTCCTTGTCCTGGCGTACCTTTTAGATATTTAAGAACATTTTGTTGCTTCCATATGCGCATCTCGTATTGCTACCACGAATTGGTTTAGTGTGTTAACTACAAACACTATATCTGGCCTTGTCATTATCAAATACAAGAGTTGTGAAAAGTATATGTTTAAGTTATTTTAGTATAAATTTCAATATAATTAACTATTGTACAACTGAACGACATATGACTATCCTTAATAATAGTTTATAGTTTCTATTAAAATACTCGATGGCTATTAAGTAAAAATTATTTTCTAGAATTTTTAATATCATAAAATTTTAAGAAATCTAAAATAATAAAAATATTTTTTAGAATAAGTAAAATCACAAAAGAGGTTTCTATCTTCTATCCTTCTGAAAATTATATATCCATTGTTTTTCCTTATATTCTTTAACGAATTTCTAAATATTATAGATATTTTGAATAGTAGTTGAATGGTATTTTTTTCATTGTTTTATATAATGCATCTTTAGATCTTTTAGAAACTTTAATTAGCATTTGTGTTTTATATAATTTACCTTGTACTATTTAATGTTTCTCTATAATTTTTGGATACTTTAATTAGAATTCATATATTATGTGATTTCTAAAATTTTGAGATTTAATTTGAAATTTGTTTAAATGACTTGAAAATTGCATAAATAACCTTGATTCCTTATATACATATTTAAGTTCACATAATATTTCAAAATTTTATGAGAATACATTTTAAAAGTTTAAATGTCATTTGATTTTCAAAATGAACTCACTTTACGAAAAGGCATGGATTGAGGAAGACTTTTTCAAAATTTTCAAAGTTAAATGTATAATAAAGGTTATAATTTGAGCTTTGTAGGTAAATCATGTATTGATAAAAGAGTAAAGAACAATTATAAAGTATTTATTGAAAATATGGAAGAGAATGTGTCTGCAATTATACAATGTGTATGTGATATATGTAACTTATCAAATCAGGATGTCAAGTATTTAGTATTTATGAATGATGACTCTTGGATCTAACACCAAAGATTAATATCGAGCTGATTGAGATACTTAATAAACACTACGTACCTTGTTGATGGACTTTCAATAGTAATGTTTCAAAAGGACAAAGTGTTTGAAACATGTCAAAGTGCTAAAAAAGTTTCAAGAGCAAGAGATTGATGACAACTTCTAGACCTTACACCTTTTGCAAGCTTAGGAAATAAGCATTGTGCATATGGAATTAATGATAAATACAATGTATTCACTTGGAGTTTTATTTATTATCTATAAAGATGAAAGTTGTCATACATTTGTTAAGCACGATACTATAAGTCAAAATGAAAAATATTTATCAAATGCATACGTTAAGAGTGATCGCAACAAGAAATTTGAAAATGTGATATTTTAGTTATGTTTAAGGAAAAAGGCATGTTTCACAACTCCTTTACATTTAGGACACTTCATTAAAATGAAGTAGTTGAGAGGAAGAATAAGACACTTCAAGAATGTTTAGGACTTTGCTTAGAGGGTACAAATTACTTAAGTACTTTTTGGCTAAAATCATTTCAACAAATTGTTACATTAAGAATTAGTTATATTTTAGGCCATTGTTAGTACAAATTGCTTAAGTACTCCTCCAACCATGTTTACAAGTTGTCTAAAGCTTTGCATGCACTTATGCAAGTAGCTAAGGCCTAATATGATAGTCTAAGTACCTTATTAAAAATTATTTATGAAAAGGAAGATGTGCTACTATTTATTAAGAAGTAAGTTCATTGTATAAGTTTATGTTAAGGATATTATTTCTGGTGCCGCTAGTGAACTTTTAGGAAAGGAATATTTTAACGCTATTAGCAAGGAGTTTGAGATGATCATGATGATATAATTGAATTTCCTTTTTAGATTTCAAATCAAGGAAATGAAACTTTATATTCATGAATCAATATAAGTACACCAATAGCTACCAAAG
Organism: Erythroxylum areolatum; assembly: GCA_024520975.1. NCBI lineage: Eukaryota > Viridiplantae > Streptophyta > Magnoliopsida > Malpighiales > Erythroxylaceae > Erythroxylum > Erythroxylum areolatum. Next base: position 41,811,995 of record JANIJH010000006.1, read on the forward strand.
AATTTTGACATGAAAGAGGTAAACATGCTTGACACACCTATAAGTGTCACCATAAACAAACAAGCATAGAAAAAGGTACAAAGTTTATAAGAAGTTGTATCAATGGATGAGTAGAAGTCTTTTACAACTTATTGCAAATCATTCTAAAATCTTATTTGCAAATACATACGTGCTTAATTTCAAGATTCACCTGGAGTGTCTAACTTACTTTCTAAAAGGATATTTAGATTTTTGAGAGGCACACCTTCCTTAGGTCTTTAGTAACCTAGGATAGAAACTTTAAAATTTATATGAGGGCTAATAATTGCCAATAAGGTTATGTTTTTAGCATGATTTAAGAGCATTTGACTTGTTTTTGGATGATTTCTATAAGATTTAATATTCTTTGTGGTTTTTTTTTATAGGCCATATTTTATCTCCAAAATGAAGGAAGGATGAATTTAGTCAAGTTAGAGCGAATTTGGAGAAAGTTTATTTTGATTTTGGATGAACATTTGTTGCATATTTTCCTATATTTAGTAACACATCCTAAACATGAAACATTTTTCTAAATTGTGTAGTCAATTGATGCATTCTTTCTCTTTGACAACTTGGTATATAAAGGAACATGACCTAAACATGACCTTATGTTCCTCCTATGTTCTACCCTAGTGTATTCTACTTATTTGAAAAATTTTCACATGAAGGAACACCCCCAAACATAGTCCTATGTTTAATAATATGACCAAGAAATGGACCTATCTTCATAGCCTTCAAATATGTATTTAATAGATGCACCAAACTAAGGTAGATATAGATATGATAAAAACTAATGTTATTGTTTGAATTAAATCTTTGATTTAATATAAGACCAAAAAAAATTTAGAATTATTCATGAGTTTACATTGTGCTAAATTGAACTAGCATAAATGGAAGATTCTGATCATATGTATATATGAATTAAGAAATTATATGTATAAATAGGCCATGGCATGAAAACTGGGAATTTTATGGGATCCTAGAACTAAGATCACTTAAGCATTTTATGTTAGAGTCAAATCTACTAACGAAATTCATAAAACAAATTAATGCATTCTTGGGGGGTTTTGATTTAAGATAACTTTTAGTTAATCAACTTAAAGATAGGGTCATACATATTTAGAGAGAATACAATTGTAACTTCAAAATTGCTATTAGTCCTAAAAACTAGGGCTAATCATTGAATTAAGAAAAATTCAAGCATATAAAAGGATATAGGATGATCCTTCATCTACATCTTATTTATCTGTTGGTTGTTTCATCTGTGTATATTGCTTTAATTTGTTATTTGTTATTTTAGTTTACTTAATCTTATAGTTTAAATAAATAATTTATTTTTAAATTAGATAATAGAAAGATGATTAATGATAGTAGTTCTAATCCTTATGAGATTTACACTCATTCTTATTAAAATATACTATAAAAATGATAGGTGCAATTGTTTTTAGTGATTTTTCTTTTATTATTGTTTCAAGTTTTGAATTTATAAAACTAAGTTTTTGCATTGCTATAAAAGACTAATATATTAGGAATACTTTATTTTTATCAATCTAATCATTTTTCTTTCTTTATTTTTTATTTATTTATTTTAGAACTTCCTTTTTTAATTTTTTGTTTGTGACTGAAGTTCAAGTTTAAGTTCTTTGATGTATGGCTACGAGTAGTCCTAGAGTATTATTATAGCCAAATATATAAATAGAATGGACATTACTTTGAAATTTAAAGGAGAGAAGCATGCAACTATTATACAAAATGGTAGGACAAAGAAGATATTGCACTATAAGGGACTACGTTAGACAATTAATTAAATCTATCTTCAGGTGCAAAGAATTGATCCTAGTAAGCTATAATTTTGGAGTATTTTAGGTTATCAATCTTGAGGACTATAACTACTAAACTTATTAATCCCAACCAAATAAAACTTATTAATCCTAGCCAAATAATCAAACTAGATAAAACTAGAATTCATAAAAAGTAATTAAATCACTGAACTATGAAAGCAAGATAGTTGAATAGAAAAAAAGGAATCAAGATAAATAAAAATTATGGTTCTAAGGTTCACTTATCAGAACTTTAAATTCTCATGCAAGAATGATTATTAAGGTTGAAATAAAAATTAAACTAATATATCTATGTCCTTTCGAGGCACATAAGTATACTCAATTAAGTAAGCACCACCTCTTGATGTGCATCTCAACCTAATCGGATTCATTAGAAATATTGAATCTATTTAGTTATCACACTAGTTTAGGGAATCCCTTTCTTTAATCTATAATATTATTCTTCCAGTGCATATATTAAACTGCAACTTTGGGTCCTTCAAACAATCCATAATATTAAATATGTGGTAATTAGACATTAATCCAGTAATTAATAGCAAACATAATAAATTAAACAAAATAATAATCATTCATGTATTAATAATTCAATATCCATCATAAGCTACATTCCTAAACCTAATTAGGGATTTAGCTACTGAACATAATGAAAACAAAATAAAAATCAATCTTAATATAAAAGAAAGTAAATAAGAAAAGATAGAACAAGATATCATAAATTACATCTGTGTTGAGTTTGACCTCCTTCCAATCCTTGCCCTAAATCATTTCTTAATATTAAAAAACTCTGAAACAATGCTAAAATATAAGGTAGAAGTCACACACCTCCTATAAAGCCCTTAAGAAAACCCTAATATGAGTATTTATAGGAAATTATTACACTAAAAGAGTTTTAAGGTAATTAAACTTGTTGTAAATCCATCTTTCCTTTAGGAAAATGTTAATGTATTAAGCCATGACAGGCAATCCAACTGTAGAATCAAAATGAGTGAAATGCACAAAAGTTTAGTGACTTTTAGGGATTACAAGTAGGACTTAAAATATGTGTAAAATGGAAACTAGACATTCTAAAAGGAAAGAAGATAGTGCTTGTCTTACAGCCTGTGATATTGTAAATTTGAAGCCTTATATGTTGCACAAGCTATTTGCTGAATTGCTCCATAGGAAGGAATTTGTCTTAAAAAATCCTATAATTTCTTTTATCCTAAGTTACTATGAATGTTCATGAGAGAACCATCTAGAAACATTTATAGGCAGTGTTGTTAGAGTGTTTTCTAGTTGAATGACAAACTCTAATATTATCTAGGTTGTTTAATTCCTCAGTTATCAAACATCTTCCACAAAGTTCCTTCCAGATGCCTCTATTGTAGTTGCAATTGAATAATAAATGTTCAGTGTTTTCCTCAGCTTCTAGATATAATGAACACCAATTTGTTCGCTAGCATTGCACATGACTTCAAATGGTAATGACTAATCTAGTGTTGTTAAAATTGGTGTTGAAATCAGTGCCTTTTTCAATTAATTAAACACAGATAAACAACTATCATCAAAATTAAAAGGCACATCCTTGACTAATAGATTCGTAAGAGGTCTTACAATTAATGAAAAGTCCTTAATGAAGCTTAGTTAAAATCCTACATTTCTTAAAAATGCTCACACGACCTTGACATTAACTAGTGGTGTAAGCTTCTCTATGACCTTCATTTTAGCTCTATCCACTTTAATACCTTGGTATGACATTTTATGTCACAATACTACACCTTCATGCACCATAAAATGACACTTCTCTTAATTAAGAACAAAGTGTGATTCTGCACATTTTTGGAGTACTCTATCCAAATTTGTTAACCATTGCTTACAAGAGCCTTTAAAGACTGAAAAATCATCCATAAAAATTTCCTAGATCCTTCATTATATCTGTAAAGATTGACATCGTGAACCTTTGTAAGAGCGTTGCATAACCTGAAAAGCATCCATTTGTAAGCAAATGTTCCATAACGACATGTACAAATGGTTTTTTCCTAGTCCTTCGGATAGATAAAAATCTAATTGTAGCCCGAATATCTATATAGGAAACAGTAGAATTAACATCCAGCCACTTTTTTTATCATTAGAACTATTAATGGAAAAGAAATGTGATCCTTTTTATTCAAATTGTTGAGCTTGCAATAATTAATACATACTCTCCATCCTATGACTATTCATGTGGAAATCATCTCCTCACTTTCACTCTCCATTACAGTCATTCGTCCTTTCTTTGGCGTGCATTATATCAGGCTGACCCATTTACTATCTGAAATTAGGAATATGATACTCATGTCTAGCAGCTTTACTACTTCTTTCTTGATCACTTCCTTTATGTTAGGGTTTATTCTTCATTGCTACTCTCTTACCGCTCTACTTCCTTCTTCGAGGTTGATCCTATGCATAACTATGTTCAGACTTATAACTCATATGTAAGATATCTACCATCTCATGGCCTTCATTTTCTTTTTAATGATTTTCAACACTTGACTCTCTTGTTCTGCATCCAGTTGGTTGGAAATAATGATGAGTAAGTTTGGTCCTCACTAGAAAGGTATACCTTAGTTATATAGGTAAAGGCTTCAACTCTAAAGTTTATGGCTTTTTAGTGGAGGGTGTTACAGGCGCTTTGGTTCTCATTAGTATGTCTTGATGCACTAGACACCCGACTCCTCAACCTCTCCTTCATCCTTCATCTCAGTTTCATCCTTCATCTCAAGTTCCTCATATTTTACTTCTTCATATCAGTTCTCCTCTTACTCTTTAATACATTCATTTATTATATCGATCTTCATGTAAGAGCTTCCTTCTTTCAAATTTTTCAAGACTTTGTTCATACTGAACTCCACATGATCATCACCAATCCGAATAATTAATTTCCTTCATGAACGTCGATCGACACTCTCCCAATGTTCATGAATGGTCGTCCAAGAATTAGTGGGCAATTCCTATTTTCTCCTATTGCTCTTTAATACATTCATCCATTATATCAATCTTTATGCAAAAGCTACCTTCTTTCGAATTTTTCAGGACTTTGTTCATACTGAACTCCACGTGATCATCACTAACCCAAAGAATTAATTTGCCTTTATAAACGTCGATCAACACTTTCCTAATTTTTATGAATGGCTGTCCAATAATTAGCAGACAAGTCATATCCTCTTTGAAATATAGTACCATAAAGTCTTCAGGAATAATGAATTTGTCCACCTTAATAATAACATCTTCGACCACACTAAATGATCTCTTGATAGATTGATTTGCCAATTACATGAGCATTGAATTTGGCTTCATATTGCCTGGACCCAATTTCCTAAAGATTGACAAAGGCATAAAATTTATACTTGCACCTAAGTTGCATCGACATTTAGCAAATTCTAACTCACTTACAAAGGGTATTGTAAAGTTCTTTGGATCCTTTAATTTGGAAGGCATGTGAGTGATGATAACAAAATTATAGCTTTTAGCTAGTGCTACCGTTTGATTATCTTCCCAAGTTTGCATGTTTGATAGTAGTCTTTCAGTAACTTTGCGTACTTGGGCATATGTTCCAATGTCTCCACAAAAAATAAGTTAATTTGCAAAGTCTTCAACTTCTCTACAAACTTTCCAAATTATGTGTCCAATTTTTTCGTAAGGAATCTTTATGGAAATGGAATCTTAAGTGGGTATGGAAGAGGGACAGCATAAAGAGGGTCCTTGCTCTTTTCTTCATTCTTTTTCTACTTTTCTAGGTCTGTCACAAGGTAGGTTTCAGCTTGTTTATCCACTCGTTATTCTAGTTAGTTCTTATTCCTAAGTGTGATCGCCTTGAGTTGCTCCCTTGGATTTGCTTCAGTATTAATTGGCAGCCTCCTCACATTTTTTGTAAATAATGCATTTGCAAGATGGCCTACTTAAACCTCTAGGTTGTGAATAGAAGAGTCATGATTCTTCACTATTTGCTCGAATTTTCCTTCCATCCTCTTCTGGACCTCATCCATACTCATGATCTTGTCCATAATCTTATCCAACTTTAAATCATTAGCACTGGACTTATCTTGTTGAAATTTAGGTGGACGTTGATTTCTTAATTGAGTTCTTGCATTATTAGATAAAGAAAATTTTGGATATTTCCTTCACCTAAGATTGTATGTTTTAAAATACGGATTATTTCCTCCTCCTTAACTAAACTGTGAGCCCATATAGTTGAGTTTCTCCGCATTGATGTTTTCCATTAAGAATTAATCAGTGGTAACATGATTCTCTAACTCGTATAATTTGCATCCATGCTAAATTTGGAGCTAAAGAGGAGGCTTTTAGGTTCGTTAATTACTTTGTTAAGTTAATGATCTTAGCCTGTAGTGTTGTCACTGAATCGACAGCAATCACTCCTTTTTCATCCCGAAAGATTTATTGTTGTATGCTTTTATCCAAAGTTTAAAGACAACTATTATTCGCCATCTCCTCTAGTAACTGTTATGCTTCCTCAACTGTTTTCCGCATCAAAGATCCTCTAAAAGTTGCATCTATGGTACCCATCATGGGTGGATTAACTCTATTGTAGAAAGTTTACAATAGGAATTCCTTTAGCAAGTTGTAATTAGGACATCTCCTTTACAAATCCTTGTACCCTCTCATGTTTTGTATAGTGACTCCCTATTATTTTGTTGGAAATTAGCAATCTCCTTTATTAATCATTTTGTCTTTCAAAAGGAAGTACTTGTACAGGAAAACATGCGTCAACTACTCCCATGTTGTGAAGTTGGTTAAGTTGACTTAGCTCTATCCCTGAATGTGAAGGCAAAGAGTCTCATCCTAAAATAATCTTTCGACATACCATTATAATGGAAGATATCACTTATTTCTGTGAAGTTCACTAGAGGAGTGAACTTGTAGAATTGTATATTGGTTTGTAGCATATTCAGCAACACTAGTTTGTTCTCGAATGACATTGCTTACACTATTGGTCAAGTGATGCCTTATTGTGCCATATTATACCCTGGCCTCATGAAGTCTATAAGGGTTCTCTGTTGGTCTTCGTGATTGAATTTTTTAACCATTTTTCTTTCTGTCTCTTATTAGCATCTTGCTCTTCAGATTTCTTTTTCTTTCCTTGTGATATTATGAGCTGGAGTTTCTTCGACCTTACTTGAACTCCGAATAATTCTTGTGTCCATACAATTGCAAGGACATAAGAATGGCAAAATTTCCTTAACTAAAAGGAATTCAAATCTTCCTAATGCTAAAATTCTCTGATAATAATGCCAAAAACTTGTTGAACAAATTCTATATATAATAACACTCTCAATACCCACAAGTATATGGATCATATCTTGTTATATAAAAGGTTATCGTTTCCAAAAGGATTTACAAACACCTAAAATATTTGAGCCTAACTTTTTCTAAGGTATTCAAAAATTGATTTGAATTAAAATTAAATAATAGAAATTAAAAAAATAAAGGAGTTAGCTGCCAATAAAAATTAGGATTTGATCAAGATTGAATACTTAGGAACTATCCTTTCCTTATTTTGATTCATTTAATCTTGTTGATTCAATATATGTTTAATTATAGATTTCCTAATGTTTTGATTGCTCTCTCTTAAGATTTAACTAATCAACCCTAATTGAATTTGATAATTATAGATTTTTAATCTCTCGATTCACACAAATGTTCCTTACTTATTCCATTAGATCTGAAGCAATCTATTAGGTAATTAATTTCACAACCAAGATCTCTCTTCGATTGATTGTTAATTTTATAATTATAAGTCTATTAAATTTCCAACTCTCGTTGTACAAACTAATTCTAATTGCTTTGACTCACTCTCTCAATTTGTTGTCAAGTTTATGCACAACAATTATCACAAACATCCAAATATGTATTAAAATACAACAATAATTAAAAGTTACAAAATAATTCAAGAATAATTCCTCATCTAGATTTAAAAATCCATAAACATGTTTAACATCACAGAATTCATTTTACACACTAAGGATAATGAAAGAAATAAAGAAAAAGAATAAAAACTCTATTAAAGGCTTGATCTAAAATGTTGGAATTTCCTGAAGCTTTTTTTTGATCTCTTTTGATTTGTGACTGTTGCATTTTTTGTTATATTTCATGTTTTGGTGCAGTGCTTTAGGATTTTGGGGTCATGTCTAGGGTTTCTCCACTTTGTTTGAGTCTAAAAATAGCCCTAAACTAAAAAGCATAAAAAACTAAGGCTTGAAAACTGTTAAGTCAAAATGACTTTACGATTAATTTTGATGAAAACTAAATAATGAGAAAGCAATATAAGACGGAAGCAAAGCAAAAATGAGACGGAAGCAAAAATGAGATGGAAGCGAAACAAAATGAGACGGAAACAAAAATGAGACAGAAGCAAAAATGAGACGGAAGCGAAGCAAAATGAGACGAAAGCAAAAATGAGATGGAAACGAAGCAAATTAGACGGAAGCAAAAATGAGACGGAAGCGAAAGCAATATGAGAAGGAAGTGAAAGCAAAATTAGACGGAAGCGAAGCAAAATGAGATGAAAGCAATATGAGACAGAAGCGAAGCGAAAATGAGACAAAGGAGTCGTAGACGAAGAATCAAATCATTTTGAGTTAGTTACAGAACTCAACTGATTAACCATTTCTTTAAAGATCAAGAATCAAGAAGAAAGAAGAAGTTATCAAGAAGTAGTTGAAGACGAAGACTATAAATATGAAGTTAAAGTCGAAGACTGAAAAAAATTAGTGATTTTTCTTCTTAGTGATATTCAAAAGCTAAACACTGTATTTGTGCGAAAACACGAGAGTTATATTTTCTGTAACAAAGCTCGCAATATCTTTCTGTAAGAAAGAAGAATAGCTGAGAGCCTAAAGAGGCTAAGTGAAAAAAAGAATACTTGCTGTATGAGACCTGAATAGGCTTGGTGAAAAGAATACTTGTACTGTTGTGAAGTATGGTGTAATCTCATAAGGGATTCTAAGGACTAGACGTAGCCCACGATTTGGGGTGAACTAGTATAAAATTGCTGTGTCAATTCTCTCTCAACTTTTAATTCCTATTTCTATTGCTGACATAAATATTTTTTAATACTGTTTGTCAATCGTTTTGAGAAGGCAAATTTTTTAAAGAAGGGGATTGTATTAAAAAATCCGAATACACAATTCAAC
>JANIJH010000006.1:41821122-41832331 GCA_024520975.1 Erythroxylum areolatum
CTGGTAAATAGTAGTACCATGCATCTGTTAAGTGAGGACGAGAAAAGTATGTATAATGTTCTGAAGGATGAAGGAACTAGACCGTACCCCACACAGATGACAAAACAGAAGTACACTATTTTTCCAATCACAAGGAAAACTGTAATCAAGGTTGTGCTTGATATTCAACCTCGACCTTTCATTGTTCGCAATGAGGATAATGGGAAGAAGAAAATGTATCCTAAAAGAACAAATGATCTGACAGATGAACAGATTGAAGCTGAAGTGAGAAACATTGATGAAGCAGGTCATGCAGACCAACAGACTGGAACGTATGTTTCCCATTTCATTTCAACAGCGTTAGGAAGCAAATGTGGTCAACAAACCACTGAAGATTCTTTTCAAATAGGTGGAAGACTTTCAGAAGGGCCATATAGATCCGTTAAGGTTGGAGATCGAAGTTACTCAATAGAGTTCTTTGTGCATCTTATTATACACATTAGACCTTTATCAACTGTTTCTTCATTTGGTGATGTTCTACGCCTATTGGGAAGACAAATTCTACGTCTAATTGGCCCTGATGATCTTGATTTTTCAGAACCCAACCTATCTGTTCAACCTCCTACCATTACAATAATTGAACCAGATGTTACATCTACAGATGCATATACTACGACTGTTGATGTTGAATTCGTACAACAGAAGCCAGATGAAGATATTGAAGAGAAAGTTGATTATCTGTGTGCTTCTAGGGGGACTTGCATAAAGAAGTAGCAGATATTCACCAAGATATCAAGTCACTTCGCATTGAGATGAGAAAAATGTTTTCTAAAGTTATGAAGCATCTGAGATCATAATTCTTTTTGATCAATAACAAATAGGGGGAGAAAGAAGACAAAGAAGAAATGACAAAGATAGGGGGAGAAGAAGAAAAGAAAAGGAGAACACAACAGAAGATTGGAGATAAATTTTTTATGATTATTTGTTATCATCAAAAAGGGGGAGATTGTTAAGTCAAAATGACTTTACAATTAATTTTGATAAAAACTAAATAATGAGGAAGCAATATAAGATGGAAGCAAAAATGAGACGGAAGCAAAGCAAAAATGAGACGGAAGCGAAGCAAAATGAGACGGAAGCAAAAATGAGACGGAAGCAAAGCAAAATGAGACGAAAGCAAAAATGAGACGGAAGCGAAGCAAATTAGACAGAAGCGAAAGCAATACGGAAGCAAAAATGAGACGGAAGTGAAAGCAAAATGAGACGGAAGCGAAGCAAAATGAGACAAAAGCAATATGAGACGGAAGCGAAGCGAAAATGAGACGAAGGAGTTGTAGACGAAGAATTAAATCAGTTTGAGTTAGTTACAGAACTCAACTGATTAACCGTTTCTTTAAAGATAAAGAATCAATAAGAAAGAAGCAGTTGAAGTCGAAGACTAAAAAAAGTTAATGAATTTTCTTCTTAGTGATATTCAAAAGCTAAACACTGTATTTGTGCGAAAACACGAGAGTTATATTGTAACAAAACTTGCAATATCTTTCTGTAAGAAAGAAAAATAGTTGAGAGCCTGAAGAGACTAAGTGAGAAAAAGAATACTTGTTGTGCGAGACCTGAAGAGACTCGGTGAAAAGAATACTTGTACTATTGTGAAGTATAGTAAAATCTCAAAAGGGATTCTGAGGATTGGACGTAGCCCACGATTTGGGGTGAACCAGTATAAAATTGCTGTGTTGATTCTCTCTCAACTTTTAATTCCTGTTTCTATTGCTAACATAAATATTTTTTAATATTGTTTGTCAATCGTTTTGAGAAGGCAAATTTTTTAAAGAAGGGGATTGTATTAAAAAATCCGAATACACAATTCAACCCCTCCTTCTTGTGCACTTTGTATATCGTATACTAACGTGTGATTCCCTTCAAAAACCTCCCGTCATGATCGTGCTCTATGCTTTTTGAACACGATCGTGACACCCTTCATACAACCTCCATCTTCTTTGTTCTTCAATTTCTTGATTTCTAATACTCAAAAATACATCAATCACCTCTTGAAACATAAAATTAAGATTAAATTCATGCTCTAAACCACACAAACACTCAAAATATAAACAAAGACTAACAATAACTCAATTTTAAGTTTATATACATAATAATTATCTAAGAAACACTTGAAAACATGCTAAAAACTCCTAGAAAAACATAGTATAAACTATTCCTATCACAAAGCTAACAACCTTGGATAATCTGAAGTTCCTGAATAACCTAACCAGTTTATGAATCCATATCCCTTTTTTTTACTTGTGATTACTCAACATTTATTTGGGATAACATGCAAGGCTTATGCAAATTTATGAGAAGAAGCAGATCTTACTTGATGTTATACAAGATAATAGAGGAAGGTAGAGGGCTTATAAGAGTGGACAAAACCTTTTTAACATTACGTCTGGAAGCTGCATGTAATACCTATGGAAAGAAAGTAATGCCCAATTATTTCAAGGACTAGGTCATACAAAAAAGCAGGTTTTGAGGAAGCTAAATTTAGGTATAAAGGAGCAAATTCTTACCAACCAACTTCAAACAACTTTTAACAATGAGCTAGCTAACTCCTTGAATCTATGAAAAGAAGAATATCAAAACTCTCCTTACAACCAAATCAAGACTTATTAGACTAATGCTAGTTTTTAAGGGCAAGGTTACTCCAATTAAAGGCGTGTAGAGTAACGTTACCAAGAGTTATCCAGCTTATCCTTTAAAAGTTTACCTTAGTTGTAATATTAGTCTAAGGGATTGATTATCTTCTAAACTTTGGCTTCAAGATCTTATAAACTTTGACTTCAAGATAGAACGCCTTAATATGTTGTGCCAACTAAATTATTCCTTTTTAATATATTTTAATTTCTAGAAAAACTAAGGGTGCGTAACACCTTCCTTTTAAAACACATTGACTATAAAACCTTTTACCCTGTCACTCATTCATTTTTAGTTTTTATTTACTTATTTAATTTTTTAACTAAATAAAGTGATGACTTCTTTTATTTGTTTTTATACAAAACAACACTATTGAAATATGTTAACATGAAAATATTTCTTAATTAACTTATATAAAAAATTTAAGCTCTAATTACAGAATTTGGTCATCAAATTATTCTAAAAAAATTTCAGCTTATGAGCTTTTATTTGTTTAATATTTATTATTTTCTTGTAGATTATATTTAAAGTTCAAACTAACACCCACTATGTATGTATTTACTTTGGAAGATAAAATATTGAAGATTTTTATATTCTTAAACTTTTTATTTACGCATATTCTTAAACTTTTTTATTTACGCCATATACAATAATTTTGTTAAGATAATATGATATTTAATTGAAATAGTTAAACTTCTATTTAATTGTCTTACTATTAAAGGTATCATTTATATTGTTTAGATGTCAGAAAAATTAACTAAAGACATCATTATAAACTATTTAAATTATATTTTACTTTCGTAATTATTTAATTTCATTGTTATCCATTGTTAACTATTCTTTAGTTATATGCATTATTATGTATATCAATGTTGAAAGAATTGATGGAGATGTATAATCAAAATGCAATTCGATTAAAGTCTGATGGGAAGAATTAAAATCAACTTAATTTTATATAATATTAACAAATTATTAAATGTATTAATTTAAACTAATTGATTAAATTATACATACACACACATACATGTATCTATATAATTTTGGTCCTTTAATTTTTTTTGTGCGAGAGTAAGCAATTTCTTTTAAGGATCAGGTACAACAATTTGTTAATCTATTGATTTATTCCTTTTCTATAATCTCGTCATTTCACTAACTTTGAATTAAAGAAAGTTTTAACAAATAAGCAATCAGTAACATTACATGAACAATCAGATTTATGTATTCCAATTTTCCAATTACAAGTAACTGACTAGATATATTGATTTATCAAGTACAGAAGTCTAAATACAAGTCAAATCATGAACATGTTGGAATCCCAAAGATTGTCACAACTATGTTCTTATCGATTAAGAGTGGTATATGAAAAGCTTACATTGCCGCAACACTACTTATCACACTCGTATTAGGAACGGGCATGTTTTTTTTTTTTTATCACGTTGCAAACATGTGTCCTGTTTATCACAATCACCTCCCCGTAGTAAACCACCTCGCGGACAATAATGAAGTACGTTTTCCACCTCTATCGTACTTAACAGACCTTGACTATTACAGTTTAATCCACCTTGAAGATACCGGATACAAGATAATGGAGCTGCCTGTTCTACACTGAAGCTGCAAAATCAAATACAATTTTACACAGGGAACAGATTAAAGACAGTTTTCATCCAAATTACTGAAATTCCCAAGTCTGGAAGAGAAATATGCTTCAAACCCTAGAAATTTTTTGCAAAAGCTTGTTTCTTTTGACAAAATTGGAAAAACTAACAAGTATAAAGAAAATAAAGAGCTTGATATCAAGAGCAATTTCCAACAACATTTATGTACTCTTTAAACATTCCCAAATCCTTCTATTTTCAAAGTATCCTGTCGAAAAATTATGATTCACCCAATGAATACACACAATGGAGTGACTCATAGAGAACCCTCGACTGCAGGACCATCAACCAGCAGAGATATCTCAGTTCCCCTAAAGAAAAGTTGAAAAATAGGAGGAAAAAATGACACATAACAAAACTTTGCTGACCCCAAGCATCATATCTTGAATAAGCTATCCTCAAAATGTAACATCAACTTCTCAAGACGAAGAGCAGAATGAAAATAGCCATGGTTTTCTTATTCACCTGTAAAAGATGCCGCAAATGCATATTCAACTGTTCAGTCCTTATCAGTTTGCTTTCCTATTCCCTTGTTTCGCTGAAGATTTCATGTTCATCTTGCCTTCCAACCTCTTTGCTGTTCGTTGTAAAGCTGCTAGCCTTTGGCGCTGACTGTAACTCTTCCTTTTGCTGCAGAATCAATAGTTAAGACATTTTCATTACATTGAAGCTACTAAACAGATGCTTGACTAATCAAGGTACAGCAATCATGGATGAACTGTTTATTAACAAAAATCAATTAATCAGTTATTCTGAAGTGCCACGATGCAGAGGTTATGACAGAGAGCTTAAGGTTAAGCTCTCCAAAATTGCAGCTTCAGCCTAATCAAATGACTGAAATTTCCCCACCCAAACCCATTAATGGTAAATATACAGTTCTCAATTAGCAGCATCTGCACTGACCATTTTTCAGTGAATTCTCATTTTACGAGTACATTTCAGTGTAAGTGGTCTACCTTACAAAAATTAGTCCTGCCGTAAGAACCATTCCTCCTACAGCCCAAGAAACTTTTTCATTAAATGGCCTTCCCTGCACCCAGAGTTGTAAATCTTCTGAGATCCCCGAGGTCTCAGCCCTGTGAGGTGACACAGATTTCCAGGAATCAGCAATAGAATCAAGACTGGCCTTTCCACCATAGCAAGGTGCTTCTTCTCTAACAAAGTTTAAATCATCAGAAGTTTTAACAGTGAAACCAGCAGCAATACAGAGCTCTGTGCCATTGGCAACCCATTCCGCACCTTTACCACAAACAAAGTCACTCACTCCACATGGTGCTAGAACCTAACAAATAAAATCTAATTAAGTATAAAATCTTGGAAGTACTCAAAAGAAGAATAAGAACAACATCATACTGCAAATCTTGGAAGCACTCAAAAGAAGAATAAGAACCACATCATACTGCAAAAGATCAATTATCGGATCTGTTAAAACACACATGTCCCTCGATAACAGAAGGCAGGTTGAAGGACTGATTATCAACAACAGCTTGAAGCTGCAGTCAATAAACTCGTTAAAAACACATTTTTCAAACTCGTTTAGAAGTTGGCACAAAGAATTAATCAGTCCACACAAAACTGCCAAACTGACACGTAGGTTAAACCAAATCCAGTATACTTGTGATTTTTTCACAAATTTTCTAATGGACATCGTATGACACATGCACTCACGTCTGTCTTGGTGTCCAGAGAAAAGTATGCATCTGCACAGGCTTGATAGACTCTGTCACAAAAAGAGGCGCATATGAGAGGAGGTCCAGGTTGAACACCAATATGTGGATCACAGATGGAACATTCTAATAACTCCCAAAACTGCAAGCATTCTTGGCTGGCTTCTCCTGTCGAAGCCAGCCTCCTAATGGACAGCAAAGCAGGATATGTCTGAGCTACATCACAGCAGGTTCTTTTGCGGAAAACCCTGCAAAGAGTCAAATCTTTGGCACCCCTGTTTACCTGTTTTGGGGGTTTCCCTTCAGATGAAAATGATGGAAACCGACCGCCTTTAGAGATACATGCACCACCGGATGTCCCTGCATATATTAGGGAAAGAGCTTTAACATCGTAACAGCAGATGATAAGGGTATTTAAAATACGAAACTAGTTGTTACTTTTCATTCCTGAAAAGAAGAATGAACTTGTCATGAGTACCATCTATCACCTGAATTTGTCATGAGTAACATGTTTCACCTTATAATTTCACTCTGATTATCAAACTTTAAAAATTAAGTGAACTAATCATAAAAAGTCAAAAAAGCCTGCTCAATAGTCACTGAATAGACATTCTTTAACCCAAAAAAGAAAGAACACTGACTCCAAAAACCGAGATTACTTATTTATTCCAACAACAAATGCAAATAGCGGCGTGAAAACGAATACCCAGCATAAAGAATGAGCCCAATATGTCTCAGCTATCAAGAACAGAACAAAGTTCAAAACCACATGCCAGAAGAAAACACGAAAATATTTAGGAATATCGTAGATTTCTCGATCCTCTTGAAGAAAGCATCAAATAGCAACAACCCATTACTGCTCCCTTGACGAAAACAATCAAGTGAAAACGTATAAAAAGGATGGATAAAAAGTCAATTTACTACCGGAGAACCTGAAATTGTACAGACCCTAAAAGGGGTAAAAAAGAAAAAAAAAGGAATGAAAGCCCTACCAGAAGACAAGGTTAACAGCAAGTGGAATAGAAGCAGAAAAATCAGGAACTGAGACTCCATGACACTTATTAGGGTTATTGCGGCAACTAATTGTTAATTACTGGGGCTACTAGTTGTCATGTAGTTGGATTCTGAAGCGAACTCAAACGTACAAGAAGTTTAAAAAGAAAGATGAAATGGGGTTGGTACTTGAAAGAGATCTTCTAGGGTTTGATCCCATTGGATCCCATCTTATCGTTAGGCCCGTCAAGCTTCAACTGAATCTGTTTACTATATATACTTGAGGATTAAAAAAGTGTATTTTTGTTTTACTTAAATTTTAAAAATATTTTAAAATATTATAATTAATTAACAGTGTTTTATATTTCTAATATTTAAAAATTGTCATTAAGCAATTTTAAATAATGTGTAAAACCATATGAGGAAATTGTATCTTTCACTTAATCTGACTATACTTCTCAAAAGTTATTTATGTTGTTTTATAAACGCACTTTTTTAACAAACATTACATGTTTCTTTTTTAATAAAAAACAAATGTATAAGTGTGTCAATTTTGTTCAACCAATAGAAATTATATTTTTAAATTTAATAATTTATTGAATATTAATAATTTCAAAATTATCTATTTTACTTATTAAAAAAAGAAAGTCAAACTATAAGCTGAAAATCAAGAGTCAAAAGAATCATTAAAAAGAGATCAAGGGATAAACAACAATCAAAGTTAAAGCAACATGAACAACTCAGGGACTTTACTGACTGCACTTCTCTATATAAAGTGCATCATAGTAGAATGGGAGCAAATCTTCATTCCAGTTTGACAACTGGCATAACAAAGGAGCTCTTTACAAGACCTCTGCATACAGCACCCATAGTACCTAATCTTCAAATTAAGCTACACCAATGCCTCTCATAAGCTTTAGGTGATAAGCAATGCTTGGAAGATGAATGGTAGAAAATATTTAATTATCCAAGCAATGTCAAGTACATATCTAAAGGTGATAAGAAGTTGTTTAAAATCACTTTTGATTGCTTTGTGTATGTATGCAATCTGGAAGCAGAGGAATTTAAGAACATTTTAGTACAACCAAAAGAACATCCATAACTTGCCACAAATACTTGGAATTGGATTAGAGGAATAATTATTGCTAAAGGATTTAGCAACTAGCTTAGTTTGGAGATGGCATCAAAATGGAATATATTGTAAACTAAGTGCCTGTTTGGTTCAACTTTTGGAGGGTGAATAAGTACATTTTTCTACCGCAAAAACTATTTTTAAGAAATCTGAGTGTTTGGTTGTGAAATCCAAAAGCGTTTTTTTTTTTCATAGAAATGATTTTTTTGGAAGCTGAAATACAGCTTTTTGAGAAGCTCAAATTTGGAGCTTTTCAAAAAAGCATTTTTTTAGACAAATTTTTTAGATCAATTAATGAGCCTATTTTTTAGTTCCTTTTACTTTTATATTTTACACATAATTTCCACAATACCCATAAACACATCTTTACGTTTATTTTAAGATTTATATAATATTATTTAACTTTTTATATATTTAATATTTATTTTTATATTAGTTTTACTTATTTTATAATCCATATAAAAGATTTAGTTAGATATATTTTTATTTATGTTTTATATGGTTTAAAATTATATAACAATTAATATGTTATGCTTTGCATATTGTTTAATAATATTTATATGCATAAATAATTTTTTGTACAAAACAAAATATAGTTAAAATTAAAATTGTTTTTTATTTTTTTGTTGCCAAATAGTCTATTATATGAAGCTCTTTCAAAAAAGTTCTTTTTTAAATGACAGTCAAACAGTCAACTGACTTCTTAGAAAAGTTCTTTTTACAAAAGCTTTATTGACAAAAGCTCTACTGATATAAGCTCATCCAAATAGGGGGCTTTTAGGAGGTCAATAAGCACTTTTTTCATCACAAAAGTCTTTTTTAAGAAAAATGAGTGTTTAGTTATAAAATTAAAAAACACTTATTTAATAGATATGGCTTTTTGGGCAACTAAAATATAGTTTTTTAAGAAGCTAAAATTTGAAGCTTCTAAAAAAAGTAAGTAGATTTTTCAGATCAATTAATGAGCCTATGTTTTAGTCTCTTTTGTCCTTATGTTTTAAACATAATTCTCACAATACTCTTCAACTCATCTTCACGATTATTTTGAGATTTACATAATATTATTTGACTTTTTTATATGTTTTAATATTTATTTTTTATATTAGTTTTACTTATATTATCATCCATATAAATTATTTGATTAGATATATTTTTATTTATATTTCATATGGTTTAAAATTATATAATAATTAATATATTAAGCTTTGCATATTGTTTAATATACTTTAAATAATATTTATATGCATAAATAATTTTTATTACAAAATAAAATATAGTTAAAATTAAAAATACTTTTTATTTTTATATTGTCAAACAATTTATTATATGAAGTTCTTTCAAAAAAGTTCTTTTTGAAATAACTGTCAAATAATCAACTGGCTTTTTAGAAAAATTCTTCTCATAAAAGATCTACAGAAAAAAGCTCTACTAATATAAGCCTAACTAAACAGAGGGTAAGTTGTTTGAATTTGTATACTTCTCTTGCACATCTGACTCCCATGATTTCAACTTGATAATGACCATTAGTTGGTTAATTTCCCTTATATAATATAAGGCCTCTTAGCCTTTTAGCTGTTGATTGCATTTTGTACCACTTCCCTTTAAAATGAATTTATCTGTAAAAATGAATTAGAATTAAAATAATAAAGTGATCATTCAAAGTACTAAAGCAACATTATAAATACTTACTTTTGTCGCATTCACTTTTTTATTTTAATTTAGTTCAATATAGGATCAATAAAATCAATTTTTCATTTCTTACAATTTTACATTTATTTTAGCCTAATTTTACTTTTATAATCTTTCTATTACGTTTTAATACATTTGTGATTTTGAATGTTAAGTCTTTTAATTTTATAGTGTTTTTGGATAAATCTAACAACATTAACAACTTATTAATCATCTTTATATACTTTCATTTGTTTTAATTTTGTCATTGCCTTGTAATTAAAATTTTATATGTAATTTACATTAGGTTAGTTTTGAATTGATGTGATTTTTTATACGCATGATTAATTTTTATAAGATCAATTTTGTGTCTAAATTGGATTAAAATTTGTGAATAAAAAGCATTCATGGCTAAATTATGAAAAAAAAAAAGAAAGAAAAATCTAAAGGTCTATAAATAAAGTAGATAAAATAAAGAGGGGCATGAAAGTTATGTAATAGAAAGACGGGCAGGTTAAATGGACATGAGGACAAAGAAGAAAAAAAACTTTACCAACTTAATGAATAAGTGGGAGAAAGAGAAAGAAAGATAAAGGCAAGAGAGAACGAAACAACAAGTAAAAAGAAGGATGAAACAAAAATAGAAAAGATAATAAGAAAGGAAAAGATTCCTTTTACTTTAAATAAATAAATAAAAATGTGATATAGTATGTCAAGCTAAATGATGCTGTAATTTACACTTTTCATAAGACCACATATGAGTTATGATAAGGATTTTTGACATGCTAGAGAGTTTTTATAGCTTTGAGGCGAGATATTGCATTAAAATGAAATAAATTATATTGATCCCTAGTTCACTAGTTTAAACTAAAAAGAGAGGTTTTGAATTATGAGGAGGTATATTTTAATTCATCATATGAGGAATTATCTTGACTTTAATAATACTTGTAAAGATTAGTTGATAGGAATTAAGTCACCTTTAAATTGATGAGTCTTTTAAATGGACCAATTACATGAATAAGAAAGAAAAGGTTGTAAGATGCATTTAAGTGAATAGTGAGAGAAGTGGCTACACATTTAAAACCAAGACAAATTGAAGCAAGAGTGTTGGTTACCTTGGTTTTAGTTAAGGTTAGAGAAGATTTAGAAGTGAACACATCCTCAAATAAAGTTCCGTATCAACCTATGTGACTTATTGGGCAACTTAGTGGTAAGACAAAATCTTTAACACAAATGTAGCCTAGACTATATTTATCTCATAATTTATAGAAAAAATTAAGAATTTACTGTTAGAGTACTGCCCTAAAGGCAATCGCCTTTAGCACGTTTTGTACAAAGTTGTGTACAGAATTTATGAATAAATAAAGAAAGGCATATTTCATTAATTTGGTGTTCATTATTTATGAATTGATATTGATCTATAAGCA
>JANIJH010000006.1:41832431-41852502 GCA_024520975.1 Erythroxylum areolatum
GGTTTGAGAATTATGGTACCTCTTTGTATAGACACATAGATCCTGGACTTCGGGAACGTCCCGGAATAATTTTTTTTGTTTTCCGCACCGTGTGTATGTGATGTACGCACCGGGATTTTCCTACATTTACACCAACGGATGTGTTCCAAACTATGTCTGAATCCATTAAGACAAAAAGGATCCAATTGTCAATAGACACTGGTGTGGATATTAATTGTGTTCTAATGGAATAAAAGTTTTTATAATAAACATGACCTAGCATGTGATCGTAGCTTTAATTGGCAAAGTCTATGATACGGTCACATGCTAGGTCGTGTTGATTATAAAAACTTTGATTCTATTACCTTTAATTTTTTAAGTTTTAAAATCCCATTTTTATGCTTTATTATTTTAGGGCAGGTTCTTTTTAGTGTATTTTATTAAAATTGATAATTAATAAAATTACGAAAGTTTTCTTTTGTGTTCTTCAAAACTTTTAAACTTTTCAAGTTATTTACTTGTCACATTTAGATCATCTTATAATCTTTGATATAGTTCTTCGTAATGAAGGTTCAAGAATTCTTTATATCTTTGGTTTATAATGTGATATAATCATTAGATCAAAGTTCTATCCCTAAATTTGGTTTTATCTTCCTTAGGGAGGTATTGCAAATCAAGTATGTTGGATTTTAAGTTTTATACTTGGGTTTATGATAAATGCATATTTGATCATATTTACGCACTCATATTTGATGTATTTCGCTTGATATTTTATACTTTTATTGTATATTTAATACTTAATTTGCTCCAAGTGTATTTATAGGTTATAATTACTTTCATGGACCAAAAGGAGAAGAATTTAGTTGAAAATATGGCATAAAGCTAAAGAGGCACATTTTGAGAATGATAAAAGAGCCTAGTAGGTGTAATCCATTAGTTTGAATAGCACATGTTAATGGTATGATTGTGGAGAGTGACATTGCATGCATTGAGCAACTTTGTATGATAGGCATACTTTTTGCATATTATGCTCAATGCTGCAAAATATTGGTGGATTAAAAGATATTAAAAATATAGACGTAGAGGAAATGGTAGCAATATTTTTACATCTCCTTGCCTTTTACGAGAGAATTAGAGAAATCTAGTATGAAGGAGAGACGATAAGTAGACATTTTATAATGTATTGAGATTGTGCTTACGTTATGGAGAGTTATAATTAAAGTCCTTGAACCTGTCCCTTATAATAGCACTGAGGAAAGATGGAGGTGGTTTAAGGTAATAATATTCATTTATGGATTTTTGTTTAGTACAAAATTTACTTTTGGTTAATAATGACTAGATGCGATTTTGCTAATTTTAGAATTACTTAGGAGCTTTAGATGGTACATATATTAAGGTACATGTGCCAAGTATTGAAAAAACCCAATATCATACTAGAAAGAATGAGATTGCCACAAATGTCTTAGGCGTGTGTTCTATAGATATGCATTATATATATATATATATATTACTTGGATGGGAAGGTTCAACTATTAATGGTGGGGTGCTTCAAGATGCATAATCTAGAAGAGGTGGATTAAAAATTCCTCAGGGTGAGATATTCAATGTTATATGTCCAAATTAATTTCCTATATATTAAAATCATGTGGTTTATACGTTTAACATATCATATAATATGTCAATATTATCTTATTGATGCTAGATATAGAAATTGTGAAGGATTTCTTGCACCATATAAAGGTCGTTGATATCATCTTACTGAATAAAGATAACAACATTAATCAAACACTCAAGAAGAGTATTTTAATATGAAACATTATGCAACTAGAAATGTTATTGGAAGGACATTTAGATTATTAAAGTTACGAAAGGGAATCTTAAGAAGTCCCTCTTATTATTCAATTGCAACTCAAAGTGATATCATATTAGTTTTTTTGTTATACTCACAATCTTGTTTGTCAATATATAAGGAAAGATCCATTAGAAGATGAGATGGATGATATACTAGAAAATAATGTCCATGTTGATTCCATGAATGATATTGAAACATCTAATCAATGGACTATATGAAAAGATAATTTGGCAAGGAAAATGTTTATGTTATGGAGAGTTAGAAGAGGTCGTGACATTTATTGTTAATAATTTATATAGTTGACATACTTCTTGTTTTCTTCAAAATATTTGAATGTTATTTGTTATTCATGAATATTATTATTTTTTACATATGCAATATTTTAATTATTTTTGTTTGTTTTCATTTTTGTTATAACTTTTAATTGCACGTGTCTTATAGATGGAATCTCGTGAAGAAAATACAAATATTACGTAATATGTACCTATTCAAGGAAGAGGAAAAAATAAAAAATATTGGTATTTTGAGGAAGAAAAAATGCTTGTCGATATACTGTATGATTTAGTAGGCACCGATTTGAAGATAGATTGTAACTACAAGAATGGATACTATGTTAAAATTGAGAGGCATCTTAAAGAAAGAGTGCTTGAAACTGATCTTAAAACAACACCTCATATTGAATCCAAAATTTAAATAATGAAGAAGCTACTTGGATATGTATTAGATATTTTTAAAAAAGTAGCGAATTTAGATAGGATAATGAACAAAAAATGGTGATTGGTGATAAAGACATTTATACGGGTTGAAAAAGGTATAAATAAAATTCTTATCTTTTTATTATTTATTTATATTGAAATTTATTATTGTGCACATTATTATTTACGATAATGTTGTTATTATTATGTAAAGTCGAGAAGGAGCATAAGCTTTATACATGAAACCATTTGTCTATTTTGATCGGCTAGCTAAAATTAATGCTAAAGATAGAGCAATAAGAAGTAGGGCTCGAGGTCCAATTGAAGAAATGAAAGGAAATGATGAAAAATATGACATTGTGAATGACATACAATCAAATGCTGGAAATGATGAATAATGTGTCACTCAAAACAATTCAATATCATCATCTAAATCTAGAAAAAGAAAGCTCAAGAAAAGCATGGATCCACTTGAGACATAACTTTTGGAGCTATCAAACAATATAAAAAACTTGGTGGAATTAAATATGCTTCGTCTTTAAAAGGTACGAAAAAAAAGTGTTTACTCTTTTTATGGATATTAGTTAAAAAGAACTCAAATATTGGATGTATTGAAAGAGGTTGAAGGACTTTTGTTAATGAAATTGGTTAAAGCAACAAGACTGATCGGTGAAGATGATAAAAAAGTTGAGGGCTTTTTTAGAATGCCCAATTATTACAAAGTGTTGTTTGCCCAAGATGTACTTGAGTCATTTCAATGATCACATGATATTATAATAGATATATGATACTTTAATATTAGTTTATTTATTTAAACAATACATCATTTTGATTGACTCTTAGTAGGATATTATTATCAGCATTGCACATTATTTTATTTAAATATTTATTTAATAATTATTTTATTTTTTCGATGATTTTATATCATAAAATAAGTTCATTATGTTTTTTAATTTTATTCTTATAAGAAAATTCATGCACAATTATTTAAAAATTAATAGTTTATTGAATCATTAAAAATAATTTTAATTAATTAATTATTAAATATATATTTTGTATTAATCAATTAATAATATAAAATATTTAATTAATCATTTGCAAAATCAATCACAAAATAATTAAACATAAGTAAAAAATTGTCACTACTATTCTTAATATTTGATACCAAAGACTAGTATAATTATTAGCTTTTATAATCTCATTCTTAATGCTTGCATACCAAACATGCATAATCACTAATTTCATTTTCATTTCGATTCTTAGTTTACATTCTCATTCTTATTTTTTTTATTCTGACTCCTTCATTATTAGTTATTAAACGGGACCTTAAAGTAAGAATATGGATAAGATCACCCGAAAAAGAGCATGCAATGATCTCATTAAGATAATTATAATTATAGACCTAAATATTTTTGAAAAGGAATTATTTATGCTCACATTCATCATAGGTTATATTTGTTTCAAAAAGGATGCCATTTTCTAATTTGACTACAAGTAATATTACTAACAATCTTTTTATATCTAATCTAATAAATGAATGAATTATTTAAAGGAAAATATTGGCAAAACTAAATTAAATAATCTAAAATAACAAACTAAAGCAATAAACAAGAATGAAACAATTAATTAATAAACAAGATCTAGACGTAGAATCCCCGAAAACTATTTTACGCTTAAGTTGATCTAATTACAAATATTAATCTGAGTTTCTTATACCAATGGAAAATTCAAAGTTGAAGCCATATTCTTTATCAAGCCTTACAACTCCTACCATAAAAAAGAAATTAAGAAAAGCGAGAAAAAGAAAATGTACGGTTAAGCAACATTTTATTAAGCAACATTTTCTCACAAACAAAAGTTTTGTGGGAACGATTACAATGATAACATGAACCAAAAATGGTAACTTCATTTAAGAAGCGTTCCACTTGGCCTTCATCGCCACATCAGCAGAAATGGGTACGGTACGTGAAATTTAACGAGTCCCGCAGAAGCCGCCCATCTCTCTGTTTAAAAAGACGTGTAGATATTCTAGTGAAGCATTTTACGATTTAGATCGCGATCTCGATTCTTCCACTTGCCACTTTTGGACTTTTTTTAAAAAAAAAATCTTTTGTCTTTACTGAATTGGGTTGCTTGTAAGTTGTAAGAGCTTTCAGTTTTCCATCTATGGTTTTTAGCAGTCTCCACTCTCGTGATTCTAACCTCAAAAAAGATTTTATTTCGAGAGAAACAAAACAAAATTAGATACCAAATCTTAAGGTAAACAAAATAACAAATAGCCTTGCCAACTTAAAAACATGAACAATATAAATCTTTGGCAAAAAGCAATTTATGCAAACCCTAAACACGGAATCATTGCTCAACCATTTGCATTTGACCTTTCCCAATTTCAATTCAACGCCCTCACTCTGCAACTGTATTGCCGATGCCAAACAAAAAGCTTTAGACATCCCGACTTCAAAAAAAAAAAAAAAAAAACATGAATCGGACACACCGCTGCACTCTCGCTCTTTCTCGACGACTTTCGAAACCCACCCGCCACCCTCTGCTCCGCATCCGCCTCCTCTTCTTGTTTGTTCCTACTTGAACAAGTTCACTTACGCACTTGTTTTAACAACACTGACCTCATTTTCCTCAAAACCTTAGGTCAATGTCCTCTTACTCGATTCTCTGTGTGTTCACAGAGGATTTACTCGTCAAAATTTATGAAAAGCTGACTTGCGACTCGGATCGCAGCACGTGGCGACTCGTTTGCACAGATTTTCAACGGATAGACTTGCTTTATCGTAGAACGCTTCGTGTGCTCCGAGTCGAGTTCCTCTTCACCCTTCTTAACAAGTTCACTTGCGTTGACAATCTGGACCTCTCTTTGTGCCCCCGCATTGACGACGTCATTGTGTCGTTGCTAGTTGGTCGTGAATCACAAGGGTGCTTATGGAAGGTGAAAACTTTAAACTTGAGCAGAGCTGCGGGCCTGCGGTGGCCGGGGATGGAGATTCTAATGAGGGAATGTCCGGCGTTGGAACGTGTCGATGTGTCGTTTTCTTGTGGGTTTGGTGATAGGGAAGCTGCTGCCTTGTCGTTCGCTGGAGGGTTGAAGGAACTGAGGATGGATAAGTGCTTAGGGGTGACTGATGTTGGGTTGGCGAAGATTGCTGTGGGGTGTGGAAGATTGGAAAGATTTAGTTTGAAGTGGTGCATGGAGATTTCTGATCTGGGTATTGATCTGTTGTGCAAGAAATGTCTGAACTTGAGTTATCTTGACGTGTCTTATCTCAAGGTTTGTGAGTCAGTTTCCGTTTATCTCTGTATGTATATTCATGTGATTTGTTCGATTTGGTTCATGTGAATTGTGCTTGAGATTCATAATTGACTTGGATATGTACCTCTGTGGATTGATTTCAGGTTACAAATGAATCATTACGTTCCATTGCTACTTTGTCAAAGCTGGAGGTGTTGGCTATGGTGGGATGCCCTTTAGTGGACAATCTTGGGCTGCAGTTTCTTGAAAATGGAATCCCCTTACTACAAGTAATCATATTTTCTATGTGATATTGCACCTATTTACGTATATTTCAAAGAAATGAATTTAAATTTCATGGGACGTTTATTTTCTAATGGGTACAGGAAATCGATCTATCTAGGTGCGATCGTGTCAGTTCACCCGGATTGATTTCTGTGATCAGGGGGCACAGAGGACTTGTGCGCATCAATGCTGGTTACATCCTTTCGGTGAGTAAATCTTAATAAGATGCTGTGTTTCAGTGTTAACTTTGTTCATTTGGTTTATCCAGAAAATTCAATCCTTGCATGCAGGAACTTTCCCCTACCCTTGTTCAATGTATGAAAGAGTTGGTGAATCTTAAGACAATTATAATTGACGGGGCTCTTGTGTCTGAAATTGGTTTTTGTACCATGAGCAGTTATTGTAAGTCTTTGACAGAAATTGGGTTGACCAAGTGCATGGGGGTTACCAATGTAGGCATTGTGCAGCTACTTTCTGGGTGTGTCAATTTGAGGATCCTCAATTTGACATGCTGTCGTTCCACAACTGATGCTGCAATCTCTGCTGTAGCCAACTCTTGTCGCAATCTTGTATGCTTGAAACTAGAGTCTTGCAACATGATCACTGAGAAAAGTCTTGAACAACTTGGAAAGTCTTGCTTGCTACTTGAAGAGCTTGATCTGACTGATTGTTGTGGAGTCAGTGACAGAGGTAAGCTTTGTGAAGTACCCCAAGTTGCTCTACTGTTGAAGTAGCTCATTGAGAACTCCGATATTCATTTCCAATTTGGGTAATGGAATTGCTTTTCTTTTGTTTTATATTTTGGCTCAACTTGACTTACGTGAAGCCTCTTTTTAATGCAGGACTTGAATATGTCTCTAAATGTTCAAGACTCTTATGCTTAAAATTAGGCCTTTGCACAAGCATATCAAACAAAGGACTGTTACATATGTCGACTAATTGTTCAATGCTTCTTGAACTGGACCTATATCGGTAATTTTGACCTATCAATCAAATGAAGGTTCTATTTTCATATATCAGTACATGAGAAGTTGCAAGCCTTCCTTATCTTTTAAATTGTGGATGCAGCTGCAAGGGTATTGCAGACGATGGCTTAGCTGCTTTAGCTAGTGGTTGCAAGAAGTTGAAAAAACTGAACTTATCATATTGTGATAAGGTTACAGACATCGGGATGGTATATATTAGCCATATGGGTGTACTCTGTGATTTGGAGATGCGAGGGCTTACAGAAATCAGCAGTGCAGGCCTGACAGAACTTGCAGCTAGGTGTAAAAGTCTGACAACTTTGGATTTGAAACATTGCAAGAAAATTAATGATTTAGGTTTCTTGGCACTTGCGTATTACTTACAGAACTTGCGACAGGTATTGGTTTCTGATTTTGAGTGGTGTATAGGGTTCCTTTTGCTACAATATTATACCACCTTGTTTTTGGGGGAATTATGGGAAGTAATCTCAGAGTGCACATCCGGAAAGGGGAAGATGGAACACATTAGGAGTGGACATCACAAGAATTGAGGGTGCACATCCAAAAAGGTTTCAATTACTGCAATTGCAATATGAAAAAACTCACCCTGTGCACTGAATCCTCATCTATTATCAAAAGAAGAGAAACAACCATGAAGGTCACCCGGATCATGGTTTTATATCTGCTAGCACCTGTGGAGGCATCGGTTGACTTTTCCATTATACCTTTAGAACACTTGAGAGCCACTGCAGATTCCTTTCTTAGTGTTTGATTGAATTTATAATTCACAAGATCCCAATGCAAGGAAAATCTATGAGGTCTTGGATGCACAGCCGTGGCTAGTTCCATCATTTATCATTTCCACATTTACAAAATATGCAAATTACTTAATATGACAGTTCCTTCCAGGTGGTTCAATGGAGTCTATTAGTTATTTCTTTCTCTCTTGTCTTGGCTGTGAAAATCCTAACTTCAAATTAACCTTTCTAGAGAATAGGCGAGCTATATTCTTAATAGAGGTAAAATGAATATCAGTTTCTTTTATGTGATAGTGGATGCTGTCTTTCCATTATGCAATGTAAAGATTCCATTTGGTTTACCTGTTTCTTTGAAGTTATCTGAGATCGAATGGTTGGACCTCTATACAAGTTTTCTAACTCTGTAAATATTGCCAGGTAAACTTGAGCTATTGCTCTGTCTCGGACATGGCATTATGCATGGTGATGGGAAGTTTGAGAAGCTTACAAGACGCAAAACTGGTGCACCTTTGCAATGTTTCTGTCGAAGGATTTGAGTTAGCCCTCAGGGCTTGTTGTGGCAGGATCAAGAAAGTGAAGTTAGGAGCTGCTCTTAGGTTCATATTTTCCTCTGAAATACTTGAGCTTTTGCATGCCAGTGGTTGCAGAATCAGATGGGACTAGAGCTACAACTATTATGACCTGGAAAGTACTTAATGATAATTTCGTTCTTTGGCAGAATCTCCTAAAAAATAAAAGATCTTTCTTCTTTAACTGAAATATTAGATGCAGAGGATTTGAACTTTTTTCCTTGATACATTAGTGGTAATTTGATTTTGTTTTTGTGCGTGTAGGCCTATGATTGGGTGAACTTGGAAATGATAATTAGATTTTGCATTTATGTTACAGTCTCAGTGGTATAAATTTGTAAATGGCTGGAAGGGTTTCTTACAATTTGGGGTTATTACAGATTTTGTAGGAGCTGAAGTGGAGCCTATTTAGAGAAAGACTGTCGGAAGTTGAGTGACACAAATGGAATTTGTGTTTCCACCCCTGATTTTCAAGAAGGCTAAATGGGCTCCGTTGCTCTTTTCATTGATGTGGATATTTTAGGGCTCTCGTTTGGTCGTGCCACCAGGATCTGGGCAGATGGTAGTGATCATCAATTTCTAAACCTGCCTCTCACTTTGAGATAGGTCCAAGTTGCTCCAGAATCGAAGTTGAGAAAGTTGCCAATGGGATAAATGTGAACAGTTAGACCCTCCAGCGCCACAACCGTTGAAGCCAACTAGTTTATAGATGCATCCTATGTGCGGTGGAATCGCAAAGAATAATAGAGAAAGCAAAGCATAACTTGATCAATGTTCAAAGGAACAGATCAAAGAATCGCTTCATATAAAGAACACCTTGCTCTTAAGAGAAAGCATAACTTGATCGATGTTCAAGGAAACGAATCAAAGAATCTCTTTTTCATATGTGTATGCATAATTCTTGCTCTTAAAAGAAAGCATAACTTGGTCAGTGTCCAAGGAAACGGATCAAAGAATCTTTAGTTCTCAAAAGCTTTAACTTTCTTACAATCAATGCCATTCGTTCACTATGGTATATAGAAAACACAAACGTGTGTGCTTTCTCCTTCCCGTCAACATTTGAAACATGGCATTGCCCTTTTTTTTTATAATTGTAATCCTTCTTCCTTCTTTCCAAGCTTTATCCTATGTCAACTCTGCAAATAAGAAAACTTTTACCACAGAATCACTGGTAAATCAAGTTTGCAGGGGTGTCGAAAATCAGGGTTCATGCTCGTTAAACTTGAAATCCCAACTATCAACCGAAGCCTCTCATAATGCAACTTCAATCTTGAGTGCATCCCTCAAGACCACGCTCAATGAAGCCAGGAAAACCATTGACATGATTGCGGGGTTCGGTTCTTTATCTGTGAGCTACCGTGAACAAATAGCTATAGAGGATTGCAAAGAACTCCTGGATTTCTCAGTCTCCGAGTTGGCTTGGTCCTTAGCTGAGATGAAGGAAATCAGAGCAGGTTCTACAAATGTTCACCACCAAGGAAATTTGAAAGCTTGGCTCAGTGCTGCCCTGGGCAACCAAGATACCTGTCTTGAAGGCTTTGAGGGAACAGACCGTCGTCTTGAAAAGTTTATTGAAGGAGGCTTAAAGCAAGTTACTCAGTTAATCAGCAATGTATTAGGTATCTATACTCAATTACACAGCCTACCCTTCAAGCTTCCAAAAAATTCCACCAAAAAATTTTCAAGTTCAGGAAGTCCAGGATGGCTGACAGAAGATGATAAAGAGCTTCTAAAAGCTAGTTCACTTGGTGTGCACTTCGACGCTATTGTAGCTTTGGATGGAAGCGGTCATTACTCTAGTATTGCAGAGGCGATCTATGAAGCCCCGAGTCATGGTAACAGAAGATACATTATATATGTGAAGAAGGGTGTTTACAGAGAAAATATTGACATGAAAAAGAAGAAAACCAATATCATGCTTATAGGAGATGGCATTGGTCAGACGGTGGTGACAGGTGCTCGCCATTTCGGACAAGGATATACTACATTTAGAACCCCTACTGTTGGTTAGTACTTGAACACGCACCATCTTAGCTGCATGTTTTGAATTTTGAGCTTATTGCTAACATGATTTAATGGATTTCATTATTGCAGCGGTCTCTGGGAAAGGATTCATAGCAAGGGATTTGACGTTTCGAAACACCGCTGGGCCCCAAAACCATCAAGCTGTTGCTCTTCGAGTAGACTCGGACCAATCTGTCTTCTACAGGTGCAGTATGGAGGGATACCAGGACACACTTTACGCTCACTCTCTTCGCCAATTCTATCGAGAATGCGAAATCTATGGCACAATAGATTACATATTCGGAAATGGTGCAGCAGTTTTTCAGAACTGCAAAATCTTCACGAGAGTTCCTCTCCCACTCCAGAAGGTGACAATCACGGCACACGGCAGGAAAGATCCACATCAGAGCACAGGGTTTTCCATACAAAATAGCTATATTTACGCTACACAACCAACGTACTTGGGCAGACCATGGAAACAATATTCAAGGACTGTTTTCATTAACACGTACATGAGTGGTTTGGTTCAACCTAGAGGGTGGCTTGAGTGGTATGGTGACTTCGCATTGAGCACATTGTGGTATGGTGAGTACAGAAACCATGGCCCTGGTGCGTTACTTTCTAGAAGGGTCAAGTGGCCGGGTTATCACATAATTCAAGATGCTGCCACTGCCAAGTTCTTTACTGTCGGACGGTTCATTGATGGCATGTCATGGTTGCCGGCCACGGGTATACGATTCACCGCCGGTTTGACCAACTAATCTTGCAAACTTATATTAGTCATGCAACTATCCTTATGCTCTTTAAGAAGTGTCCGATATTTGTAGATATGCAGATTTATAGTTTGCTAGCACGTGAATATTCTTGTGATATTTATATTTCTATAATAATATGTGATATTGAGTCAATCTAATTTATACATATAATATTTCATATTCGATAACCAAACATTTTTTTATTAGATAAGAACGTAACTTAGTATATTTTAAATATATGTATGTAAAATTATAAACACTTAAGACAATTTGGGAAAAAATGAATTTTACAATAATTGACATTTCAGCTCAAGGGGAATTATTATAAGCCGGAACTAATAATATAAGTATGAAAATTATGTATCGTGAAGATAATATAAAGGAAGTAGTAGGGGGACAAAAAAAGGTAAGTTCCTCTTTGTTTTCACTCTATTTTTTTTTTTATCATTTGTAAAAATTTTAAAAGCTGGTTATTATTTTTGTTTTCCTTCTTTATAATTTAATTTATCATTAACTGAATATATATATTAATTAATTATTATAAATATGATTATGGCTGGCGAGAAAGTAACAATATGAACTTGCAGATGTGCTGTCCACGACTGAAGCTAGAAGAAGTTTAATATTAATTATTAATAAGAATTATGATTAACATAGTTTAACAGTCTAATTTATTTCAAATTTCCTTTTTTGAAAAAAGAAATGTTCAAATTTGATACTTATTTAACAAATAATTTAATTTTAAAATATATTTAAATAAAATTTATTTTAATGATTAAAATGTATAAATACATAAATATTAGTTTATAAATAATTTTACAAATTTAACTATTTATTTTTCATAAAATTTATTAAAACTATTACTAATATTCATTAATAACTATTATATAAGAAGTTAAAATTTTTATTTACTTAATTAATTCATAAAATTAATTTACCTCTAGGTTTTATTAATATTTTATCATTTTATTTTTATTGTAAAGTTTAAATATTGCATTAACTAAATAAATTATTGTTAATTACAATGAAAAAAAGATTAGTAAATAACCAAAGTAATAAGGAGAAGCCAATCTCATACTACAAACAATGTTCCAAATATCTTACCGAACTTGATACCGAATTGATTTCTAGTATGATACTATACTGGTACCGGTCAATACCGGGTACTATTTCCAGTAATTTTTTAAATTTATAAAATAGTCCCTGAATTTTTCTAAAAATTGCAAAATAGTTAATTGTCATATTGTACAGTTATATACTAGATATTTTTAACCATGTCTCTAAAAATCAAAATAATAAATAATAATCACAATTAATATAAAATAACAATAATTTTCAAATATTTCACATATATATGATAAACACAATTTATATAAAAAGGAAAATCATTATCATGCAAATATCAAATTAAGAGCAATATAAAGTATTTAAAATATTACAATTACAATTTTATTATATAATAAATAATAATTACACCAAAATATCCAATAAAAAGAATAATAAATATCCTTAATTCTCAAATTATTATAATTTACAACAAGAGTTCGTGATAAAGAAACAATCAAGTAGAATTGAAACATGAAACAAAAACACATATTATTTAATTTGCTATCAATTAAATATATTATATATTTAAATAATTAAAATTAATTATTAATAAAATTATAAATATCTTAATTTAATTTATAAAATTAATTTAATAATTATTAATAATATAAATTAATTTAAAAATATTTTTAAAATATATATTTCAAATAAAATTTGATTTAATAATTAAAAATATATAAAATAAATATTAGTTTATAAATGATAGTTTTTAAATATTTTATTTAAAAAATAAAATATTTTTATTAATACTTTGTTAATAAATATTATATAAAAGATTAAAATAAATTTAAATAAAATAATTTGTTTTAATTTTAATTTAATGTATAATTATTATTAGTAATAAAATATTTATTTTATTTTTAAAATAAAAATTAAAAAATCACAATAAAAGTTTAACTAAATAACAAATTAAAAAAGATTTGAAAAAAGAAAAGGGGGGGAAGGAAGGTGTTAAATTTTATTTTTTTTTGAAAATTTTGTGACTTAGTCCCTATATTTTTCAAAATTTTTGGTACTGACCAGTATTATAAATATCGGCCGGTACTAGACGAAACAGTCCGGTACCGACCAGTATTTACATCTGATACATAAGTACCCCTATTTTATACCGTTCTCCAGCTGGTACGAAACGAAATTCAAAATCATGACTACAACTCTTAGAAACAAACTAACTTTTTTTAAAGTTAAATATTTCATTCAGGAGGAAAACTTCTACGTGTAAATTAGGTAGTAACTGTGTGTAATTGTTAGAAACAAATATGTTTTCTAACAAAACAAGTTGAGTGAGACTATTATCTAAGGCTACGTTTGATTAGATGTAATATTTTTAATGGAATGGAATGAAATGAAATTAAGGTCGTTCCTAACGTTTTATAAGCCCTAGGTAAAGAAAAAAAAAAGTCCTAATAAATTGGCAATATACATACATGTAAACTTTTAAAGCATATTTTTATTTATTAAAATTTAATATCCATACATAAGTGACTCAATTTATGAGTCCACATACTCAACAAAATAAAATGAAGATTTAAAGCTTAAAAGGGATACACAGTCGTGCATCAGGCCATGTACGTCTCTCAGGCAGTGCATAATCGCAAAGTTTGGTATTTTGGGTTATACACAGTTGTGTATCAAATGATGTAAACCTTAGAAACCTTAAATTTTGCTATAAAAGGATGTGAGTGGAGGCTAATTAGGGGAGCAGACATTAGAAGGCGATTCTAGATGTGGAGGTCGTTTAAAGGGGATATTTTGATCCAGAGAAGTGGAAAACATGAAAAAATCATCTTAAGATCTAATAGAATACATCATCCCTCTACCTTGCTAAAACATTCTATCGGAGATAAAAACAAAGATTTAAAATTATGAACCCTTTGTTTTCTATTCGTTTTTCTTTCGGTTTATGTTGGATTTCGTGTTCTATCATGTGTAACTAAATTCCTTTGATGTCTAGGTTAGAAGAACTCTATATCTATGCTTTAAATTGCTTGGATTCTTTTATTAATTCAATTAGTTTGATTGATATATTATGATTCGATTATGTGTTTAATATATATTCTAATAGATCTGAAATATTAGATTATAATTTGATTTCATATATAGAGATTGAGAAATCATGTTTATGAATAGGTCTATCGTAATTAAAAAGAGTTTATTGTAATTGTAAAGATAGGATGACGTAAATCCTATAGATTATAGTCAAACCTAATAATAGAATTCACAAATCGGTAAAGCAATCTTAGTACCTTTGACTTGAATAATATTGGTTGATAATTCTACAAATAGTTATTAATAGTCTCAAGTGAGTTACTAGCATTCCATAGTAATTTCCATGGTCCAATACTCATTAAAACAATTACATAATAAAAGTGTAATTATTTAAGGATTTTTAGGGGGATTCATAACCTAGACATTAATTTATGATATTGATCATTTTTTAAGTGATTTCCTGTTTCTTTGTTAATTATCAATGCCTATTTTATTTTATTTTATTTTCTTAGGTTTTATTTTCTTTAATTAAAAATCAAAATAAAATTCGCAAACTAGATAATAGGATAACGGTAATTACTAGTAATCATCTTCCTCATAGAATCGACTCGTACTTGTCAGTACTAGCTACAGTTACATCTTGCACCTGTGGTTATTTCATAATATACTAACTAAAAACAATCAATCAAGTTTTTGGCATCGTTGCTGGGGATATTGATATTAGGAAAACCTTAATGTTATTATTCTAGTCATTATTCTTGTATTTATTTTATTTTATTTTATTTTACACTATTTTATTTTATTTGTGGCTTATTCATTTAATTATCTTTTGAACTTCTTTACTTAATCTTGAGTTTGTGGTTTATTGTAGGATTTAAGATTCATTGTTATAGTTACAACACACAATGGAAGGATGGAGCAGATAATACTCTTATGGGAGCTACAATTTGTTTTCACAATTTGTAACATCACAATATAGGAGAGAGAAGTGCTCTCTTAATTGATATCCAGGTTGTGTCACGATGTTGGGTGGGAGTAATTATTACAATCATGAATGTTGAGCACCAACTAATATATGAAAGCAACTGAGCATATACAATCAACCTCAATGTGCACCATACGAGAATAGTTACAATTCAAAGTGGAGCAACTCTTACGCCTATGGATGGAATGATTACGCTCCAATTGAATATTTACAGCCCTAAGCACGTTCAGTTAACGAGCCAATTCTGGAAGATATGATGGCTAATTTCATTCAAAATCAATCATGAGGCATCAAGAAACAGAGACTTGTATACAAAATTTAGTGAATCAGATCAATCAGCCAGTGGAGATAATATCTAATAAGATACAATGGATTTTTCCCAGTACTACTAAAGCAAACCTAACCAAATGCGGAATGACAATCACGCTTAGTAGCAAAAACGATCTCCCAGTAGAAGAGGAAGAGAAAGAGAGTATTACAAACAAAATAATAGAATTCCTAGATGAAATGAAAGCTAACCAACATGAATTCGAGAGTGAAGACAAGACAAGGGTTGGATTTATAAATGAAGTGACAATCCAAGGAGAGCTTCCTAAAGAAGCCTCTATATAAGAAGAGGAAGTAGGGAAGCGGCAGGAGATAATATAAAAAGATAAGCTAGAAACCTCACTTAGGTCTGCTTCCGACTGCTCCCCATCCCATCTATGCTTCTTTTATGTTAATGCTTGTTGTTCTACCATTGAGCAATTTCTGCTTTCCCAAGGGCGACTATTGCCCTTACCAGTGGCAATAATCACCACTGACAGCAAAGGGTGATTTACCAATAGGGATGGAAGATGTTAATGATATACCATTACATATTTAAAAACCTAAGCACCCAGGAGTACATTCTCATATATAGAACACAATCCTAATTCGAATCTACGGGACATGCATCTTTGTTTTCCAAAAAACTTTATCATTTTTTAGAATGTAATAAACCAGAAGAAGAAAAACATAAGAAGCATTAATAGGGCATGCATTAGATTCGTTTTCTAGATTTGATTCATATATAGGGGATATGCCTTTGTGTTTTTTAGATATTTCAATTAACTAGAAGCAAAAAGAAAATAAAAGCATACTTAATTGATGTTTCTAGAAAGTAGAAACACAAAATACAAGGCTATGAGATCAATTAATTTTTTAGAAAATATAAAACAAAGGGGTTTTTAACTTTCAAAAAGTTAAAACAAACCCTAATTCATTAAAACCATGTTTTAAGCCTTAATTTTATCAAATCAATAACAATTAATCAATTGATTCAAGTTAAACAATTAAAGGTGACTCTGATACCACTCTTGGAAACTAATTTTGATCAAATCTTGGGCACAACAAAAAATAATTTTTTTTACAATATCTCGATTGGATCTCAGTAATTGAATACCTTGAAAAATTAGAATTATAAAATAAAGGAATCATGCATGATTCAGAATTCCTACTAAAACTTTTTTTTAAAAACCTTTTCAATATATCAGCCATGAGTTGTCCAAGTGTCTAGCCTCTAAAGATATTCATAAAGCAGAGAAAAAGAAGCTTAACTTTTGAGAAGAATAAGCTGGAATAGCTCCTTTACGTTTATTTCCTATAAATAGAAAAAAGCATTACATTTTATTTTATGTAAATTAAATATTCTAATTATAATTAAAGTCAAACTCTAATTTTAATTTAATTTAATAAAATCAAAATTTTCATTTTTGATCCATGAAGTTTTTCAATTACATCCAACTTATTTAAAATTAAATTTCTCTTTGGCTTTACTTGGCAATCAATTGATTGCATTAGCTGTTAGCTGACAACTGATTCTATCAGCTGATTTGACCAGCGGATTATATTAGCTGTTTGTTATTTGATGTTTGGTAAAATTAGCTCTTTAGTATTAGTTGTTTATGTATAAAAAAATTAAAGGTATGAATAATATATATCTTAGTATTTCATTGAATATTCTTATAGAAATTTAGATTTTAGATATTTGATTCTACAAAAATTAATTGAATATTCTTATAGAAATTTAGATTTTAGATATTTGATTCTACAAAAATTAAGTTTATAACTCTAATAAAAAATAGAATATATAATAATAATAATAACAATAACAATAATAATAATAATAATAATAATAATAATCCAACGTTAAATTTTTTATTAATATAAATGATGTAGCAAGCTACATTATATTAGTATTTTTCATATAATATGTACGAATTTTATTATTTAATAAATTAAAAAAAGATTTATAAGAACATGACTTAAAAAAATTTATAAGGTCACGATTAAATATTTAATTTTACAAAAATAAAAATTTTGACAATAATAAAAATAGAAAAAAAATTAAATTTTACAAAAAAAACCTACAAATTTTTCTAACCTATAATTGCATACAGGGTAAATTTGACTTTTAATACTTAAAATTTTAGCTGATTGATGAAAACGCTCCTACATAGGAGCATTTTCATCAATGACTGTTTATGTTAAATAAGCCGTTGAAAAAGCTACCCACCAAACATCTTTTATAGCTATTTGAAAAGTCAAATAGCTTATGACAATCAATCAATTAAAAAAGTAGTTGATTGGTTGTCTACCAAACAAGCCCTTTATATGCGACTCATTAGGTTTCTAATATATTAGCAATGATTATAAATTCTAATTCTAATTCATAAGGAAAATTATATAAATTGAGGCTCTTTTTAAATTATATAAATTAAGGATCTTTTTAATTTATCTTTAATTTTCTAATTAAACAATTTATAATTATAGAACAAGATTGACATCTAGTAACATGTCATGAGCACCCAAATATTAAAAATGTTAAAGTGAATTTACTTAATATATCTATATATGGTTATGATGTATAATTTAATTCTTTTGTCATTCAGTGTTTCAATTAGACATAAAGTATGAGTGTGGTGTTTCTTTTTTAAAATCCAACCATTTTTGCTCTTACTAATTAATAATAAGGAAAATACCTTTTCAAATCTCAGTTCACTCCAATAAGAGAATTCTTTAAATTATTACTAATCAAGAATAACGAAACATTCTTTCTGGTTACTTTAGAATGAAATTTTTTTTATTGACTTACTCAGCTATCTCCATATGGTTCATACTATATCTGAGTATTACTAAGTAAGCTAACTTAAATATGATAGGTTATAAGTAACATCAAAATATAATAATTCACACATGAGAAATCTTAGTAATATCAAGTCTAAAGATCAATTATACAACCATCTTAATAAAGAAATTTGTAGACACATAAGTAATATTCTCTTTGGGATCCTCATAATTAGGTTAGTTTAGTGAACTTTTTTTTAATAAACACCCACATATTTGTTTAAGCATACTTTAATTTATAATATCAATTACTTTCTTTATAAAAAAGAAATATAATGTGTAATAGTTTTGTCGTTTCACTAATATTGTACTTATTTTACCGTTTTATCAATATCTCGTCTTGATGAAACTATAACTAGGAATAATTTAGAAATAATATATAAATATAAATTAAATATCATAATTACGATCTCATCGTAATTTTGATTGCAAAGTAATTATTTTAAGAATTTTATTTTTAGTATTAAAACATCAAACCTAACTAATAAAATATATAAAGATAATGAATATTTCTATTGATTAAAATAATAATGTCATACATAAAATTGCAATCGACTGATTGATAGCAAGACATAAACTATCAATAATAAAATTTAAAAGGTTATATTTTGATAATCGAAAATCATAGTTTGTGTTTAACATTATCAATACTTTAGTCTTGTATTAAATTAGTTGATAGATAAATTGATTCTTTAAGATCATCCTTAAATGATAAAATTAAAAAGTTTATATCTTTTATATATATATATATATATATATATATATATATATATAAAGAAAAAATATTTATTTGAAAATGTATAATAAATATTTATTTTTATAATTTTAATTATGAATAAGAATAGGATTATAATTATATAAAAAGTCTATAAATATCATAAATTTTATTTAATTTATATTATACTCGAATTCTCATAATTTGAATAATTATTAGCTAAGTTAATTAAATAAATTATAAACTTCATCTTATAACATCTCTGGTTGGGTCGGTCATGCTAGGCCCAAACTCACTCAAAATGACTTATGGACCGATCGGTCCACCCTGCAAGGACTAACCTAGTTCCTATCGATTATGCTAGGCCCAGGCCCCAATCCACGCATCCATGGCCCACTCGCAGGTGGAAGTCTCCCATGCCTTGTGTTGTTTTGCAGGAATTCTTGTTAGAGACAGTCGAATTCATGGATCCAAACGGCAACGTGCAGCCTCGCCAGAATCAGGCTGAACCAATTGGCGCCCACCGTGGGGCCCAACATCAGGACACCACGTCTAGAAACACGCAGATCAGTCAAGCGGCAGCAACCAACCCTGATATAGCCGCTGTTGCGGCACTGGTGCTACAACGGATGGGTTTGCAGTTACCTGCCACTCTGCCGCCAACACACCATGATTCCCGCACACAAATTTCGCACCCGAATGATCAACCACAACCTCAAAACCCAGATCAAGAAGAACAGAGCGTAGCCTTGGAGGACAATGGTGAGACCAATATGCATCCGAATCTCCAGCACCCCCTAGATGCGAATCCTCCTGTACCACAGCATACGTCCCTCACCCGAAAACAGATCGAGGAAGCGGCTGATCTGTTGATTCGTCAGATTTTACAGTCTCAGCCTGAACAACAGAAGCCGTTCGCACGGCAGATTGGTATGATGACCGATCACCATCCTACTGAAGCCCTAGAAAAAATCGTGGACGATCGGATCAATGCGGCCATGAGTTTCCGCCCGGATCGTCCAACA
>JANIJH010000006.1:41882249-41897024 GCA_024520975.1 Erythroxylum areolatum
CCATAACTGAAATCAAAGTTAAGTAATTAGAGACAAATTGAATACAAAATAAATAAAAAATTATCTATTCACAAAAAAGATAATTAATTAAAACTATTTGATTGATTGTATAATCAATTAATCATCAATTATTTATTATCATATATCCTTTTAGTGCCTTACTATTTGCTTCCTACGTTTGATTGTTTGCAGGAAAATAGAATTTCTTAAAATAAAAAGATGAATGTTATTATGTATACTGATGCACAACAATGTTGAGTCTTGTCACAACACTGTTGAGTCTCTTTTGAGTGCAGCAAAAGACTTGAGAAAGTGAGAGTAAACTCTAAATGCGACAAACATATCATCAAATAAAATATTCAAAACTCAAAAGCATCTTTTTCTCCACATATATTGAAGGACCGACGGCAACTGGTGGAAGCAATCATCAAAATTCAAAACAAAACTCAAACAGATATTGGCGACGACGAACCACACATATTGAAGACAAACCTTACCTTGCTTCCCACCTGGTGTATGTTCAAAAAAACCTGATTTGTAATTCTTATTTAGCAGTTTTGTTTTTTGCTTTGGGTGTAGAGTTAAGAGAAGAAGAAGCCAAAAAGACACAAAGTAATATGATGAAGAAGTTAAAAGGGTAGAAAATTTGAATAAAAAAATCTCTCTATTTATAGGCTTTTATTTAAAAAAATTATGGGCCTAAATAATAGTAGTTTTAATAAAAATAATGGGCTCAGATTTTATTTTTTATTTGATATCTTAATATATCTATTATTATTATTATTATTATTACTATTTGTCACCAATTAAATTAATAGTTATAGGGAGCAAAATTTTAATTTTTTATAAAATTAAAATTTAAAATAATAATTAAAAATAAATATTTTTTTAAATGCAGTGGGGGCAAGTGCCCCTACTTGCCCCCACTGTAGCTCCGTCCTTGCTCTTGCTTGTTTTTTAAGGCACATATCAAGACATCATCTCCACCTGAGATGGAAGCTATATTTGCCTCCTGATTGTTCGACTCCTGCTTCTTCGAACCATTCTTGCATTGATTTCTGTAGTGGCCAATCTTTCCACAATTACAATACTCAATATTTTTCGAGTTTTGGGAAGTAGTGGGATTTCATGACTTGCACCTCCTGTCCTTTGATCTATCACTGTATCTTAATTTATCACGTCCTCTACTTCTTTTGATTCTGCGACAAGGGCGGAGGGGGATGAGGTTTCACCTACCTCTTTTCTTCGGGTTTCCTCGTTAATAATTAGGCCACTAACATCCTTGAATTTCAACTTGTTGGTTCCTATTGAGTTACTC
Source organism: Erythroxylum areolatum (assembly GCA_024520975.1). Lineage (NCBI taxonomy): Eukaryota > Viridiplantae > Streptophyta > Magnoliopsida > Malpighiales > Erythroxylaceae > Erythroxylum > Erythroxylum areolatum. Next base: position 41,883,568 of record JANIJH010000006.1, read on the forward strand.
ACTGATGTGACTGTAGCACTCCAACTCTCTGGGAGGGATGACAAAAGTATTAAGGCATGTATTTCATCATCAAGATCATATTCACTGTACTCAACTGGTTCAAGACTTTGTTGAGTTCATTGATATGATGATCTACAGAGGTACCTTCTGTCATTTTCAAGTTGAACAAACGCCGCATCAAATGTACTTTGTTTATTGCCGATGGTTTTTCATAATACTCCGTCAGTTCCTCCATAAGGCTTTTTGTGGTTTTTGCTTTTACCACGTTAAAGGCTATATTTCGGGATAAGGTCATTTGAATTGCTCCAAGGGCCTGCCTGTCAAGAATAACCCACTCTTAATCTGACATATTTTTTGGCTTCTTTCCAAAGAGCGGTAGAAATTGGTTCTTCTGATACAGATAATCCTCTATATGCATCTTCTAGTATTCGAAATCTGTGCCATCAAACTTATCAATTTTGTTGAGCATGTCATCTGGTGCCATCACTCCCACTGACTTCTAGTTTCCTCTGACTATTGCACTGTGATTCGCAGTTATCAAAGTCGATTCCTAGGAAAGGTTGGGTGGGAAGATTCAACAGATCTCACTTAAGTTCCAATTTTCCTTAGACAGAACTTTAGCTAAAGTTCCTAAGAAAATTTGGAGGGATCACAATTGCTCTCACTTACTACCCAATCTCCTTAGATAGAACTTCCTTAATAATACCACTCATTAGCCAAAAATACCCGAGGAAAGTTTTCTAATGTAGATGATCCACTCCTGTTGCAACTGCAGAGCATACTAACTCCAAGGTTCAACACACCCAAGGAAAGTTTTCTGATGTAGAAGATCCACTACTGTAACGACTACAAAGCATACTCACTTCTCTAAGGCTCTGATACCAATTGCTAGGAAATTAAACTATTTCTACACAACTAGAGTGTTAATAGAACCACACAAATTTGATAACGAAGTTCGGCCAAATTGTGCCTACATCTCTTCGGCTACTGTACACCTTTTTTATTAGGGAGAAAAACAATACTCACAAGTGTTTACACTCGGCACTTAACTCACTAATGTTTACATACTCTCTCGAACTCTTACCCCAATACACTCCAAAATTACTTACAAAAACTTACTACTCTTAATATTTTTCGTACTCACCCAAGGATGAGAAACTAAGAGTTAAAATTTTGTTTTTCTTTTTAGATAATATAAATGGAAGAGGGATCCCCCCCCCTTTCAATATGGGACAAAGTCCCTTACAAAAAACTAACAATCGTTTGATTTCCAATTTTTGAAAGCGAGGATGGTGATACGGTCAAACATTTATGGGTGGAGTATAGGGGTGATGGGAATCTTGTGATCTAGGGGTCAAAAGGGAGAAGCCATAAATATGGCTTTATATTTTTGAAGTAAGAAATATAGCTTCTTAGTGAATGTAGTTTAGATCAGTGAAGGGGATACTGGGAGGGGATTTGTTGGAGATAAGGTTTATGGATAAGTAGAGATATTAGGCGATAGTATTACATTGGATTAAGTTTTTGAGTTAGGTAGTATGAATAGGAAAGAGGGCTACTTGAGGCTATGAAGTATGACTGTCTTCCCTTGGATGGAGCATTTCATCCACAAAGCTTTGTAGTCAGAAATCACGCGTCCGAAATCTACAAGCCATTAAACCCCGAGCACAATATCTACCGCATGAATGGGCAGTAAAAACAATCTACTTGAACTTGAGTCTGGTCTAAGATGAGGGGACTGCTTGAACAATCACCAGTTCATTCCAGTGATTTGTCGTTCCCCACTGTGACCTTTAAGTGTGGCAAAGAAGTCCTAAATGTGAAGCGAGACATGATTGGATAAAGTTGTTATTTGATCCTCCATCTACCAGCACCACCATGAGTTTCCCATGAAAGTTTGAGAGTAGAAGGAATGGGTTGCCATATCAAGGCTTAGACGAAAATTTGGGGAATATCGGGAGCAGAGTCTTCTTTGGTTTGAGAAAGCTCCATTTGTTGGTTATCTATCTCTTGAACAACATCCTCTGCCACAGAGATCTCTGTTATGGAGTCATCAATGTTTACCATCATGCAAAGGAACCGGGGTTGTTTAAAGTTATGTCCCAGGACAAACCACTCATCATAATTAAAACATATCCTTTTTTTCTTTTCTAGCTGCCAAGTCAGAGGGGGTAATGGAAATCGAATGAGCTGGAATAATAGTGGTTGTTAGTGTTGGATCAGATCAAGTATTTAAGAGACAAAGCATTACTGGCAAAAGCCATAAGGCGTCCCTCATGCATTAACACTAACCCAATTCTTGATCCATTTGCATCACCTGCCATTGCAAATTCTTAACAAAATCAAGTAGAGCAAGTATTGGAGTTGATGTAATTGTTACTTTCAATCATTTAAAAGATTCTTTTACTTGTTCATTCCATGAGAAAAATCTTTTAACCAACAAGACGGTTAGGGGCCCAAACCTATATCGAATCTTTTATAATATACAGAAAAACCCCCTCAACTAATTCAAATTAAATAGTATATGCCATCTTTTAATTGTTTATATCCTTTTAGGGTCAATAACCCCTCTATTCCTATTGATCGCATGCCCCAAATATTCAACATGAATAGCTGCTAGAGTCTCATCCAAAGCGTAAGAACTACTCACTTTTCTGCACTCATCTTCTCAACTCAATTCCATCAAATTCAGGGAACTCAAATCCTGTTAAACTTTGTAGGAGCCTTGTAGTCATTTCTAGTACGACCTTTGAATCCCCTACTTCATTCTTCATTTTGATCATTGCGTTGATGTAATTGCAGTATCCATACCTTTAGCTCCTCAATAGTTCTTTCATACTTCAAGTCTATTTCCCGAAGTTGACTTGTCATGTTTTCTTCCACTTAGCGTTCATTTGTCATTTGATCAAGTACCTTAAGCCATTTTTAATCCCCTCCACTGTCGAGAATAAAATAGCTAATACATTAACTTAGCACTCTAGAAGTCCACACGATATCACTTCCAATCTCGTTTGAACGTTTCTCACTCACTCATCTCCTCGCTAAACCAATCAAAGTCGTATACTGTCGGCTCCTTAGTCCTCCATTGCTATATTTATTCTCCAGCGATAGATCGCGTAAAAGAATCACTATTATTTCAAGAAATGATATGGTTTTATGCGATGTTCGATTTGAGCCATAAACGTCCCTAGACGTTACTCCTATTCATATGAATTTTCAACTTATTGCAGCTCAGTGTCAGCTGTTCTGTCAACGATTATTGGCGTTCACTTTGGGCATGTGCTTGTACATTTACAGGTTTGTTAAAAAAATCTAGGCTTCTCAATCTGGGATTTTTATCCTCTCACTTCTTCATGATGTTTTGAACTCTAGGATCATTCGAATAGACTGAAGCATTGGGTTGCGATGGGAGTCAGTCTGCTCATCTTAGGGCTGATTCTTCATTTTACAGATGGTGAGAACTGAAAACTAGAGCTATGGAAACAAAATTCATACATTGACCCGTTATCATTCAATGAAACATGATGTTCTTGTTGCAGCAATTCCATTGAACAAACAAATGTACACTTTCAGCTACGTTTGTGTTACCTCTGGAGCTGCAGCATTGGTGTTCTCAGCCATCTATATACTGGTTTGATTTGGTTCTGAAGCTACATTGGCCCTTTGGTTTTAAGATGTTAAGCCCTGCATAACATTTTTCCATGGCAGATATCATTTATCAATGTTGGCCACTTATTTATGATATATCTGACAACATTTCCTATTAAAAAAATTGAATCTGATGCAGGTTGACATTTGGGGTTTGAAGTACATTTTTCTCCCATTGCAATGGATTGGAATGAATGCGATGCTTGTTTACGTTATGGCTGCTGCTGGTATATTTGCTGGTTTTATTAACGGCTGGTACTACGAAGACCCACGTAATAACTTGGTATGTCTTAGAGTTGTTTCCTTCATGTTATATTTCCTGTTTTCTTATACCAATCCCATGGAAAAGGAAAATATTTTGTCGTACTCTTCTACTCTTCATGGTTTATCAGCTAAAGACCCTTCATTAACTTTCGCTCATTAAATGCTAAGACAAAATGCAGGCATGTGCCAATGACATGATTGTTGGTATGCATGAATAAAGAATGGAATTTGTTCTCACCTTCTATACAAACACAAAAGAGCATCAAATCCTTCTACTAGTCGAATCACTTTCTTTTTATCTTACATCATATATGAATCAATTTATGTGGTAGGTATATTGGATTAAGAAGCACATTTTCATCGGTGTTTGGCATTCTCGAAGAGTAGGAATTCTACTCTATGTTATCTTTGCAGAGATTCTGTTCTGGGCTATAGTTGCAGGTGCTTTTCATCGGTTTGGATTATACTGGAAGCTGTAACTACTACTTTGGTGAAGTAAAGGCACATGAATTTATTGTATAGGATTCAGTAACTTCCTTATAATGTTTAAGGTCCTTCTGTGAGCTTCGTTGAGATTAGATTGAACTGTCTTCTTTATCTCGCATCAAATTCCTTAAAACTGATAAAATCATCCTACCAGGTAGAGTACCAAAAATGAGGCTATTTGATTTACCTCAGTAAGTTGAAGGTCCCTTGGCTACTTCGGTGGGCTTTTGTTTTAAATTGTATTCCCACGTCTCCTTTCCATAAAAGAAAAACATACTAAGGAAAGATAACAATGAAAGGAGAATCGATCGACTGTAGTCGTTCAATTCCAACATATTCAATTTAATGTAGGATTTATCGAATAACTTTTTAAGGGAGCCATCACAAAAAACTATTAAAGACACTTATTCATACAATCTCAAACACATTAAACATTATATCCAATCTAGGACGAGAAGAATGTTGTGAGAATTAAAGTTTTAAAAGTTATTTGGAGAGTGTCACCTTGTAATTATTTTCAATTGGCAGATTTAAATAAAGATAATAACTAAAGAGAAGATGTTTGGAGATTATGTAAGATTAAAGATAAAAAATAAACTGAAGCATAGGAAGCAAATTAATATTTTATTTATTTAATTAATTTAACCAATTCAATAGGGATATTATTGTAAATAATAATGTCAAAATTGTATAAATTTATTCAAACTTTATTTAAAAGTTCAATAACCTCATTAAATAGGATATATGTTATTGGGCCAATCAAGCACGAGATGACGATTAATGCCTTGCAATTAATTGGTTAATTGTAGTTTAGTGACAATTATTTAAAGATATTCTTGAACGTATACGTACGTAGATGTGTATGATAAAGTCCATTTGATAAATATACATTACAAATGAAATTATAATAAGATCATAATTAAAAGATTCATATTACATTTATATATTATCCTTAAATTGTTCCTAGTCATTGTTCTATTAATACTAGACATTAATAGAACGTAAAAAAAAAACTATAACATATTATGCCTTTTCTTGTGAAAGAAGTAGTTGATCTCTTAGACTAAACTATGGAGATATTTGAACAAACGTGTGAGTGCTGGTTAGAGAAAAAGTTCACTTAATTGACCCCATATTAAAAATTCACTTGGAACATTACTTGTATGTCTATAAAAATTCTTATTATGATGATTGTATAAGTGATCATTTGACTTGAGATCTCCAAAATTATCTTGTATAAGTATTGGTATTTGTAGATATTACTTATGATCAATTCTAGACAAGGATATCTTAGTTGGTAATCATTGGATGTAGCATGAACTATATGAATATAGTTGGGTGATCAATATAGGAATCATCTTAAAGCAATTAGGGAGTGTTCATTGTTCTCAATCAGTATTGATTCGGAAAATCCTTAGTAAATGTAGAATGATGCTTTGTAAAATAGTTTACAAATGTCATTAATTAAATCAATAGTTAGTGGTGGAGAACTAATATAATTGAACTTAAAATAAAGTAGATATTAATTTCATGCTCTATTTTTAATTGAAATATTGTATGATAAAATGATTAAATTATACAGAAAAATTATATACAAAAAGGTTATTCAAACCATTTTAACATTCCTAAATATTTGAGGTGGTCTTAATATATTGCTAGAAGTCAATCTTGATATGTATCTATAAATTGTTTAATTAGAGAATTAAAGATAAATTAAAGGATTTTAATTTATCTAATCCTAAATATGATTTATAATTATAATTTATATCTATTGCCAATATATTTAGAAACTTATTGAGTCACACAGAAAGAACGAGTTGAAAAGAAAAAAAATATTTTAATCAAGTTAAACTTTTTTTGATAATTTAAAAATTCATTGAAAAATAAAGAAGTTTACATCAGGAGAGGGACTTTCCCACGTGAGATAGACCCACTTGAAACACTGATATATCTAGGTTAAGACAAAACGACGAAGTTCAGAATAATGTTTAGTGAGCAAAGCCGTTTAACAATTAGGATATAACGAAATGCGTCTTTCTCGAATCTTTAAATGTTTCTTGATTTGGGAGGGTGAAAGGCAATACTCTGACGGCGAGGCTAGCGGTATGACTCCACAATGTTTTTTTTACTCTTTTCTCTGCATAAAGAAGATCTCAACTTAGGTAACATACTCAACTTCAGAATCGCTATGACTTTTAGCGATTAGGGCATAATGATATTATTTTTTGACTCTTCAGACGTTGCTTTCTTTAGGAGGTTTGAGGGTTCAGCTCTGCGGTGATGAGTCGGAGGGGGTGATCTCAACTCAGATAAGTTGATAACAGTGATCTGGTGGGACAACGGTGTTCCTTCAAGCATGGCGCAACTAAGGAAGAAGTATATCTGAGAAAACCCTTTCCTTTCTAACAAGTGAGTCCATATCCACCTATACTTTAGTAGTTTTTGTGAGTAGGTGAATGAATAGTATGCTAGAATCTAGGAATTTCTATCCATGAGAGATCACTACTTTTCTGAACTGTTATAAATTTAACCCAGGCTCTATGAAACTTTTTTGAGTAACATGAATTAGGAATAGACAGCGAGGACTATATTTTCCATGTGAGAGTCATTCCTCTGCTACAGTGCAGGTTCAACTGAATTGTAATTAGTTGTTCCCTTATGCTAGCAATAGTGAGTTATAAAAGAGATAATAGAGAATTAGATTTCTCTTTAAACCTTCTGTTATTCCTCTTATTCCAAAGTGCTTGAGTACATGTAACAATCGAGACCATTATAATGGCCCTATCATATTTAGAAATAAGCAGATGAGATAACCCAGTAGGATGTCAGAGAGTCTGCAATAGTTAAACCCAAGGGCACATAGTCTAGAGATTTTAGCCCAAATCTCTTTAAAGAAAACACATTCGAAGGAGAGATGGTCTCTAGTTTCATCCTCTAGATTGCAAAGAATACATATCTTAGAGATAGGAACTTCAACTTATCCAAAGTGCTGAGTCTGTTCAATATAGTTAGCCAAAGAAGAAGAAAACTAAAAGTGTTGAGACTGTTCAATATTGTTAGCCAAAGAAGAAAAATAAAAGTTCTGAGTCTGCTCAACATAGCTAGCCAGAGAACAAAACTATCATTAGGTCTAAGAACTTTGTTCCAAATTAAGGGATACCATCCTACTCTATTAGTTGTCCCATCCCTCAATGTATAGTTATTTTTGAAACTAAAATCCCATTCCATAAATAAAAATGTCTCTATTCGAGGCTTCTAAATTATGAAATGGGCAAGAGTCTAATCTCATCTGATGATAACATCCAAATTTTGTTTCTAATTATTTCATGGAGTTTAGTTTTCTTAGGGAACCTCTCCAATAAAGTTCTTGCTAACCGATTATAAATTAAAGCTCCTTGCCCATCCAGTTATCATACCATATGGAAATTCTTTCCCCTGCCCCTATTTGACAAGTTATGTACTGCTGAACTTCTTCCTTCATTATAAGAATTTGGTTAAAGAACCAAGAGTAACTGCTTTTGATTCTTAGAGCCCAAAGAATCTCACCTTTTAATATATAGATTTGAATCCATTTGATCTATATTGATTGTTTTTCACTTAGGATTCTCCAAATCCTCTTGGTCATAAGTGGTATGTTTTTCTTACTGATTGACTCCAATCATAATCCTCCTTCTTATCTCGGTTGATAGATATTCTTCCAACTAAATTTTGCTATTCCTTTCTCGTCGTTTCCTTTCCCCCCGTAGAAATTGCATCATTAGTTTTTCAATTGTTTTAATAAGCCCTACGGAGAGAAATAGGTAGGAACACCAGTAAGTTTGCATTGACATTATTACTGAGTTCAGAAGCTGAAGTTTCCCTCCGTAGGATAAGGTTCTATTAGTCCATAAATCCAATCTTTTCTGGATTTTTTTTATTAATGAGATACATTCACAAAACCTTAGCCTCTTAGATGAGATATGAATGGCCAAATATAGAACAGGAGGATCTTTGAGTTTCATACCCGTAGTTAGAGACAAGGTATTAGAAAGGTGCGAAGCACTTTTAGAGAGCATGAAATAACTTTTATGGAGATTGATAATCAGACCCAACATATCCTTAAAAGAATTGAGAGTACTCATCAGAAGAGAAACTGAGTGAACATTAGTTATGCTTAGAAGAATAACATCATCTACAAAACATAACCTTGTTAGAGAAAGCTTCATACATTTGGAATGGTATCTTAATTTGAAGTCTTTTGAAGTGTTATTCTTCAGCATTTGAGTAAGAACCTCCATGAAAATTAGGAATTGGTAAGGAGATAGAGGATCCCCTTGCCTAAATCCTTTTTTGCCTTTAAACATCTCTGTGGGGCTCCCATTTATCAATATTCCGTAGGAAGCAGTAGTAATGCATTCTTGAATCCACCTTGTGAAACTATATGGAAATTTCATGAACTCCATAGTTTGTAGTAGAAAACTCTAGTTTACACTATCAAAAGCTTTTTGTAAGTCCACTTTAATAGTACAGTTTTGAGGGCTTTTGCTACGATTATACCCTTTTAAAAACTCCTGCACTAGAAGAATATTATCCCTAATATCCCTGCTGCTCATAAAAGCTCCTTGATTCTCGCTGATGAGTAAGTGTAAAACCTCCTTTAGCCTATTTGCCAAAATCTTGGCGATGATCTTATAGAGGAAGTTAGTACAAGAAATAGGTCTGAATTCACTCTAAGTGATCGGGTTAGAGCTTTTAGGGACCAAACAGAGGAATGTCTTGTTAATCTCCTTAAGCAGTACATCTTTTAAGAAAAACTCATACACAACCTCCTTAACTAATCTAACTAAATTCACTAAGAAATGACAGGACAATCTCTGATTCTATGCTCTAGAGAGCAACATCGAAAACAAGCTCCTGACAAAGTCTAGCACTCTCCATCGTGTCTCTTCGCACAATGCTCATACGGGGGGCACTGACTCTGCACTATACCTCTTCCACTGCCAGCCTGTATAAAACCACCTCTCTATCTGAACCCTAACTGCTTTGATCCAGCTGGTGGTCTAAAAGCTCTGTCCTTACGCTTACTGAATCTTTTTCTGAAACCACTTTGACTCTCACTAAACCTCTTCATTCTGAACCTTTTCCTAGTCTCTGCTGTCTCTCTCTCAATAGCTACTCAATCTTGATAGAAGCAACCCTCAACTTGATGAAAATACTCAAGTTAGAAATTGTCAACCTTGTTCTGATCTCCATATTGAGTCTGTCCTCAAACCTCTTACAATTGTCTTCTTCAGTAGGGATCATAGTAGTGGCATAGCCCATCAACTCGTTGAACTTGATCTCATATTCTGCCACTGACATCCTACCATGCTTCAAATCTAGGAACTCCTTCATCTTCCGGTCCAAGTAAATTTAAGTAATGTAGTTTTCTCTAAAGATCTTTAGAAAGTCTTCCCACTTTAGGTGGCAAGGCTTAGTGGTACTGCCTAGGACAATCTTCCACCACTGGTAAGCTGGGTTCTGCAGTAAGGACACTGCATAGTTGAACTTCTCGTCCGGCTCGTAGTCCATCTGATTAAAAACTATTTTTGTCCTTTCTAACTATGCTTCGACCTCAGCATGGTTTGTGCTGCCATAGAAATCCACAACCCCCTGCTTCCGTAGCCTATCATACCTCCTCTCCCTTCTGTTAAGAACTTTCGGAGGCATCTCCTCTGATCGAGGTACTGAGGATTCCCTACTAGCTCCTACCGATCCTAGGTCAGTTGATTCCCCTAATTGATCACTCAGGGTAGATGCCTTATAACAAACAATAACTTCAATAATTATCTGCATTTTTTATGATATTTCATCCTTAACATTCCTAGATATCTCTACGGATGCCAAGCCATGCTTTGATACTACCCAATATAGTGTCCCTTACATTAGGGTATATATTGTAACGCTCTAAGGACATTCTAGTACATAACCTATGATAATGACGCGCTACGTTCAATCATAACATTTACTTAACATGGCATCATCTATCTTTATTCTCTTATAAACATCATAAGGAAAATCATAATATTTTTAAAACCAAGTTTTCTCATTTCATTTTGCAGAAACCGAATGTCTACAATGTTTCTTTCAACATTCATACATATACAATATCATAGCCTAATACAAAAAGTACTACATGAAAGAGGAAATATACAAAATCTATCTAATTTGTCCATATCCAGCTGACCGACCTTTGAGCCACTTCTTCTTATTTCTAAAAGGAAAAGTCTACACTACTTGTAGCGTCTCTCAGTAGCTAATTTCATCTCTCGATCCTGAAAAATCAACATAGCAATTTTGATGAGTTTTGCGAACTCAATGAGGTAACCATCATCGATGGTTCACTCAATTTATGCATAACATCAATACACATAACATATTATTTACATCTTTTTACATATTCATAAAATGTCACATTTCACTTTCAGAGCAATCATCATAATCCTTTCATTCATACGCAATACACATATCAAGTATAAATGCAATGTACGTGAGACTCACTTTCATTTATTATTGTCGTTGTGATCGAGTGCCTTTTTACTAGCTCATATCCCTTAGTGGATATCAAGTTGTGTCAAATTATATCCCATATCCTTTAGTGAATACCATGTACATTTACAACCGAGCCTCAGGCTCTAATCACAACATGAGCTTTAAGCTCTTTATCTTGACAACTTCAGTTACAACTTCCTTTATCTTATATGTATTCATGTATTGAAAGTTTCACATAACGTATTCTCAATCAATCACATGATTACACATTCACATTCAGATCACATTTATCATTAGACCTTAGTCCGGCATTCAACAGAATTGTTGAGCAACATTTATTTCATCATATTCGCATACAAGGAGCACTTCAATAACTAATTCATACACCAGAATCATCGGACCTTCATTGTCTGGAATTAACACAATCAATTCACTTTCATTAAATAATTCAACACACTATAAAGCAAACAAGTAATTAGGTGAGACCATTTAAGTTACTTACAGGTTGCTCTAAAAGCTATTTTTTCGAAGTCCCAGCAACGTCTGGATGATGGTGCTCTATATGTTCCTCTATATCATGCAATATATATATATATATTACACAAATTTGCAGAATTGTAAGTATTCATTGATGTACATTTATGTATATGAAATATGTACGATGCATGTTCAATGACATTCCGGGTAGATTTCCTTAATACTCATCTCAAAATCAATTAATCATGATCTTTCGATCATTCCTTAACATCGAATACACTATTCTTACGTTAATAGCTCAATCCTACTTCAATTAGGTTCATTTAATATCTCTAACAAGCCTAAATATCTTATTAGACAAACATTGATAAGTCAATCATTTATAAAGAAACATCTATTGGGACAAAAGGCATAACTTTTTATGTGGATGTCGGATTGATGTCATTTTAGGACGGTTTCAAAGAGGACTTTGGGATGTACAACTTTTGTGAGACCTCAAAGAGAGATCTTGCCAAATAAAGGGTCAAAATTGCCAATTTCAGTAAGTGTTCCGTGTATATCCGTTAAACGGACATACACTGCCCCCTAACGAACATAGACAGGGTTTAGAGTGTTTTCTAGACCCGTGAAGGTCAGTTTAATGGACTTTATGTCCGTTTAACGAACATGGATGAGATTCTAGACCTAAGAAGGTCCGTTTAGCGAACTTAAAGTCTATCTAACAGACATAAGTGAGACAAAACTCCCTCCAAAGTATCTCCAATGGTCCCTGCATCCATTTTAGCATCACTTTCACTCATAATCTTCCCAAATTCACTTCTTCTAATGTAATATCACTTCTTAACCATTCAATTACCAAATTAATTTCATTAAACTCTCAAATCTCAACTCATTTGATTCATCACATTCAACTACATCTCATGATTCATAATTCCTATCCTTTTTCCATAACATATCTTATTCCTAAGTATCAAGCACTTTATATTCAAAATTTATTATTTCAAGTTGGTAACTTCTTCAAGGATACCTAATTTCAACTCAACACCATCCATACACAATTCATATTCCATACTTGATCATAAACACTCAAAATATATCACATTCTCATACATTCAAAACAGAACACAACATATACATTCATCCAACAGTGTACTACACCTAGTTCCCAATTTCATGTCAAAATCTGAGACTCTTAAAAATAGAATTTAAATTCTATGTCTTAATAAGAAATGTAGCCATATGTCTCTAGTTTAATACAATTTAAGAATCATCTCATTTGGATAACTAGAGAAAAAGTTATGGCTAAAACACATAAGCCTATTTAGAGATCATGTTGCTACTACATTTTCCAGATTAACTACCAATTTTGTTTCCAGATCTTACCCTAACACAACTTATACAAAGATCACCTTTTATACTCCATGTACTCCTCATTCTTAACTCCATTTCAACTCATCAACTTCCAATTCTCATTAAAACATCTTTTTCATAACTAATCCATCTTTAAAACGTGTATAGCATAACTCATAGTTTCTTACTCATCATATACAACATCAGTCATCCATAAAACAACTCCTAACCCATTATTTAGAATTTATATGAAACAATTGTTCATTTCTTCACCAACGTTCTAGCATATACAAAACTCCTTGTCATAATCATTCAACCTCTAAAACATCTTCATAAATCATTACTCATCAAGCATATATAAAAGCAAGAAATTTACATTCTCTTCATCATCCACGACACATACATACACAAAACACCATTTCATGTCATTAACCTCTAACTATCATCATAAATGCTTCATTTTACAAAACCTATGATATTTAACAAGCTACTTACATGATTTAGCTTCTAATTCTTCCCACTCTTCAAGAATATCAAAAATCCCTAACTTCACATACAACTCACGATCATCACCATCTTAAGGGTTGGAAGGTTTAGGTTTTTGGTGAGAATGAAAGAGAGAAAAAGGTGAAAGAGTAGCAAATGGAAGATGAGAGGGCTAGGTTCAATGCGAATGGAGGTTTGAAGGATTAAAACTCGTGAAGAAGAGGAAGAAGAGAAGC
>JANIJH010000006.1:41897109-41907993 GCA_024520975.1 Erythroxylum areolatum
CTTTCAATAAAAAAAAACTTAAGACATGGTTTGATAAGTGACACTTGTCACTTGCCACATGTCCAATTTCTAAAGCATTAAAACTAGGTTCTTTCATCTAACTAGTGCAATCAATTTTAATTTCTACTCCAATTGTCCCCCAATTTTTAATGACTCTTGTCAATAAATCTTAAAGTCATTTATCAAAATTTTCATTGCCATTGGACAGTAATTTCTACTACTATTTAACAATCGTTTTACCACTTGGCAATTTTCTTAGTCCAAAAATTATCCAAATTTTTAGAAAAATTTCCTAAAATTCACCAAAAATTCTAAATCCCTAGATACACTCTCCAAATTAGTTTTCAATATATAAAAACCAACATTATCAATATAATCACATTGTAACATAATAAATCAATTATACCCAGAATTCGTCAATGACTGCATGTATAATTATTTCATGTGCAAAAATTCAACATTCATGTTTATGTGCATATCATACAATGCATGAGCATAAAAATGCATTTTCTAATCTCTCAATAATCTATTATATTTACTATTCTAGCCTTCACGTGGGTAATGGGATGTCACAATGCAAGAGACTATAAACGTGTAAAGCTTTAAAGATGTTTTTTTTTTTTTTTGCCTTTTTGGAGATACATGCATGTGTCAGTAACATATATGACCTTATCATTTGCTCATGTAGGTAACCAAGAATGTGTAAAGTGATACTGAAGTGTTTTTTAGATATACAATCAGTCACTTGGTAATCCAAAAACCCTAAGCAACTAGAGTCAAAGTTAGAAACCAAAGTTAGAGTAGAAGACACAATTCTAAACCCAAGATGAGTAAAACATAAAGACTATTTTAAGAAATTCAATAAAGAGCAATCTTTCAACAAAGATTTAAAGGGATTTCTTTAAAGAAAAATGAGGGAAACACACACATACGAATTCTTTTCTTTCTCATTATTGTTTTAAACTTATTATATTTATTTCATTTTCTATGTTTAGGAACTAAGCTATTTAATACTTAGGTAGGATGAACCCTAAATTGGGATAGATGCTCTGATTTCATCCTTTACTTATTGCAATTTGCTTGATTGATTAATTGAAATTCAATTATGCATTTCTATTCTTGAATTGATATGTCCGAAATATTAGTTTAATGTTTGATTTCATATGATTGAGCTTAAAAAAACCTCTTGTATGAATAAATCTACCATAATTAGAAGGAGTTGCATACAAAACTAGAGATAAATCAACATAAATCCTCTAAGTTTGGACCAAACTTAATAGACAAATTCATGAGCCAAATCTTGCATTCTTAAGGGTTTTAACTAAAAAAAAGTTTTAGTTAATCAACTAAATATTAATTGTTAATATTCTTGAGAAAAATATTAATATGAGATAAAAATTTTCATTGTCTAATAACTAATAATTAAGTTACATTATAAAGAGATTAATAGTTTAGATATCTTGGAGGGATTCATTACCTAAGTACTAGTTATTTATTATTGGACTAATTTTTTTTATATATTTGTCTTGATTCATGTTTGTGTCAAGTTTTAGTCTAATTTAGTTTTACATTGAATCATCATCTTATTTGATGATTAGATAATAGAAAAGAAGTCATTATTAATACTTGTAATTCTCGTAAATTCGGCCCATACTTACTAGTGCTAACTACAGTTATATCGTGCACTTGCGATTTAAAATTACATCAATCAATTAATCACACGGAGCAACATAGTATTATATTTTGAATCCTTCACTTAAAGTCAAAAAAATTACTCTAAATTGACTCAAATCTTCTCCAAATTAATTATTTTTCCTTTTGGGGTTGAAATAAGACCAAAAATTATATTTCATTTTAAGCATCAAATCTAATGAAATCATTAATTTAAAAATATAATTCTTTAAAAATCCTGCTAAAAATATAATCCATTTAACACATATAATAATAACACTAATAAAATGGTTGAATACTAAGTTATTTTGTCCTATGTCTTTTTATTTTGTTTTGTTTCCATTATACTTTCTAAACTACATTTTGCATATCAATTATGTTATTTTATTTTATATTCAATACTTATTTAATTTCATTTTTTATTTTTGAGAAATTAAAAATTCATTTATTATAAAAGAGAAGTTACAAATCAGGGGGAGGATCTCTCTCATATGAGAGAAACCCTCATAAAAAACTAGTCTAAGACAAATATAAAATGGCAACATATCCGGTCCAACATTTAACGACACTTCATAGACAATCAGGGTAAAACTAACTTGCGTTTTCTCAAATCTTCGCATCATTTCTCGATTAGGGAGGGTGAAGTCGACTGTGGAGGCTCTACTCCCACTCAGATCTTCATATAAGAGCTCGACACAGGCATCAAACCCAACAACCAAACTCTATAATCATTTAGGGCATGGCTAATCTAAGTTCATCTAGTCAGGATTTGATTTTTCTTAAAGGACTTTGAAGGTTAGCCAGAGAGGGAGATCTCATCCATGAAAAAGGTATCCAGTTCAAAGATTTTGAAAGCTTCCTTTCTTTTTTGTTGAAACCTCCACTGATTAAACATTAATCCGTTGATGACAGGGATTTGGATGGATAGCTTCATTTTTTATTTTAATACTCGAGATTATGTACTATTCCTTTGTTAATATTAATGCAATGTATCATTGACATCTTTTTTTTTTAAAAAAAAGAACCATTGACATCTAGATGTTTATCACATTAATATTGAAAAATAGGTAACAATAGACCCAAAGAAGTTTCCTTCCATCTTTACTATTCATTTACCTTCTATTTTCTATTATGCTTATCATTGGTCCATTGAGGATATAATTTATAATCTAAATATGGGGTGGAATTTCTTTAATTTTAGTTTGAGCTTATTTTTGAAGTAAATTAAACTAATTGCATTCACCTTAATACATAACAATTTTGAGAAGTTAAACAATGAAAGAAAGGTGATTTAGGGGATGTATTAGGAGTAGACCATAACTAACATAAAAAGGACTATGAGAAATTCATATGGTATAGTTACATGGTAGCAATTAGATATGAACAAAACAAGCCTTCAACTACTCCAATAGCTCTTAAGGTAACTCTTCTAATTGTTCTTCTTCTGTGCAATTTATTAGCTCCATTCCTTACTCAATTTCCCATGAGCAAGCAGATCTTCTCACTAAACCTTTCGTTAGAATAGATATTAAGAAAACTCTTTTTAGCTTAGATGCTAAAAAAACTCTAGGATCGTATGGACTAAATGCATAGTTCTATTATATGTATTGGAATCTAGTTAGGAGTATACTCTTTAATTTTATTATGGATTTTTTTCAATGGGTGAAATCATAACCCTTCATCCTTGCAAGATTAAGAACCAATTTCCTACTACTATGTATATATATGATAATATCAAATATGCTTGCTACAAAGTTGAAGATTACTTAATTCTATAATCAATCCTAAACAAAGAGCTTTCACTTGAGTGTACATCATAGGTGATAACATATTATTAGTTCAGGAGTTTGTTAAAAATTATCACAAGGAGGAAATGAAAATTTGCTCCTTAAATTAACTTCCATAAATCTTTTAACTCTATAAGCTAGAACATTCTCTTC
This sequence comes from Erythroxylum areolatum, assembly GCA_024520975.1. Lineage (NCBI taxonomy): Eukaryota > Viridiplantae > Streptophyta > Magnoliopsida > Malpighiales > Erythroxylaceae > Erythroxylum > Erythroxylum areolatum. The sequence continues at coordinate 41,900,721 of JANIJH010000006.1, forward strand.
AACAATTTAGAATCTTTTAGATTCTTATATAAGTTCATTAAGTGGTCGGAACAATATGTCAACAGTTTTTTATAATATCTTAATACTAGTGAACCAACTCATATGTTTAATAGAGTAAAAAGGTTAAGGCAAGGAAACTCCTTATTTCTTTATCACTTTACCATCTACATTGAGGACATCATAAGGCTAATAGAAAAATATATTAAATATGGAGGAAAATCCAAACTCCACTAAAAATGAAGCTTATCATTTACAAATGACTTGTTACAACTTTGTGGTGTTGATAAATTTGGTCAAAACCCCCATAAAATCCTTGTAAGTCTTTAGTGGATGATTTGGGCTCTCAATCAACTCAAATAAAAGATGTCTTTATATATCAAATAGAAAACCTAAGATAGTAGACAAATTATCCTAACCCACGCGACTCAATATTCAATAACCTCCTTTTAGGCACCTTGGCATTCTCATAACTACCAAGAGACTTACATTCAAGAATTGCCAATCTATATGCAATTTAATAATTACATTTAAGAATTGCCAATCTCTATTCAATTTAATACTTAAAAAATTTCTATCCTATGTAGGCTTGATTATATAAGTGTTAAACAATCTTCATGTGTATTAGAGCTACCATCTTTTTCTACCTACAAACTCCATCAAAAAAAAATACTAAAGAACTTTTTATAGACATGTGAGATAAATAATGCAATACAAGTAAACTAAATTGTGTTAGGCATAACCTCAATTGGGGTTATAAACAAAATGATTCATGCTAAAAGAATATGGAAACTCTTCATATATCAAGAATAATTATGGATTTAGTAATTGCATATTTAATTCCTAAAACACCTTTTGGAAGGTAAAGCCAAATACTAATATCTCCTGAACTTTTATACAAATATTAAGCATGATGAACATGCTAAGCTATGAGATAAAAGTAAACTAGGGAATGAAGAAGAAACTTAGTTTTAATATGATAATTGGAACAACCAAAGCCCTCTCCATAGGATCCCAAAATTCAACACCTTGAAGCACATTTTTCTTGAACATGTCAAGGTAAATATTATCATTCAAGGTGAAAACTAAAGATGTAATCTTGGAGGACTAACCTCCATCATGAACAATTTATCTAGTTACAAGCCTAATCTATAAGTAGAAGATACAATCATTTTCCTAAGGCACAATTCTAGAACATTCACAAATAAATCTTGTTTAGTGGCCTTCTTAAATACTCACCAAATAGTTACAAAGAAGAAGCTAGTATATTTGAACAAGAATCTAATAACAACACCTTTTATCGTTGAATTAGTAACCAAACTAAGGATAAGAAAAATATATAGGAGTTCTAATAACCTTGTCGTAACCTGTGTAATTAGGAAGATGAAACTTTTTCAAATGCCACTTGTCCTTAATGCTTTGAAAATAATTCCTAAACTTATCCAACTGGCATTATGACAAAATGAATGGTTGGAAGTAGTTTTTGGACATGAAAGTCTCCTTATCACAAAAAAAAAGAATTTTTAAACTAACCGTCAACATCATCATTTATGCCCTAAGACGAGAAAAACCATAGAATTTTCAAAAATGAGAATTATGATACACAAGCACAAAGTCATGACTCCTTTAATAGGATTAGAGAGCTCATTTTAACCAAGGGAATTAACAAAAAAATTAGTGGATTATAATTTCTAGCCTATATGCCCCTGGTACTAGCCATTGCTATCTCACAGATAAGGAAATATTTATGGTGGTAGTAGCAACTTGTCTTCAAGCAATTTGGAAAAAGAGAAACAATTGAAGGTTTATAGGGAAATCTAGCAGCCTACTCACACTTATTGAACTCACTACTGCAAATATAAGGGAACAACTTGGTTGGGTCAGTCGTGCTAGGCCTAGGCCCAGGCCCAGGCCCAAACATAGACGGCCCAAATATAAATGGTGGCCGCCCACTTGAAAAGGAAGACCTAAACCTAGTAGGTATTTTTCAGATATAAATTCATTACCTCATAATGAGAAAGGTACGATTCTCAAGAACCCTATTATTCTTTATTCACTAGCCGCCAAAACTCTTACAAAAAGACTAACTTGAGGGTCGGAGGGGCCTACCGACAGTCAACTCCCGATGTGCCTTCGTTGTTTTGCAGGTGTTTCTGAACCAAAGTCAAACAATCTCATGGATCCAAGCAGCAGCGCCCGGCTCTATCAAAATCCGACAGAACCAATTGGCACCCACCGTGGGGCCGGACATCAACATACCACGTCCAGAAGCACTCAGATTAGTCAGGCGGCAGCAACAAATCTTGATGTAGCCACTGTTGCGGCACTTGCACTACAGCGAATGGGCTTGCGACTACCTGCCGCCCTTCCACCGCCGCATCCTGATCACCAGACGCACCCTCCGCCCATCATCCAAAACCTTAGCATAAATGAGCCACCTCATCAACACTCACATCAGCATGATCAACCGCAACAATCCCAAAATCAAGACCAGGAAGCGCAAAGCGTGGCCCTGGAGGAAGACGCTAGAACCAGTTCACATCCTCACACCCAGTATCCACTCAACATGAATCCTCCTGCACCACAACAAGCCTTCCTCACACAAAGACAAATAGAAGAGGCGGCCGATCTATTGATTCGCCAAATCTTACAGTCTCAACCGGAACAACAGCAAACCCCCGCTCGGCAGATTAGTGTGATGGCCTACTGGCACTCAGCTGAAGTCCTTGAAAAAATCGTGGACCACCGAATCAACATAGCCATGAACTCCCGTCCTGGTTAACCATCAAAACAATACATCTCTCCTTTCATTTCGGAGATCCTGGATAGCCTCCCAGCGGTCGGTACTAAGATACCGACGCCAGAAAAATATACTGGAAAGACCGATCCCCTTGACTATCTGCAGCACTTTCAATCGATGATGAACCTACATTGCGTTCCGGACGCCATTCAATGCAAGGCTTTCTGCACAGCCTTTCAAGAAGGAGCCCGAAGATGGTTCAACAGCTTACCCCCGCGTTGCATAACCAGTTTTGAGGATTTTAAGCTGCTATTCCTCAACCAATTCGCTACAAGTAAATGGCCATAGAAGACTGCCTTGGAAGTAATGCAGTTGACCCAAGGGAGGAACGAAAGTTTGCGGGAGTTCATCACCCGATTTAACAATGAAGCTGTCGAAGTCTCCGACCTCACTTGCTCGTGCATGTTGGCTGCCTTGATGAGCAATACGAGGGATGAAGAATTCAAGAAGTTGCTGGCTCTTGATCAGCCCGGATCTATCCAAGAGATAAGAAATCGGGCAGATAAATACATCCAGTTGGAAGAAGTGTTGAAAAACACAAAATGTAGAGTGGATGACCACTGGCTGAGTAGTAGAGCTGATGATTCACATAAACGGCAGAAGGATCAGTCTAGCTGGAGGAAGTCGACCGATCGAAAGGACCAACGGCGAGAATCCTTCACTCCGCTCAACAGGCGGTATACGGAAGTACTGGAGGTCATGAGAGCAGAAGGGGAATCTCTCCAGGAACCCAATAAATTGACAACTCCTTTAAAAAAAGAGATTCTTCTTTATATTTTCGTTTCTATAGAGATGTCGGTCATGACACGGAGGATTGTTGGGACTTAAAGAAAGAATGCCGATAGAGATAATGAGGGTAGGAGCATTCGGTCTGACAATTGGCAAAAACCCTGGCGATAAAACAACATGAACGATGAAGGAAGGCAAACCAGGAATATGGACGACCGACGCGACACGAGAGGACAGTCCAGGGCTAGAGATGATAGAAATACTGGGCAGCAAGATGACCGACCAGTTAGGATCATAAATATGATTTTTGGTGGTAGCGCAGCAGGAGGGTCCACCGTCAGAGGAAGGAAGAGGTATGTTAGGCAGACCGCTGAGGGCCAATTAGCAACAAAAAAGCCACAAACTGATGAGGTGATCTCGTTTGACGAATCTGATCTGGCTGGTGTCAGCTGTCCTTATGACGATGCACTAGTGGTGAAACGGGTAATGATTGACATAGGCAGCTCGGTCGACCTACTGTACTACGATACTTTTAAGCAGATGGAGATTCTAGAGGAGCGGCTACTGCCAATAGAGGGACCCATCAAAGGGATAACAGGAGCATCAGCCTACCCATTTGCTCGAGTCCTCTTAAACGTAAAGTTCGGACAAAAGCCGTGCCAAGTAGCGAAGAATGTTGAATTCCTAGTTGTGAAGTTTGCAGGAGCCTATAATGCAATAATTGGAAGAGCTACACAAAACGCCCTCAGAGTTGTCGTCTCAGCCTATTATCAAGCGATGAAGTTCCCAACACCCCAGGGCATCGGTATTGTCAAGGGTCAGCAAAGAATCGCTAGAGAATGCTACTTGACAGAAACAAGAACCCTTGAGGGAGCGGTAGTTTTGACAAGTTCTCTTGATGTAAGAGCAGATGAAGAATCCGAGAGGATGAACCCTGCGGAAGAAACGCAGCAGGTCATACTGGACGAAGAAGACCGATCCAAGTTCACAAATTTGAGCTCCGAACTCGAAAAAGGGAAAGGCCGAATGACGTAAAGATCGGTGGTTATGTTCTAAGAAAGGCCGAGGCGGCACGGAGACATCCTGGCAAGATCGGTCAAGCATGGGAAGGACCCTATCAAGTGGTCAAACAAGTCGGACACGGCTCTTACATCCTGCGCGATACGAACGACAAGATTCTACCGAGGCCTTGGAATTCTCAAAACCTGAGGACGTTCTACCGATAGATAAGCTTTATTTTCATTCACTTATTTCTTTGTTTATTTATTATTTATTATTGTTTATGGCTTTATGCTCTTGTACACGCAACTTGTGGGTACCTTTTTTCTGACCCTGCCAGTCAGGTTTTTTAACGGCCCATGCCCTTATCATCATCAATAAAGGGGTTTCAAATTTCTTGGCAAGAAAAATCTCACTAAATTAGGCAAGAGGAGAAAATTCTACCAACTGATCGCCGTCCACAACGCTAGGCCCCTACATCGATCGGCCAAGTTGCCAAGACAGGATCTTGGAACCAGGCGATGCCAAGAGCCAAAATCTTGGATCGCTCGGCCTCTACGTCGCTCGGCTAGGTTGCCAAGACATGATCTTGGAACCAGGCGAAGCCAAGAGCTAAAATCTTGGATCGCTCAGCCTTTACGTCGCTCGGCCAGGTTGCCAAGACAAGATCTTGGAACCAGGCGATGCCAAGAGCCAAAATCTTGGATCGCTCGGCCTCGACATCGCTCGACCAGGTTCCCAAGACGGGATTTTGGAACCAGGCGATGCCAAGAGCAAAAATCTTGGATCACTCGGCCTCGACACCGCTCGACCGGGTTGCCAAGACGGGATCTTGGAACCAGGCGATGCCAAGAGCCAAAATCTTGGATCGCTCGGCCTCAATATCGCTTGGCCAAGTTCTCTTGTCTCGGTCGACCATGACTCTCTCAAACCCTACAACCGATCGACGCACATCGAGTGCAATCGTTCACTACCAGCTATTTGAAAAGATCGTCTAATCTTAACATGGCAAATAAAAAGCAAGAATTCTATTTCCTTGAATTAATGTTTTGGTCACAAGCCCGACCAGTTGAGCCTTGAAAAGGGGAAAAATCATTTTGATCCTTCAGTGGGAGAGGAAGGGCCAGCAGCCGGATCGGTAGGAGAAAACAACGAAGAGACATTCTCTTCCTCATCTGAACTCAGGTCCAGCATCTCATCCGGCAAGACCTCTTTTTCCCTTTCAGCTATCTCTCATCTCCTCAAGTGAAAGGCCGAGCTCGGAGGGAAGCATCGGCTCGGCATAATCCTCGAAGGAAGGACCATCCGACCCATCGGGGAGGCAAAAACTGTGGCAGCTCTTCAAGATGGAAAGAGCCAAGTCGCAAGCAAATTCCAGACACTCCTTGTGTAAATACCGCTCTTTCCATTGCTTGACCGCTTCAATCCTTTGCTCCCTGACAGAGGCTTGCAGCTCCAGCAGTTTCTTCTCAGCCTTCAATTTATCTGTCACCGCCTCATGATAGTCTTGGAGGACTTTCAAATGAAGCTCCTCCTCCGTTTTCGCCTTTGAATCGGCATCGAGCACCTTTTTCCTTAGGCCCTGATTACGGAGTTGCAACACCCGGCATTCACTCTCCAGCTTACCCCTGGAAGCAATCACTCTACTCCTCTCCTCCTCCCTCGAAACGATTTGAGCTTTCAAAACGCCCTTCTCTTCCTCCAAAATACTCTTCTCCTCCTCCAGTGAAGAGAGTTGAGCTCGCAAGACGTCTTTCTCCTCCTTCGCCTCTGAAAGTTCAGCTCTTAAAGTATTAACTTACTCAAGAAGATTGTGAACCTCCCGGTCCAGTGTTTGGTTTACTTCATCGAGCTAATCGATACGTTGATGCATCGCAGAGACGAACACCATATCCCTGGCACAACCACGGACGAGACTAGCCATCAGCTGCTTGTTGTTCAGCGTATCCAAAAATTTCTCGTCCTCAGGAGGAACAGCCTTCTCAACAATATGCTGTGGCAGCTCTTCAAGATGGAAAGAGCCAAGTAGCAAGCAAATTCCAGACACTCCTCGTGTAAATATCGCTCTTTCCATTGCTTGACCGCTTCAATCCTTTGCTCCCTGACGGAGGCTTGCAGCTCTAGCAGTTTCTTCTCGGCCTTCAGTTTATCTGTCACCGCCTCATGACAGTCTTGGAGGACTTTCAAACGAAGCTCCTCCTCCGCTTTCGCCTTTGAATCGGCATCGAGCACCTTTTTCCTTAGGCCCTCATTACGGAGTTGTAACACTCGGCATTCACTCTCCAGCTCACCCCTGGAAGCAATCACTCTACTCCTCTCCTCCTCCCCCGAAACGAGTTGAGCTTTCAAAACACCCTTCTCTTCCTCCAAAATACTTTTCTCCTCCTCCAGTGAAGAGAATTGAGCTCGCAAGACGTCTTTCTCCTCCTTCGCCTATGAAAGTTCAGCTCTTAAAGCATTAACTTGCTCAAGAATCGTGAACCTCCCGATCCAGTGTTTGGTTTACTTCATCGAGCTGATCGATACACTGATACATCGCAGAGGCGAACGTCATATCCCTGGCACAACTGCGGACGAGACTAGCCATCAGCTGCTTGTTGTTCAACGTATCCAAAAATTTCTCGTCCTCAGGAGGAACAGCCTTCTCGACAATATGCTGTGGCAGCTCTTCAAGATGGAAAGAGCCAAGTCGCAAGCAAATTCCAGACACTCCTCGTGTAAATATCGCTCTTTCCATCGCTTGACCGC
>JANIJH010000006.1:41956920-41972021 GCA_024520975.1 Erythroxylum areolatum
TTTTAATTAATTACATTTTAATTATATTTAATTAAAAATATTTAACTCAAAATTTAAAAAAATTAGTTTTAATTCTTGATTTTGGATGTTTGTTACAGGGATTATTTATGAGTCTCACGTAATGGGCAAGAGAAAAGCTTAAGAAAAACAGTACATTATTAATAGAGAGTGAATTTGGAGACAATGGCAGCAAAATTGGCGCAAAAAAATATAGGAATCACTCTCATTCCTTAAAATCAAGGAATGAAAATGATACCTGTGCAATGATATATCCATACCAACTATTAATTTTAATTCCATTCCCATATTTTTTTCTTAAACCCTCCAATCAAGTACCCCTAAATGTCACATGAATTACTCCACTTATATTTCCGAAAGAAGTGAACCTTTCACACAATCACATGATAAGAATTTGTTATTCTTCTTTTTTACCAATCTCAGTCATACTTGTTTATTATCAAAATAATATTAAATGATCCCACGTCATATTTGTCATTTTAATCCGAAGTTTAATATCTTTTTCTTTAATTAAGTGGCTAAGGTATTATTTTCATACAAATTCAATAGTTAAAAACAATTTATAAATTTAATCTTACATGTCTGAAATTAATAAGAAAATATTAAATTAGACAATCTAATAATAAGATCTCCTTGATAAGATAGTAAGATTTTTTTTTAATGTTGGAGACAATATTTAATTATTACCATAATCTTATGGTAAAATATAACAACATTGATGATCTACTTTATATTAAAAAGAAATAATATTCAAATTCGGTGCTTTTTGCGCAGGACATGAAGCCAATATGTATATGAAAAAAAAATGTCTTGTCGCAAGAGATTCTTTTTCGTGGAAACAACTTATACCAGTTAATACAGATAAATGTAATTCCTATGTCTAATTCAACTAAATAGTAAAATATAACACTGAGTGTAATAAAAACAATAAATAACCTATTTAATTCAGTGGTTAGGGTATTACTTTCATAAAGGGAGACTGTTATTTCTAATTCAATAGTAAGAACAATTTATTAGACCTTGTAAATTTATCTCTTGCATGTCTTGCATTAATAAAAATAATTAAAATTGATAATCCAATATATTATGCTTGATATTTAATTATTACAATATTCTTATAATAAAACCTACTATATAAAATACTCTTATAATAAAATTGATCATCTAATTTATATTAAATATTATTCAAACTCTACGTTTTTTTTAACAGAGCATAATATGAAGTTCAAATGTCTTATCAAAAGTGATTCTTTTTGGTGGAAACAACAAATACAAGTTAATAAAGAGAAATGTAATTATGAAGTCTAATTCACCTAATTTTAAAATATAATATTGGATTTAATAAATTAGTAATGATTAAATACCAACAATAAAAGCTTCCGGGAGATTTTTTATAATTTAAACACTATGTCTTTTAAAATTTTAATGAGTAATTATCAATGCATTTAAAATTTTTAATTATTTTAACAGTTCATAATACTACTAATCAAAATTTAATATGACAAGTTTTGAATATGAGTAAATCTAATAAATTAATTATTTATAATAAACAGCATTAATAAAATGTTATATTCTTTAAAGTATTACTAATATTTGTGTTTATATACTTTAAAATTATTCAAAATTTATAACTTATTTTTTAGATTTAAATTATTGTCATACTAATTATTATCTCTATTGCTATATATTCATGTGGACCTCTTTTTTAAAATGAAAACTAAGAACTAATTGTAAACTCTTTCTTTATAATTGTCAAAATTTGTATAATTACTTTTGATACCATATTTGGTTTTGATAAAGTACATTATCGGTATTGATAAAAACAATTTTCTAAAATTATAAAAATAATCTCTCAAAATATTGTGCTATATAATTCTTAATTTTACCTCAACCATGTCTAAAAAAATTATAATAATATAAATTTAAAATAACAACTAATTCTTTATTTTTATTAATATTAATTTTCACATATTTCTGATGTAAATATTAAATATAATTAATACAAGAAAAAGATCATTTATTTCTCATGCACTAAGAATAAAACAAAGTACATAAAATGTTACAATTGATTATATTAAAACAAATATAATAAGAATAATATAGATCTATAAGCATTACAACAAGAGTTTGTGTCAAAGAATATAACAAAGTTGAAGTGAAACCTAAAACAAAAATAATTATAGTTAAAAATTTTATTTTTATATTGAATTTATAGAATTTAACAAAAATATCAAATATAAGTGAAATAATGAAAAGAGAAAAATTAAAAACCTAGAAGTTCATTCAATGACATATTCTTTAAACCTTATTGGACCTAATTTTTATTTGATACAAAATTCTTATTGTTACGAAGAGTCCTATTATCACTATTATTTAACTCATTGCACTAAATGACACGTCAATATTTTTTTATCAAAGATTTTCTTTCAAGTCACCCTCATATATAAAACTTGGTTCTTTAGAAACCAATTCGTTAAAGTATCGATATGGTCTAAGTAAATTGGATGATAGAAAAACTTATTATGTTAAGAATCCTAGTAAACAAAAAATATTAAGTTATCAAGAAACTATAAGAAACTATACTTAACTTAATAATGATAATAACATATCTTTTTAGATGCTTCAAATTGTATCGAACAAAGATCAAATCATTTAATCCTTTGTGTTCCAATTTTTTTTTTATATAGAATCAATGACTTCAAATATGCTCCAATTCTTTTTCCACCCAATTGCACTCACATATTAACTTAAATTTCAAATAAAAAACCTTTGCAACCCTAGACCTTCACTTTGGAATTGGTCCTACAAAGTAACTATAAGACAACAAAAGTAATCTTATAAACAAAATAAAATAATGATTAATTTTAAACAAGTAATAAATGTGAAGAAATGTATACTTGGAATAAATTTGTCTCTTCGGTATATTATATGGACATCCTAAAATCACTATAGGCATCCTTGTATATATTTATTTGTGAGCTAAAGAGATTTTACACCATCTCATATAAAACAATTGCCATGATAGTTAATAGCATTCCCTTACAAATTTAAGTTTTCTTTACAAAATTTGGTCTAAAATAAATACTAGGATTAAAAACTGCATTAGCATCAAACAATAGAGAGTAAAGTTATTTATTTCATCTTTTATTAGTAACTACCAGATAAAATGTATATAAAGAAGACCTATTCTATAGATTTCCGTTAATTGCTCCTGTTGCCCTTTGTGTGTTATAATAAAAGTAAGTCATTGTTGTCTTCCCATCACTATCACCAAAAAAAGTACTTTCACTAATGACTCACTTACTCGAATGATAAATTAATATTAGGAAGAAAATTCAAAATCTTCAAATATAATTTTAAAATCCTTCATTCCTCATTTGACCTGACATACTAAGATGTAACCTACTTATAAATTGTAAACTTTTTATTTAGCTCCTTCATTTGAACAAACGTTGAAGTGATAAAAAAATACTAAACCCATATATGCTTATAAATGAACTTATTCATTTTTCTTGCTTTATGCATAGTTTTAACAATGATATGAAAGTATCTAACATCTCCTATATTTTCTAACATTAGGTTAATATAATGTCAGCACAAAGCCTAATAGAAAGAATTATACCTATTTTGCAACATTTTCCCAGCTACTTTATATGCAACATTTTCTTAGCTACTTTGCAAGCGACATCATTGAAAAGTACAATGTTTTTATACGTATCTTCATTTACAACTTTATTTTATATCTTTAACAAAGTATTGTTGTGTCTAGTTTCTATTGCTTTCATATCTTGCTTTTTGTTACAAATTCTTGTGATTTGATCTACATAAGAGATAAATTGAATAAAAATGGTGTGATTATTACAGATATGTTGATTATATTATTTTGTGAATTTTTCTTGAAAATTAAACTTCAAGTCACTTGCATAAAAAAAAAGAGAGAAAAATATAATAATAAGAATGTCACCACCTGCATAGTGGTGACTAAAGTGTCACCAGTCACCACCGTACAAGCTTATGCACTAGGGTGACAAACATAGTCACCCCTATGCAAATTCTCATGCACTTCTTTAATTCGTTTGTTTTATCACGTGGTAGTTATAGGTTGAAGGGACACGAAAATCTAAACCTAGATGAGGCTACAAATAAAAAGAATAGGAGGGTGACAGCGATATCATTCATTATTCACTCTTCATTCTTCACTCAACTCACACACTCATTCGGCTAGAACAAAAGGAGATAGAGAGAAGTGTGGAGGTGGAGAAGCAGAGAGCTTTAGCTGAGAAGAAGGAAGGAGACGAACAACAGAAAGGGTGGGCAGTATGAGCAATTGGTCGTTTTGGGTGAACATTAACTAGAAGCAAAGGGCAAGAGCTAATATGGAAAGCTTGAGAATAGTAGGAGCAACTCCCTCACCCGCTATTCTTTGCTCTTTCTATTTACTATTTCTTATTGTTTTGCTACATTTACTCCTCTATTATAGACTCATGCCCTGTTATGCTTAACTAACCCATCCTTTGATAGCTTTTGATAGTTTTTTTTTTGGGTTATTTACTTAGTTTGTTGCTTTAATTCTTCTCTTATACTGATCAAGATGAGATTGAAGTGTTTAAAGATGATGAATCTTATGATTTATGTGATGGGCTGATATCTTTTCTTAAGGATTAATATAGCTATTTTAGTCAAATATGCATGATTGAGGGATTGTGATGTTGTTTTATGTTTACTATAGTTTCTGAACTGAATGGATGTCATAACATGATCAAACTTTGCATCATATTAGTATTAAACGAATGACCGAGATGAAAAGTTTAATATGGAATGAGTAACTATAGACGCTTAGGTTAAGAATTAGAAATATATTATCCTAAGTGGTGATTAGTAGTCGTGTTTTCATAATTAAATCGAGTGATAACTTGTCGGATACGAAAGTTAAATTAGTTAATTATTCTAGTTGATCTTAGGGCCAATATGTTAATGCAGTAAGAAAAATGTCCAATCATTTTCCGTTAATCATACATAGGAGATTAAATTAGTGAAATTAATTCTTAAGAGTTTTTCACTTCGATTTCTACTTGTTTTTCCTTCCGGTCCTTTAAAGCCTTAACTAAATAAATAGGAATAGAATGTTTAGAATTGCATTTATTTTTATTTTTGTTTAAGATTAATTTAAGTGAACCAATTTCACCTCTGTAGGAGACAACCTTTAGTATTGAAATACAACTACCTCGTATACTTGCGAGTAGAATAATTTAGGTCTTTTTAGAACTTTTTGAGCACAACAAGTATTAACTTCCATTACAGGCTGGTAATAATAAGACTGAGTAGCATTGAATGATAAATCTATATCATAACACTATCTAGCCATTACCATGTCCATATTATGAGCTACTTCCTTATATTGTAATGTACTACAAATTAAATGTTGAGCTTCAAGAGTTGTTCATGGAATAGAAAAGCTAGACACCTATCTTCTCTTGCTCACATTAGTTGCAACAATTCCTTCTCATTATGTAGGAATACCATCTTCAACATTTTTAATATCATCCTAACTAATGTCGAAAGAGTTTTCACTACCAATTTTGTAGTTCAGTCTTTACCTTCTTTCTTTTTCATTTTAATACTCTTCAAGCAAGTTTTTATCTATCATTTCACATCATCACTAACTTTCTTACATGACTCTGCATTACCTTTGATCTCAACTGAACGTTTCTCTAACATGATGATTCTTTTTTCTTTTAAATGTTTGTTACAATATAAACAAATAGTATGTTTCTTCATACTAAGAAATAATCTCGTATAAGCCTAAAAACTAGATTAGCCTAAAGAGATTGAATTATTAGAGGTACTTGAACTTTCTGATTTTTATTTGTAAAAATAGATAAAGACATATTTTCAAATTAAATTAATAATTTGATATCAAAAATAGTTTTTTTTTCCTTTTTGAATATGAAAGACATAAAACACTAGTTTGAATTGTATAATATAGAAATTTCTATATATATATAATGTTGATGTCTATACAAATTCAAAATTCTTTATTTGGCGATAAAAATTCAGAAGTCAATTATGAGAAGATTGGTTTTATACAAATACTTGAAGAAAATAAACTTCATAAAACTAATATATTGAGAATGTTATGATCATATTCATAACATGTCTAGGTAGATTCTTTACTAATGTAAAGGATACAATTTAGATTTAGACATATTAAAAAGTTAAATGGATATTGCAAGAGAAACTAGAAATATATACAACTATATTAAAAACATACAACAATTTATATCATACACTTTTTCTTAATAATGTATATTGCAAAAATGGTTTTGTTTTAAAAATAGAAAAATATTAATTCGACATTCACAATTTCATATTATGTTGAGTAATGAGTATACTCTTATAAATCAAGGTATATCTTAAAAGCTATTTTAATATAATCATGGGGAAATCAAATTATCTTAGGTTAAATATAATCATAGAAAAATTAAATTATCTAAATTCTCTCTTTCTAGCATGTATTTAACTACCCATGAGAGTGGATAATGGTACCTGTGAGATTGATACTAACTTGCCAACATTTGCTAGTTCCTTGTGATACTACTAATTATGTTCAAACTAAACTATTATATGATGTCTTAGAAAATGACTAAGCATTCAGTAAGTGAGTTATTTTATCACTTCTTTAAAAGGAGTTAGAGGGTTGAAATGTATTGTACATTGTTTTTCATACATGAAAGTACATTTATAAGTTTGCTATCTCGATGGAGATATTACTTTCCAAAGTTTAATTTTGTGTAATTGTAATATTATTTTCTAATGACAACAAAACAAGAATGCAAAACATTTCATTTTTTTTAACTTCGCCACTTCATTATAAGAATAGTTTCCAAAAATCAAACCTAAAACCAAAAAGGGACTTAAACTTGTCATTATGGTTTCAAAAAAAAAAAACTTGTCATTATCATAACAATTAATTCTTGGGTCAACAATTCAACATACTGACAAATCTTAAAGAAAAACATAGTAATATTGAATAATATAATTAAGATAAAAGATCAATAACTAGAGACACTGCATGGTGTATATAATTACAATTATGAGTCTTATTGTTGGTAGTTGAAAAATCATATGAATTTTAGTATATTTAACCCTAAACGAAATATCAACTCCATTGAACTTTAGGTGTTATAGTTTGATGTTAATTATATATATATTTATTTAAGAAAATGTCATAAGACATGGTGACACATGTCCTTTTTCTGTTTACAATGTCAATTCTGTGTGTTAAGTCAAAAGTACATGTTAGAAATTAAATTGGAAGGAATAATGGTTATTTCAATTCATAAACCTAAAACTTGTCAATTTAATCTCGGTTTTCCATAACCCTTTTCAGCTTAATCTCATTATACATGACAAGAAGCCAGCAATACGAGAAGAAAAGAGGGGACCAGCATGCGACAGAGGAAACGTGCAAGTGCAACAGGAGCAGACGGAGCGAAGCAGCGTGTGACAGAGGAGTAGCAGCAGCGACGATGATGGAGAAATAAAAACAAAGTAATAATTGTTTCGTAAAAGCAGCCGAATGCCTTACCGCAGTGTCACACAAAATTTTCGGTCTAATATTATTCTGTCTCGTGAAATCTCAACTATTTATTTTGTGAAACTTACGTGAAGTTTATGTGAGACTTACATAAGACCTATATAAATAAATAACTGAGATTCATTAAACACAAATAAATAATTGAGATTCATTAAACACAATAAAATATGATAATATTAGACAGAAGATCTGGACTCCCGTAATGTAGACTCCAAGTCCAAACTTTTAATATTTGTGGTACCGGTTGTTGAAAATGAAATAACCCATAGTTGAACTCGATACGATATCATGACGTTCAGTACCCTTTTTTAACCGAGACAATCCCACCTGGTACTGGATGGAACAGTACAAAATCCATTCCATTGTTCATATATCATTAATTATTATTTTCAAATCTGGATATTATTTTACTTTCGCCTAAATTTAAGGTTAACTCCGACATATTTTGACGCGTGAAATTATTTTAAAACAAGTATAGATTTTCCTATCCTATGAACATAACACTCATCATGGGGGGATAATTTGCATCTCACAATACAGTTCAACTTTGACGGATTTGGAAAGGAGATTATGCAGTCATCAGAACATTGTATAGAAATAGTTCAATTTTGTTGACGAGTTGTATCTCTAATTCTCTAGTAAAAGAAAGGTAAACAAGTGGTCTGGACATTGCAGGTGGCTGAAATGCTGAGGGGAACTTCGAGAAAACAATGGTTGTATAATTATAACTTTCACAATTATGAGTGTGACAGGATTGACTAGTACAGTTGGCCCAGCCTAGAATTCAGTCGCAGATATTTAATATCAAAACTCAAACGTTTGTCCAAACTTGGAGACCAAATCGGTTAACGAGTGGGAAATAAAAAATACAAGAGGAAAAGGCTTCTTATTATATCATTGATATCCTAACCAAGTTGAAAGTAGCACGCCAACACCCAAAACATGTCAATGTTTCTTAATGAAGTCATAAATGTGGTTGTTAGTCTCCTCTGGTCTTTCTTGGTTGTTGAAATGAGCAGCTCCTTCCATCACAACAGTTTCCTCCAGAAGAGGTACATGACGCTTGAAATCTTTGCTGTGTACATATTCCTTTACCCCCGGAGTCGTATAAACCATATCCAGCTCTCCCACAACAAACTTCACGGGCACTTTCACTGGAACCCCTGTCCATGCTGCTGTTAGCTCCCAGTTCCTGCATCACCCACACTGTAATTAACTAACACAATTGAGTGGTAAGGAAAAAATTTGGAAGTTGCGTGAAGCTTGATTATAAGCAAACATACAAATCCAAAGCTCTGTAGTAGTTCAATCCTCCGGTGAAGCCTTTCTTACTAAACTTTGTTGCGTAATAATTAAGGTCTGCTTCCGTGAACCAAGATGGCAAAACAACTGAACTCTCTTTACAGATTCCAAATGCATTTTCCTTTGCCAAGCATGCTGGACCTGGTTTACGATCAGTAAGAATTCTTTTCAGCACTTCTGCAACACCAACACTTTGGATTTCAGCTTCGATTGCCCCTTTTTCCTGCCCGTTTAAGAGTTAAACACATCCATTGTTTGAGACGCAAGTATTAGACTACATCAAGAATCGTACTTTACTGCAACTTAATAAAATTAAAACAACTGACAACAAGAAGCAGGCCTTAAACACCAAGGTCAGGTCCCGAAAATGAGTTCTTTCTGGTTTTTCATTAAGACTCGACTATCCAGAGCTCAACTGGTATCAGACGCCAAAAAAAAAAAAAGGAAAAAGAAACAGTAGTGGCTTTTGTGAATACATTGTCAAGAACTATGCTAGATCTAATCAAATGGATGATCAAAGAAGTAGAAAAACCTGAAATCTGCACATGTAGTAATCATCTCCAAAGAGCAGTCGCATGCTTTCCAAAGGCTTAATCTTGGGATTTCTAGGCCTGAAAGGAACACTAAGGCATACGTATGCCTTAACTCTATCAGGCCTAAACAAGCACAAGTACCATCCAATTATGGCACCCCAGTCATGAGCCACAAGAAACACTTTATCTGCCCAAGATGGTCCAAAAGGGCAATCAGGTCACCAACAATGTGATGACAGGTATAGCTAGTGCTTGAAGGAGGAGCTTCAGAGTCACCAAAGCCTCTAAGATCTGGTGCAACAGCATGGTACCCCAGCTCGCTTAAAGCAAGAATTTGGTGGCGCCATGTATACCAAAGCTCTGGAAATCCATGTAAAAAGAGTATTACGGGTCCTTGACCCTTCTCAACTATGTGCATTTTTATGCCATTCACATCCACCATTCTGTGTTTTATACCCTCCATTTTTCTCTTCTCCTTAGCCTCCGCTAAACTCCTTATGCGGGCTTTGCTTCATTATGTAGACCATCGAATGTTTACAAGCTGATGGTCCTATAGTTTTAAATTTCTGAGGGTTGTTGAACAGTAGTAAATGGCAGTAAATAAAATACAGTGATTCCAGTACTTGAATGATACTTGGGGAGTTGTCGTGCTGGACTTTCGCACGTGATCTTCAAACATGGCACAGAGCATCGAATTTTCTACCATTCCGTGATAAAATTAATTTGGTACTTAGGAAATGCATGTTGCACTTTCGTTACGTAGCATATGGTTGTTGTATCCGTCGGTGGAGACAGATGATAAAACAAAAAAATCCTATGCCTCACAATGTTTGGTTACTATCCGAATTGATTTTTGTTCTATCCCCAGATGACAAAGACATAAATTTTTTGTTCCTTCTAAAATTGAAAAACAAAATTTCTTGTCTCCGCCTCCGAAACAAAACAGATAAGCAACTTTCAGAAATACTCTTCCTTCCACATAAGCAATTTTTTAATTATTATTATTATTATTATTGTTATTATTATTATTATTAATTGTTGTTATTATTATTATTAATCATTATTATAAATTTTGCAATAATAATAATAATAATTATTAATTTTATACTTACGAAATTTTATTATTATTATTATCATCATCATCATTAAAATTATTAATTTATTATTATTACTATTATTAATTATTAATTATTGTTATTATTATTATTAATTATTATTATAAATTTTTACTTATTATTATTATTGTTATTGTTATTATTATTAATTATTATTATAAATTTTCTACTTATTATTATTCTTTTTATTATTAATAATATTATTTTTATTAATTTTGTTATACGAAATTAATTATCTTATTATTATTATTGTTATTATTATAAATTTTGTACTTATATTTCATATTTTATTTTTATTTTTGATTTTATTATATGAAATTAATTATCTTATTATTATTATTATTATAAATTTTCTACTTATTATTATTATTATTATTAATTATTGCTATTATTATTATTAATTATTATTATAAATTTTCTACTTATTATTATTATTAGTGTTATTTTTATTATTATAATAATAATAATAATAATAATAATAATAATAATAATAATAATAATTATTATTATTATTATTATTATACAAGATTAACTTTCTTATTATTATTTTTATTATCATTATTATACTTAATTAATTTTCTTATTATTATTGTGATTATTAAATTCCATATTATTATTAATTTTCTTCCTTTTCTTCTATTATTATTATTATTATTATACGAAATTAGTTTCTTATTGTTATTGTTATTATTATTTATTAACTTTTTTACTAATAAAAATCATTCATTTTAAAATAATCAATGAATTACATATTTCCAATCATATTATACTGTAAGGTTACTTTAGTCATTGACATTGTTTTTTATGTTCTGTCAACTACATCTAAACACATTTTTGTCCTTGAGACGAATACAGCTTTATCTATTTTGTCCATTACAACCAAACATCTCACTATCTCCAATTTTTATTCTGATTTGTCTCTAAATTTTTGTTTTGTTCCGCCTCTACATATAGAAAGCAGTAACCATATATAACGTTATAGAGAGAGTTTTGAATGTTGACTTTATCGTTAAAAGTAATGTTAGGAGGTATTTCATAAGGGTTTAATTCTGAATATTTTTAGTTTTATATTTAGTGTATTTTCGCTTCTTAATTTGAAGATATTTAATAGTTAATTTGTTTATATTTCATTCCCATCTCATTATTCATTTATCTAGAGGAAAAAAATAAATTAGGACAAATTTAAGTTGACTTGGAATTATTGATAAGCTAATTTTATACTATATATTTTACGCTCTCAATGGCTTATGTTTTGATTTTTACCTTAATAAACCAACGGATGGACTACAACCCATGTGAGAAATCAAAGCCCAATTCTGTCATTTAAAGATTTGATATCAGCAAAGAAGTTGCAACTGACGTTGACTACCATATCTCCTGACCAAGTCACGGGTTGGGCCATGCATGTCCGATTCAAGAGCCTCTATCTCCGCGACATCGAGTTTTCAGCTACACGGTCACGTCACAGCGATGTGGGCGACTGTGCGTTACGTGTTTTTGCTTTTTGTTTCTTTGTTTATGTTTTCATTTTGGCTTCTCTTTTTTCTTGTCTTTTACCGGCCTCCTCAGTCCTCGTTATCCGTTTATCTCCTCTCCTCCTCTCCCCAACTTTTCTCCTCCTTTTCCATTATTTTTTCTCGGTTTCCGCTTTTTTGGGTGTGACGATCCAAGTTAACAAAAAATTAAAATATTAATTAAATACTTAATTTTTAAATTTATTAAAAATTCATTAAAGACTAGGGTTTGTATAATTAAAACCTTACTTTCTTTGTCTCTCATCATCGACGTCCATGTGCTTTCTCTCGCAGTACTACAATTAACACTAAAGTGGAGGTGCTGCGGCCATTAACTGTAGGATTGGACCAATGGCTTATTAGTCATTTCATAAACCGGCCGTCGGCAACGATTATTTTGACTTCTTTGAAGGACAAATTATGAACTGAAGTTTATTGATCAAGCATCTACAGAAACAATCACCAATTTTTACTTTATCAGTACATTTCTCCGGCAGAGGAAAAAGACCATTTCAGTACAGCGTCCAACTTACAAGTACATTCAGTAGCAGTTACACCTCATAAACAAGGAGATACGAAAAAAACTGTAAAAGATAAAAATTTTGGGGAAAAAATATGATCCAACAACATTGGAGCACGTCTCCACGAAGAAAACTGGGGAGAGGCTCAAGCAGAAGGGATTCAGTTTGATATACGCACAGATAAAATCCTGGAAACCACTTTCTGTTCCCAAGAAGAACTATGTGCGATTAAACCCATTTGGCCGATTCCATAAGCAACTAAGATTGAAACAACACTGAAAACATACAGATCGAAAAAGAATATGCAGAAAATGAAAAATGGAACACACCTATAATGGTCAGTTTATGGCAACTAAGGAAGCAACTGAAACCCTAATCTCACAGACGACCTTTCCCCTCCGCTGCTTGCTCTGTCTCTCACTTTCTCACGCACACGCACAAATATATAACTATTTGCAAAACCAAAATGACGAAATCGCCCTCATTGAATCTTCTAGATTTCTTGTTGGATTAAGGTCTAGTTCTCTCTGTCTCTCGGTTAATAGACTATTCCGGACTTGGTAATTCAATTTGTGTATAGTACCAATGGCCGTTACGACTCACTAGAAGATAGTTGATAAAAATTAGGCTAAATGCTCAAATTGAGGTTTAATCTTTTTGAATTTGATCAGTTTGTCAGTTAAATTTGAGACCTGCTCATTGAAGGGCTAAAATTTCATTAATCTACTCAATTAAAAACTTTTTTGGATAAAAATTTCGACGTATTTACACGCGCCCCGTTACAATGTACAATATGGCACCATTATTGTTGTTTTAAATGTCACGTTTATAACAGTAAAAGCTTGCATGGTATTTAAAGTTTTAACCTTAGACGTTAGTAAATTTGGTAAAGTAAAAATAAAAACCATTACGTAAAAGTTAAAAAAAAAATCCTAATGTTTCCACTGTCTTTTCTCTTGGATGCATCTTTATTGTCGGCCAATTCGCACTCCAACCTTCGCTCGATTCGCACTTCAGTCTTCATTGAAGGGGTTGGCTTGCCTGATTCACGCTTCATCTCTTGAAATTGACGTAGGTCCTAGAATTAAGTATTGGTCATTAAACTTAAGAGCAGTATAACATTTGATTATAAGAGGTTTGAGGTTATAGAAGTCTAAGGTTAGAGCGGTAAAAAGAAGAAAGTGCAAGGTTAGAGTAGTCTAAGGAAGATAGTATGAATGAGATGAGCAGAAGCAAATTGATATTAGTTTCATCTTCTACCGAAAATAGTCAGGAGCATTCACCTTGAACCATTGTCAAATCTTAGTAGCTACCTATGTAATAACCTCATATGCTAAAGAAAATAATAGAAAACTTCAAGTATGAAATATTTTAAAGAATTTGCAGAATGGGTAGCTGCTAGGATTAACTGCTTTTCTATTGTGCTCTGATTGGTAGAAAAATTGATGGTCCTACAAAATCTTAATTTGATACTTTCAATTCCATTGCCCTCCTACATCCTTTTTTCTTTAAATGTTAAGTAGTTGTTCTCCTAAAGGAAAAGTTAACATGTGAAACTTGCAACTATAGTTTGATTTCTAAAAATCAGAAATAAAATATTCATTTTAAACAAACAAAATGTTAACTTTTTAGGGGTGACTTATTGATTAATTTTCAACATTATTGGTGCATAAGTCTTAACATGTAATCTTTTATTTCAATTGAGGGTTGTATTAAGGGAAGAAACATTGTTAGGGAAAAAGAAGAAAGAATACATCAAGTAAGATACGGATATTTTATGTATTGTTTTTAACTGCAAATGATGTATTGTTTTTATGTTGTTGTTTGCAATACTCTGACTATCATCGATGATAATATAAAGTTCTAATTTAACATTCTAGTAGTAACTTAAATCTGAAAGACTCTAATTACTAGTAACTTAAAGTTGATGTAACAATTGAATTGAATAAGGATTGCATTTAATATGGATATTTTTGAAACATTAAGGCATAATAAGCCATTAGGTAGGTATATAGGCTAGAAACTAGTGATGCAGCTCCCATGAGGCTTATAGGTGAAAAATTCCACGAGCCTAGGAACCACAACGAGAACATGTTTCTCGATTCACAGGTGTAAATAACGCCACGTACCTTAATTAATAGAATTGAGTAACTTGGTTGATGGAATTGTTATGAATATGATATCATGTGTTGTGCTAGGCTTGAATTTTTCAACTTCACTTTAATGTTTCGTTTCAACATTCTAAATAAGTCTCTTCGTTTTCCTAGAGTTGGTTTTTTTTGGTTTGGCAGAATGACATTTGATGAAGTAACTTTGAGGTTTCACCATGCGAGATGTCTTGTTAATGTGGGTGATAGTGTTATGTATGAGGGTGGTTTTGTGGATAAAATTGAATTTGATCTTGACTTACTGAGCTATTTTCAGCTGGTTGATGTATGTAAGAGAAGTGGGTATAACAATGTGAAAAAGATATTTTATCTTATGCCTAGTTTTGAACTATG
>JANIJH010000006.1:42113436-42127423 GCA_024520975.1 Erythroxylum areolatum
TAGTTTGTTTTTTAATTAAAAAACTTTCTAATTAATTAGAAACTTATTTCTAATATTCAAATATGAATAATTCAAATAGAATTAGAAACGTGTTTCTAATTTAAAGTATAATTGAACTAATCAATTTATCTTGGTTTAATTAGAAAATAATTTCTAATAAAACCCCTTTTCTAATTTTAACTAATCAAATTAGTTTTCTTGTATTAAAAAAATCTTTTATTCTTTTAACCTTTTATATTAATTGGAAACTAATTTAACTAACTTAATTAGTTAGTGTAAAGTAGAAAACTAATTTCTAATTCTTTATAGTCATAAGTGGTCATGCCACAAATGTATATAATATATGCATTTATACACACAACAGACTTGCTAAGTATGCATATATATATATGTATATGTATGTATATATATATATATATATGTATATGTATATATATGTATGTACATATACATATACATATATATATATACATACATATACATATATACATACATATACATATACATATATATATATATACACACACACACGAAACAAACAATCATTTAATAAGTAGTTTTGTTTTATAATAGTTATCAATGGTAATAGCATTTTATATTGAAGAGGAAGCACGTGCCTGGGGTCTCATATGATAAGACAAATAAAGTTTTTACATAAAAAATCAGGAACAGATCCTCTGTTCAATATTACCTTGTCTTATTTTGTCCATGAAATCTCAACCATTTATTTTGTGAAACCCACACGGGACCTACACAGAATTTATATAAATAAACGATTGAGATTAATTGGACACAATAAAACACCATAATATTGGACAGGAGATCTGGACTCTAAAAAACCACACCTTTGGTCTTCTTCCTCTTGTCTAATAGTTTTCGTTTTTTTTTTCGTAAAATCCTAAAGAGAACAAATAACTCTTCTGGCTTCGGAAAACTGGAAAAAAAATCTTAAAACGAAGAAACAAAACCAGCAACGTTTTGAAGACCATCCAACAGAAACCGAGAAAGAAAGGAAAAAATAAACTATGTTGTTCTTAACATTTTCCTAAGCATCAGTTTTCACTGTTGCAGACCACTTAGTTTTCATTGGCAACAGTTATCTTCCCAAACGGATGCATATAACATAAACAAATATTTAACCAGGCTCTGATACCAATGTTAGATAAATAATTATGATAAAATACAATCACAGAGATTGTTAAACATGATAGTTTTATATGCATAGAAAACAAAAAACGCATTCTTGGCATATTGTTATAGTTCCACCGATTAAGGAACTTTCTATTTCCAATTTTTTCTGCAGAGACCTCCTTCTTTTTCTGTAAACTTGAGAGAAGAAAAGAAAGCCAAAGACTCAACAATACACGCAGAGAGGTGTTTTTATTTTTAAAACGTTGCGTTCGTATTTTTCTATATATAACTACCTTTAGTAGATATTCAAGAGTAGTGACTATTATACCCATCATAGGTGTATATAAGTCATCATTTATATTTAGTATTTTAAATTTTCGAAGAAGGATTTGTAATGTCATGGTAATTACATTTTTATCACTTAAATATTCTTGGTTTGGAATCTCTCATCCCTAAGTAAAGGTTCTAGCTGATAAAATTGGAGAAAAGATGTGGTCGTGAAATGTTGAATGTACGAAAAAAAAGAAGGAACTTTTGCATCTGTTTTGCGAAGTTCTCACAATCGTTGGTCGAGGTCAATCGACTTTGGATCATCAAACCCTTTTGTCTATTAAGCATGATAATTCTTGAGACTTAAGCATAATCTTCATTTTGAGACTATAGAGACAATATTTTTTACGTTTAAATATTGGAATTAGAGGTTAAGAAGTTGAAATGGAACTTTTGCTTGCCTTTTTATTTTGTTGCTCACGAGGTGTCCTAGGAGGGTCCCAACTATGAGAAGGCACCTTTAAGTCATCCACTTCCAAACTAATCCCTGCTTGAGCCGGATAAGTCCCTTGCAGGAGGTAAAACTCTGGCTCCAAGTTTTAAACGGCTACATACATGAGGACGGTTCAAACCCGTGACCTCACTTAAACTAGAAGAGGCCCTTACTAACTCACCTGCGCCCTAAGGTTTGCTTGCCATTACTAAACTCAACTCTCTTCTAGTTTTGATTAACGGAGCCGATTACTTAAGAGACTGATGCTATGACTTTGATAAACTGAAGCATAAGTTATGCTTCTTGGTGACTTTTTTATGGAAGCTCAAATTTGAAGTGGTCTTTGTATTTGGTGTTTGGAAAATTCATTCTAACTCTAATAATAAAGTTTGATGGAGCAGGAGAATAATAAGAACAGAACAAAAAATAGATATTATTTCTGTATAAATCAATCTATTCTACTGGTTATAAATATAGTAGATAAAAAGATTGGCGGTGGAAATAATTAAAAGATAAAGTGAATGTGCTGATAAA
Source organism: Erythroxylum areolatum (assembly GCA_024520975.1). Classification (NCBI taxonomy): domain Eukaryota; kingdom Viridiplantae; phylum Streptophyta; class Magnoliopsida; order Malpighiales; family Erythroxylaceae; genus Erythroxylum; species Erythroxylum areolatum. Next base: position 42,115,865 of record JANIJH010000006.1, read on the forward strand.
TGTGAATTATGGGTTTAATAACTTTCATTAAGCAACTACAGGATAAAACTTAATTGTACTAAATAACTAAAAGATAAATATAAAAACTACTAATTTTTTGAAGCATTACTTTCAATATGGAATCTCCTGTAAAAATTAGTAGAAAATAAATGAGGTTTTCGTTTACTTGCTGAGATGGGATTGGTTTTTAGTAGCAGTAAGCAATGTGGGTGCGCTCCATCCGGCGGCAGAACGTATCACGTAAACGATGGACATGAATGCAGTGGCATGGTGAATCAAGACAGAAGTTGATTAAACCGGTAAGAATAAGATTCACTGGAGTTGAGTGTCAAATTGAAGGTCAAGTCTACCAATAAAGGCTCGTTATCAATTCTTGGAAAGCGTTCCTTTCACAGTATTTACCTGTTTCACGTGCTTTTGACCTGAGCATGCATGGGTCCTACAGTTTCATAAGCCTTTAATTGGGCAGTGCTTTTTACCCACCAACGTAATAGAGGCAGATATATGTGAGCAATATTGCCCTCGTTTCATATGTGGTGAAGTTGCGTTAACTCTGGGCAACTTGCTTTTCCCCTCACAAAGAACTTGTTTACCCGTATGGAGTCGTGGTGTCCTTTAAAGAAGGCCCACTCCATCTTTTTATCCACTCAATATCGATCTGCGTCCACTTTCTACGAGTCTATATAAACGCATCATTTTATGGCTATGTCTTTTCCTCGTCAACGTATATCTTGTGGTGGAATGAGCATTCACATGAATGGCTATGGTGCGAGGGTAGCTCTTGCTGGAGAAGCAGGGCACGTGCATGCTATGTTCATCTCCAAGAACATTTGCACGTGCTCCCCTTCTCCAACATGTGTTTCTCTCGCATAACTTTCTTACCGCTGGCGGATGGTACATAACTAGTGAGCCTGAGGGATTGTTCTGCACTGAAGGTAGGCTACAGGTACCAATCATTTTGACGACGTCATCTTAATTTTATCATCTAGTTTTCCATACTTCGCAATTGCTGCACTTTTAAACTCGCAAACTGTACTTCTATTTAGGTCTAATTTCATGTATATGAATGTTACCCTAGGCCAACTACTATCTTGCATTTTTGTCACTAACAAGATCGCATCCTGCAATAGCAAAAAGTTAATCAGACCGCCAAGAATGTACAGTCCTTTTTGTCAGTCAAGGTGGATGGGCGTGGGACATGAATTGCAGGATACACAATCCTCTCTACCTATTTACTACGAGAAAATGAAGCGTTTCCGGTTGTTGCACTTATATCTGTTGAATACACTTCAAAAGTTTGGTGCCTGAAATTTTAACAGTTAAGTGTTTGTGGTTCCAAGGACAAGAACTAGTGACTTAAGCTAGCCCCAACATTTTTGCAGAAGAAAGGATGCATGTAACCCTTATGCTCTGCGGGGAAAAAAAGAAAAAAAGGAAAAATCCATCATTCTGGTATTCTAATATTTCACCAAAAATATTGTCCATGAAAGCTAAAGCAACATAATCAATAATGTTTATTACGGCGTACGTGGGCAACTCTTCAGGTTCGAGCTTGTATATTTTCATGCTGGAAGATGTAACCTTAACCAACATAATGTCACATTTCGCCTTCTTGTAAAGCTCTTCGTTTACCCTGTCATGCTCCGCAAAGGTCGAAGAAAGAGGTTAAGTGGATGTGGACCTTTTTTCATCACCTTCTAATAACTTGACGGTTTGCATTATGTTTACCTTATTTACTTCCAAGTATTCGGCAGTTCAACTCATCGAAAACTTGCTAAAGTTGAGAATTTGCATGTATTGAACCACAAGTCTTCATTATCAATAAAAATTAGAAAATGTGAACAATCTAGCTGGTCAGAATACGTAATTTTCATACATATCTGATCTTCCTTCCATTTCTAGCAATTTTAGCCGTCTTTGATTTCAAATTGTTTAATAGATGGAGCTCGTGATCTTGACGAATATCTCTTTCACACTCTTCATTTTTCGTTCATTTGACGCCATTTTGTTTTCCCAGGTTGAGAGAGACTACAATTACGATATGCTAGGTTTTTCGTAGTTGGTAATGACTCTGTCTTGATGCATACATTAGTACAAGTACTTGAACGGCTTCTATTTTCTCACTGTAAAAAATAATTTTTTTGCCTACAAAGATCAGGGTTTTTAATATAATCTTTCTTAAGAAAAGGCATCTATTAAAAAGTAGCAGTTTTGAGTTTTTGGAAATTGTTTTTCTGCGTAACACTACTACGTACGAAATAAAGTTCGAAGTTTAAACTTCTTAAATTGAATGATTATTTCATGTAACAATAGCATTGGTAATCACACTTCAGGACATTATATCTTTGTGTATATATATATTTAACTACAATGTTTGACAAATTCGAATTCTAGACAATATAATCATGGAGATTTACAGGAGACGCCATACTTGTGTGGAACTTGCTTCCTCTGACTACATCTCTCTCTCTCTCTTGCTCTGACACATTTCGCTTCGGTGACAAAAGTTTTACTGCAAAGAAGCACATATATACAATCAGGAAACAGACCCATATAGGCAAACACGCTTGCACCAGACGCAGACGGCAGAGTAGAATCAGTAGATGGCGTATGCGATGATGGATGGAAGATCTGGCAGTCAAAAGATGAAGGGACTGTAAGCTAATTACGTGGGGGGTTCTTTTCACTTTGCCTTAGAAACTGGGGGTTTTGTTTTCTCTCTTCCGTGACCAAAAGCCATCAAAGTTTTTCAGTTCTAAAAAGTAAATGTGATAGGCCTCTAGGTGTGTTGGAAATTGGAGTGGGATATGGGGACAAGAAGCTCAGATAATGAACGAAGAACCTTAATATACAAGCAATGGCGGTGCAGTAACACTTAATCAACATGACAGTAAGTGATACATTGGAAAGATGGAATAGAATCTGTGGGAATTTGGACACGCAATGCACGAATCTCTAGAGATGGAAATTGTTGCTTTTTCTGGATTACGATTACGTCACCTTCCCAGATCTTCCGATTGCATATATGCCCTGGTTAATGTACTGTTTGTTTATTCTGATGACAGGATTCTACTTATCAACAGTGTTTTACAATCTGTAACCGATTTTATAATATTCATATTCATATATTAATGTTTATATATTTCCTTAATTATATTTTTCATTTTAATCTTTTGTAATTTTTAACAAGTTTATTAAGTATTTCAATTAACTTTACGGTAAATTTTGTCGACATACATTTTATAGTTACCAAAAAGTTTAACATCTTTTAGCTATTATTTTATTTATCATATCTGATCTTATTCTAGTAAGATGATCATGATTCTATTCGATAATCAGCTGATTGTATTAGTTGTTAGCTGATAGCTTATTTGACGAGTAAATTGTATTAGTTGTTTGTTCAAAATATTTGATAAAATTAATTGTTTAGTATTAATGATTTATGTGTAAAATGACTTATGAAGACGTGACTTCAAAAAATTATAAAGGTATGAATATTATATATTTTAATATTTCATTAAATATTCTTATAAGAATTTAGATTTTAAATATTTAATTTATAAAAATTAAGTTTATAATTCTAATAAAAACATAGAACTAATAATAATAATAATAATAATAATAATAATGATACATCTAAACATTTTAACCACAATTTTTCTGAGCTATGATAATAAGAAAATATTCTACCCAAATTTAGTTATCTGAATATGGTAAATCAAGTTTAAATAAGGAATTAACGTTCGTGTATATTGTACTACTGTATGAAATAGGATTATTATATTACTCTTTGTTTTGCTTTTATAAGACCTTTATTTTACATTGTTTAGACAAGTCATACTCACCTTTATTGTGTTCATCATCCATGAAAAATTTATGCAAGTCTTTTTATTTTCATTTTCGATTAAAGTCAATATTTTATTTCTAACCTATTTCTCACTGCACCTATTTATATGACAAGCTACAAGATGCTTTTATGCCCATATGGTTATATTTCAACAATAAGTTCCATGACCATTGTTACACACAAAAATGTGCAAAAATGAGATGATAACTAACAATCTTCAATCCAAGGAGAAAAAAGCGTTAAATAGGAATTGAAGTTTAAAATTTTAGCTCCTATATAAGAGTATTTTCTTTTAAATCAGTCACTTTTGAGCAGCTATTTGATGAGTCAATAAGCTCAAAACAACAAATTAACTAAAAAAATGACTGATTGGTGGTTAACAAAAAGAGGGAGCGTTTCTGTTGTAAAAATATGTAACAGATAATCAATTATTTAAAAAAATTTATTTGGAAAAGCTAGCAGCGACAAAGTTATTACTAAAGAATTTTCCAAAAAAAGTTATTAATACAGAAATTTGTGGAATTTTGTCTTGCATTTCTTATATAGGAGAAGTACGAGTATGTACAAGTGGGTTAAGTAATCCCACTAATTCAACTTGTAATAACAGTACCAATCTAAACCAAAGAATAAATCGACTAAATATAAGGAATTATAGGAGAGATTAATTATAGTTATGGACATATGACAATTGAAAGATGTGATCAACTTCTACGCTATAATAGAAATCACATTTAGCTACAAAACAAATCGTCGTTAAAAGTCTCAAAATCATCACTAATTAATATTAACAACGGTTTATATTTGTTACCAAAAATATCGGTAAATTTCTATAACTTAAAGTTATAAACGACAATTTTTACTAATCGTCGTTAATAATTTTTTTACTATGCTTGATTTTTGTAACATAAAATTATTAGTGACATTTTATAAAATTGTCACCAATATATTTTAGCTATATTTACTTTTTGTAACTAAAAATTATTAGCTACGTTTTTAATATTTTTAGCTACATTTTAAAAAATGTAGTAAAAAGTTTTTAACTACATTTTTCAAAAAGTTACAATTTGGCTACATTTTATAAAGTCTTAAAATTTAAATATAAATTTTAAAAAATATCATAATATGTTAATTATAATTTTTTGTGTCATTTTAATATATTTTATTGTATATAATGTTTAAATTTTGTTTGTTGATAATTTATTATACAAGAATAATTGATTATTTAAGACATTCTATATAAAAAGTAAAATATCATTAAATTATACCATCAAAATTATATTTGTTAAAATATTTTAATTATAACCTTAAAGATTCTAATTGATAAAATAATAAATGCTCAGGTTTAAAAAAATTACTCCAAAACCTGTACAAAAAATCTAATCCTACACTAAAGCTAACTACACCAACAAGAGCATTCTTTCCTCTTTGCTACAGCTTGATTTCATAAGCTTCGTTCACCGTATTTTCTTTGACTCCTCGAATGTGATAATAGAATTTGAAATCTGTAGCTTCTGTTGCTCTACCTTAGCTTTCATTTTCACCATATGCTTGAACACTTCCTGTAAATGCAGAGACCATAAACAATTGATCTTAGTCAAATATGAATAAGAAAACTGATAACCAATGACAGATTACCTGACAAAGAAGAAATGAGCTGCCATAGTCTAACCTCTAATTCACAATGGCATGTGAATCTATCTTCACATTAACTTGATCTTCCTAACCAACATAGGCTACCAATTCTGGCACGGTTTTGTTAATATAAAAAATTAAGCACAATCGAGATTGAAAATGAAGGTAACAGGGTTTCGTTTTCTTTTGGTTCTCTATACATCCACTGTGCTGCATGTTAACTTAGGTTTTTCATGCTAGCACAGTAAACATGAAAACTTACCTTCAAAGCCACAATTCTAGCTTAAATTGTCATTGGTTCCATCGTCTCCACATTCTCTATTAGCATCATTGTGCAAAACCAACAATCAAGTCAGCCACTACATGCAGCTTTTCATGTGAATACAGACTAATTAATTTTTTGAAGTCTGCTTTTACCTTAAAATTGTAGGAAACTAGATCAGACAGTGTGAACTTGTCATGTGTAATAACAAAATTAACACTAAGATAAGGCTTGGGATTATTTACCTGAAGAAGGAGAAGAACTCCAAGTCAGTAGTGTTAAATGAATAATTCTGACCCTGTAGAGATCAGTAGATCCCGAAACACAAGTGGCAAAAGAGTCTTTCATTCCACCCTCACCCTATTGATGGTAAATCAGCAAAGTGAGGATAGATGGTAAACTAGTATATTGAGGCAACCTCTATAAATCTTAAAAGGACTAAAATAGAGAGGCGTAGACGATGAAACAGCTAGGAAGAAAATAAAAGTTCAAGTAAACACCAACTCTGAAAAAAAAAAACAATTGGCTTGCCAAGATGGAATATTAAAGAAAGAAAACGAAAACGAAAATCTTCAGCAAGCAAGATCCAAAAATCTAATTTATGTTAGTCCTAGAACCCCTGTTCTAAATGATTGGTTAAATACCAATTATTGAACCAACAACTGGAAATCGTGAAAACTGTTACACAAGCGACAATTTTTTTAGGGCATCTTGGGTTAGAATAACAGGGTATAAAAATAAAGCAGGAGCATCTTTAGAGAGGGCCTATGATCCAGTAAAAGGAGAGCATGGTGAGGGGGAGGGCGATGGTTGTGGTGGTGGTAACGGTGGACCGATGGAGGATGAAGCAATTGGTAAAATGAGAAGTCAAAAAGGGTTCACTTTTTATTTTTTAAGAAACAAATAAAATCATGTTTTTTTGCTGGCTATATTATAGCCTATTTGGATGAGCTCTTGGAAGGTCAATAAATACTTTTTTTCACTACAAAAGTCTTTTTTAAGAAAAAGAGTATTTGACTGTAAAATAAAAAATACTTCTTTAATAGATATGACTTTTTTGATAGCTATATTGTTTTTAGAATAGATTTTTCATATTAATTAATGAGCCTATTTTTAGTCTCTTTTATCCTTATATTTTACTTATAATTCTCACAATACCTAAAAACTCATCTTCACATTTATCTTGCAAACTTATCTTCTCTAATCTCTTGCATATTGTTTAATATACTTTAAATAATATTTATATGCATAAATAATTTTTATTACAAAATAAAATATAGTTAAAATTAAAAATACCTTTTATTTTTATATTGTTAAACAGTCTATTATATAAAGCTCTTTCCAAAAAGCTCTTTTTTAAATGATAGTCAAATAGTTAACTAGTTTCTTAGGAAAGTTCTTAGAAAAGATCTACAGAAAAGATGCTATTGACAAAAGATCTATTGGTATAAGCTCAACTAAACAGATGCTTAATCACGAAGGAAAACTCGACTTCTCCAAGCCGCAAGGAAAGTTGTTTGTTTAGGTCCCCATATTTGGCAAATATGTTCAAAATGATCGCCAAATGTAGACTCTCTATTGACAATTTTTAAAAATCGTTGACAAAATTTTATTATTTGTGACAATTTTCAAAATTGTCACAAAAAGTTCACTATTAATGACGATTTTCAAAACAGTTTCCAATGAAATTTAGCGACAATTTTTAAAAATCGTCACCAAAAGTTCATATTTGATGACGATTTTAAAAATTATCACAAAATGGTCAATAAGGGTGGTGATGTTTTCAAAATATTGTCGCTAATAGTAGACTTTTGGCAATAATTTTCAAAAATCATCACCAAATGGTCCACACATTTGGTGAAACTATTTATGAAATATAAGAAACTATTTATGAGATACTTGATCATGTATAAAGTGAAATTAAACCGTCAAGGTCTTAATACATAGAGGAAAAATATGATTAAAGTATAAGTAGATTTCTTTAATATTTTTTGCAAAATTTTGTGGGAGGTGTATGAAATGAGGTAACAAGTTTATTTATTGAGTTAGTCAACTAATTTACTTCTGCAGCAGTGCAATAATGGTATGTTATAAGCTTTGATAGAAGAGCAAGTTTTTAGTAAATTTTTTCTTAGAGCCCCATCTAACATGATTGGATATAAGAAAGTCAAAATAAGATAGAGTGATATTGGCATCCTAACCTATTCTAGCAAAAGCAATAAAGTAAGAGGTGAAGAAGTTAAGAGATATGCACCATAATGAGATGTTCCTTTGAGATGAAAGACTTTTCATAAAAAATCAATGATTTTGAGGTTGATTTGTACTTAGAACTTGTTAGTAGATCACGTGAGTGAAAGAAATTAAAAATAATCAAGTACTCATTGATGGATCTTTTTTAGGAGACCTATTAGCAAGTTTTAAGTATTATAGATGGAGATAGAGAACTGCAAACTTCTTTGGCTCCATGCATTTATATAAGCTAGAGAAGATTGAGAATATATTCTAGTTAGGATAAGAAAGGACACTTAGAAGATCTAGTAGTTTTAATGCATAAGAAGTAACTAAGTTGGTCAAGATCCTTAAGAGAGAATTGACTAGAAAGAGGAGCAATAAAATCTTAAAATTGAGAGAATTATTGCAAGAAAAAGGTAATATTATCTAAGTAAATAAGTATACAGTATAAAGTTCTCATATTATATATAAAGAGAGAAATATCACTCTTAGAATTGGTGGTCATATGGAATTAGAAAGGAGAAATGTTCTTGATACCATGCCTGAGGAGCTTGAAGAAGGACATAAATTGTTTAGTTTGGTTTCAAGACATAATCAAATATCAATAATCATTAAAGCCTTGGGGTTATTATGTAAAAACATAATAAGACAAAGTATTTTTTTTGAAAATAAAAGGAATTGTATTAATAATAAATCAAATTTACAATGAGTTGCTTAATTTGTCTATAATTCAGTTAAATTAAAACTACAAAAAATTACAACATTAGTACTTTACATTACATCATCCATGTGATTTCATGTTAGGAGTGAATGAATTTTGTTGCTTGTTTGCAATCAAAGTTGCTTGGATCTAGTTGATAATGTTTTCTGCAATCTAGTATTTTTCCTCCTTAGTTCTCTTATACAGTCTCCTATTTATTTCCCTCCATATAGGGTAGATAGTGGTTGTAAAGGTTGTTTTAATAAGTAGCCCATTTTGCTTTCCTTATTTAGTGATTTCAATGATCATTTGTAGAGTCTGATTCCAATCAAATGTGTAATAAGGAACTGGTAATGAATGTAGAATTCTACTCCAGATTGCTTTGGTGTATATGTAGCAAAAAAAGGTGATTCATGCTCTCTTAAGCTTATTTGCAAAGGAAAAAATTGAGATTATATACCCCAAACCATCTATCCTTGGTTTTGAGCCTATTTTTAATCACTAATCAAGTGAAAACTGAGGCTTTTAGGTTTAAAGATTGCTTCCATAAAATTGCATGCCAAAGAACTTCTTCTGCATTACTTGTAAGTAGCTTATTATAAGAACTATTAGTGAATGTTCCTCTCATATTAAAAGACCAAACGATGTTATCTATTCCCCACACCTTAGGAATTTGAGGTAAGTATTCTACAAGTAGAGAAAATCCTATAAAACTAGCATACCTTTCTCTGTTATGGATGATATGTCTGCTCTTTGAATAAGAGGTTGAAGTTAGTCCAATTATCGAACCAAAACCAAACAATATCTCCATTTCCCAAATTTTGCTTAATGAGTGGATATATCATACCTCTCAGATTGAGTAGATAATTGAAATCTAAGAAAATTCACGTGAATTTACTACTTGCCAAATATTCTAATCTTTGAGAGAGTATTCATGCACCCATTTAATCCGTAAGGCTTTTTAATATATGAAAATTCTCTATATTCTCTAGCTTAGGAGCACCTGTTGCATTTGAGAAATTGGAATAATGCCTAACCCTCCTTGCTTCTTTGGTATAGTGAGATCACTCCATTTTACTTTAGCATTTTTTCCATTTTCTATTTTCCCATACCACAAAAACGCTTTGAGGATTCTGCAAATTCTTTGTTGACTCTCTTGGGTAGGATGACTCTCTTGGGTAGGACTACTTATGCAAAACAATAGATATGCAAGTTTTTTAGTAATGAAGTTATGACAGTTAGTCTATCTGTAATAGAGATTAACCTATTTTGCTAAGCATTTATCCTAGTTTTAATCTTCTCAATTAGAGGGATGAAAAGGGCTTAATTGCTATAACTGGGAGTCCAAGATATTTGAATAAAGGGGAGTGTAGTGCAAATCTTGTATTATTGCTTCTTGATTTTTGACATCTGAGGATATATACAAGCTACTCTTCTCTGCATTCATTTTGAATTCAAACCATTCTGAAAGTATTTGCAAGATGATTAGTATGATGTTTATGGAATGTTTATCTACACCACTTAAAAGCACCTAATCATCCATATAAATCAAATGAGGTAATGTGATGTCTCTACACTTATAGTGGAATTGAAATCTACCATTGCATTCTATTAGTTTGGAAATCATTCTAAAGATCCCTTTTTTTGTTGCCCACGAGGTGTCCTAGGAGGATCCCAACTATGGGAAGGCACCTTTAAGTCATCCACTCCCAGACTAATCCCCGCTAGAGCCGGGTAAGTGCCTTGCGGGAGGCAAAGCTCTGGCCCCAAGTTTTAAACGGCTGTATAAGTGAGGACGATTCGAACCCGTGACCTCATTTAAGCCAGGAGAGTCCCTTACCAACTCACCTACGACCTGGGGTTTCTAAAGATCCCTTTTATAGTTATAGTAAAAAGGTTGCCTTATCCCTCTAAGGGTAAAGATGGACTTCCACTAACCAGGACACTGAGTGTGAATGCATTCCAATATCCATTTTCTAAAGATGTCTGGTAGGCTTATTGCTTTAAGACAATCTTGCATGTATCTCTAGATATTTATGTCAAAAGCTTTGAAGACGTAGATTTTCATTAAGCAACTTTTGACATTTTTGCCAATTTTGTACTCTCCTAAGAGCTTTTGTAAAATAAGGATGTTGTCTTCAATGTTTCTTTTAGGTATAAGGCACCTTGAGCATGATTTATAACTTCTTTCAGAGCTAACTTCAGCCTCAAAGGAAGGAGCTTAACAATAACTTTGTACATAGTTGTGCAACAGGAAATTAGTAATGGAAGAGGGGTTTTGCTTCTTTAGTATAAGACATATGTAAGTTTGGTTAACTTCCTTAAGCATTTTATTACAGGAGAAGAACTCTAAGATAGCTTCTATGAATCAATTCCCTGTAACCTCCCAAGTTTTCTAAAAGAACTAGGTCAGAAAGCCATCGGGTCCTAGTGCTTTTGATGGATGCAAACTAAAAAGGACTTTCCTAAATTCTTAATATGTGAAAAGGGTGATCAATAAATCATAAGCAACAAAGACATCTTTCACATTGAAACTATGTTGATAATTGTCAATTGTTCCGATCAATTGCTGGAAGTAAGTTCTTGCTAAATTTTGTAGATCACCTTGTTCTATGATGGAGTTTTCCAGGATATCTTGCAATTAAGTTATTTTGTTTTTTTTCTCCTTGAAAGAAGAGAAGATTGAAAGTATCTTGTACAGTAAAACCTCGATAAATGAATATTCGATAAATTAATAATCTCGATTAAATAATAATTTTCTCCGGTTCCGACTTAGGCCAATGGGATAAAATAATAACCTCGCTAAATACATAAGATAATAATTTTAAAAAATTCCTTGAGGCCCACTGAAAATATAAAATAATAATTCATTAAATAAGTATGAAA
>JANIJH010000006.1:42264960-42274985 GCA_024520975.1 Erythroxylum areolatum
ATGCCGCAAGATTCTCTTTAATTGAATCATTCAAACCATCCTCAAATTGATGACACCGAAAATCCTTAGTAAGTATAGGTTCAAACACATATTTGCTAAATTTACTAAATTCTCTATCGTACTCAGCAACAGACAGATTTCTTTGCTTCAGATTCAAGAATTGCTTCCACCGCTCCTTTCTATAGACTTCTGTAACATATTTAGCTTTAAACTCCTGGGAAAAGAAATCCCAGATTACAGGCTCTGGTAGTTGAGGATACCTCAGAACAAATTTCCATTATTCATAGGCCACTCCTTGAAGAAGTGAGACAACAAAATGCACCATCTGTTCTGGTGAGCAGCTAACTTCATCCAACAACCTTTTCACCTTTTCCAACCAGAATTTAGCCTTTTTAGACTCCTCCAAAGAAGTTCCAGTAAATTCTTCAACTCCATACTTTCACAACTGATCAATTGGATCTTTGGGCATAGTCATTCAGTGTAATAAAGTCATTATGTCTTACGACAACTTAAATAAAGCTTCCCCCTGAGTTGGAGGTGGAGGAGGAGGTGGTGCTTCAACTTCATCTCGATTCACCCTAGAGAGTCCAGATATAGACGGATGATATCACGTAGGATTATTACTCTCAGCAACCTCATCAATAACCTTATAAGATCTTTCCACACTTAAATCTAAAACACAACTCTTATATTCAAATACAAGCAATATTTAAGTGCTGGTTAAACAAGAATCGCCTAAACCATTCTCTAATACCAAATATTGTAACACCCTAATACCCCTTAAGAGGATATATAGATGTCACACAAATCAAACCTAGAACATACTAAGATATTCCAACAAATCCTAAAAATAAGGCAACATACTTCACAATTCATTCAAATATTGAGTTATAAACAAAACATAATTTACACTTTGTATTTATCATATACATGCCTTAAATTCATATTCATCCTGTATTATAATTATTACAAACCATTTACAAAAAATACAATTATGTCTCATAATTTTAAATACAACTCAAAAACTTATACAAAACATCTTCCAAAATATAACACATCCTTCTTTGGCCACTGTGGTTGTCCTAACCTTAATCCTTTTTATTGAGACCTACATGGTGGAAAAAACCACCATACTAAGCATATATCTTAATGGGGAATAACAAAATATGATACGAGATGGAGACTACTTCTAATAGTTGTCTAGCATTTATAAGCAAATGATTCATGACTTATCACAAGCAATCTTTAATTATTCAAATCAGAGAGTAATCATACTATTAATTACATCAGAACAAAACATAAATGCATCATAACATAATATACTTACATCAAAACAGAATATAAAAGTATCATAATAGGACATGATTGTTTTAGAGCAAAACTAATATCAAAACCCATATAAAATTGCTTGCTAATCCTTTTTATAGAAGTGGGTAACGAGAACAGAACAGAAGATACCTATGATTGATATCTACATAAACAAAAGAGACATGAGTCTCTAAAAAAGAAGAAATTGTAGTGTCTAAAAATAGAAGACATTGTAATGTCTAAATACAGAAGCAGCTGCAAGCCCTGCTAAGCATGCCTATTTACCCACAACTAGGATTTGGCAGTTTAAAGCACATATATTACAGTTCAGAATCATATATAAGAGAAATATTACATAACATAGGAATTTATTTCCTTATGCTCAAATTGAATACATTCTTTTACACCCAAACAAACTTAATATGACTTATGAATTTAATCATTTGTAACAATGCATCAATAATAGCATTAACTAATTACATATCATATATGTTCACACAAATTTCCATTTTTCAAACATTCATAACTAATTCACATTACTTAAATCATTTGGATCACATTTGTGTTCATAAGAACACCATCATCCCTTGAACAATTCAAATATTCTAAAATTAGATACGTTGATATCAGACATTCCATTCCTTAAGTTATCACCTCAATTAACATTCCAAAACTTATTCAACCTTTAATTAAATAATCCAACTTCAAACTAGGTTCATTTCAAACCTTAATCAAGCTCAATTATACCATTGTAAAGTGTCTTACCCTTATATGATTCAACAATTATACAAAACCAAAATTTTCTCATTTCAAAGCATTTCCCATGACCGTGGGAAGGAGCTAATGTAGCTCCACGATCGTGGAATGAGTGAATCGAAGGTTCACTATCTAATTGCCGTCAATTTGTTTCCACATTTTTACACCTTCTTACTCAATTCAATACACCTTCATCATAGTCCATTAATTACACATCAATTATAACTTAATTATGCCTCAATTCCTCTTCAAATTCACATCCAATTCCATTCCAAAATCATTCATTTGGTAGCTCATAAACCACTATCTTTCATGCTTTTAAAGCCAAAGTAGAAACTATTATACAAACATCATTTTTCAGAACTCATTTTATCATAAACACAACACATATTCTATCCCAATTCAAATATCATAGAATTTGTATTACCACATGCCATCAAGTTTAGAATTCCACTTGTTTAATTCAAAACCCACCTCAATGATCAAGCCAACCTAGCCCTCCATACATGCAAAATCATCCAAGTACAAGATGGAAGTAGAATGATCTTAACACCAAGATGACAACATAATATAAGATAGCAGGATATAGCTTTCTTGCTACAAGATTTTGGTGTGATAACTAAGCATAAATATAAGCAAAAACACAGGGATGTGAGGGTGATGAGGGTTTCGGTGGTGAGAGGAAAGGTGTAAAAAGAAGACAGCAAAAACATCCAGAGAAAAATGAGTGAATCTGTTCTTGCCTAGTCCTTTTAATGCAGGGTATCCTAATTTTAAAAAGGACCCGTGTCATACTTAGAAGTGAGCTACTTGTGCTCTTATCATGTTGCCAAATGTCATTCAACTTTACTGCCATTTGTCTCTTATTTACCAATGCCAAATGTCACTCAATGTATAAGCTTAGTCATCCACACTTTCCATGTATCAACTTGTCTTGCCACTTAACATTTTTCTTAGTCCAAATGTACATTTTAATTCATCAATTTTCTAATGGTAATAATTAATTCCAAGTTACTAATTATAATTCATCAAACCAAAATTCAAGACTTAAGCAATACACAATCAAATCATAATCATTAACTCTTATTACGTATATTTTCATGGACATGTAACGTTCCTACTATGGCGTAATTTCGGGCCTCATATGACCTATTCTAACTATAGCTAGTTTAGTCGATAGCTATTAAATGTAGTATGAACTATAAAGAGGTAGTTGAGTGATCAAGATAAAATTGATCACTATAAAGTAATTAGGGAGAATATTTTGTAGTTCTCGATTAGTATTGATTCAAGAAATCCTTAGTCAAAATGAAATAACTTTTTGTAAGTAATTTACAAATGTCATCAATTGAATCGATAGCTAATGGTAGAGAATTATTATGATTGGAATCAAAATAGAGTAGACATTAATTTCATATTCTAGATCTAATCGGATCATTGTATGATGAAATGATTGCATTGTACAAAAAATCATGCACAGAAAGGTTAGTTAAAACTACTTTGACATTCTTAAATATTTAATTGGTCATAATGTGTTGCTGGACATCAATCTTGATCTATGATTATAAATTGTTTAATTGGATAATTAAAGATAAATTAAAATGAGTTTTAATTTTTCTAATTATAATTATGAACTAGAATTATAATTTATAATCATTATCAACATATTTGAGAACCTAATGGGTCTTACATAAAGAAGAAGTTCAAGAGAGCAAATATATTTTAATCAAGTTGGACTTGAGAAACTTTATAATTAAATATGAGATATTAATAAATAAGGATCGATACGAGATATTGGGTCTTATTTAGGCATAATTGATATTTAATTAGAATTATTTGTAATTCTAATTAATGTTTAATTGAAATTAGAATTTAATTTTAATTAAATTACTAAAATATCCAAAACTTATGATAAATAAGTTTAAGCTTTAATAGAATTGATACTTCTCTTTGTAAGAGTTACAAAATTCTCTCAACTTATTCTGTAGATACCGTTAGAAGCTCGACACTCGCGTAACTACAATGGTTGAGATGGATTAATTTCGAAAGCAATTCAAAGGATACAACAAGAATACAATAAGGCTTCAGAAAAGATACGAATTAAGATTCATGCTTCATTCTGATTTAATTATTAATTATTTTATACAATTAAAGTGATCTTAATTTTTAAGAAATCAAAATATATAAAAAATTTACAATTATTCCACTACAATCGGGATCAAATCTCGTCCCAATTTTTCAACAAAAAGAAAAAGAAGCAAGAGAATAGAGAAAAGAAGAGCTATCCTCTCCATAACTTTAACACAAGTAGTCAAAGTTTAGATGCAGAGCAAATTTCCAAGTCAATCCCTCTCCTAAGATTCGGTACTTTCTAGCAATACCAAATCTTGAAGAATCTATAGTTATACATACAACTAAGAAATGAGCTTTGTAAGTACAACTATCAAGTGAAAAGCAGAAATGGTAAGTTGAAAAATTGAAGAGAGAGAGAGAAGGGGAGGAGAGAGGATGGAAAAAAGGTTATTATCTTTAAATTTTGTGGATCAATTTTTTGTAACGAAAAGGTGAAAGAAAAATGAAGTTCAAATTAAATTTTAATATTTACGGAATATTAAATATTTTGAAAATGTTAAATGTTTAATTTAAATTAAATTATGATAAAAAAGACGTGAAATTTTAATTTAACTCTTTTATAGTCATCAGCTAAAATTAAAAATTAATATCTGTCGATTTCAGAAACTTTAATTTAATTTAACCCTTTTATAGTCATCAGTTAAAATTAATATCAGTCGATTTCAAGTCAAACTTAAATTATTTTTGTCATCTAAACTCTAATTGATATGTATCTTGGTTACTTTTTCCCAGCATCCCCAAAATATTAGAGCACCAATATAGAAATCGAGAGGTCTCGAGATCCACTGACAAAGGAAAGTAAGGACCCTTCTAATCACCGCTACTACTTTTTGTTCTCCCCTTCCACTTGCCTATGATTTCCGCACCTCACTTTCCCCTTCTCTCATTTGGGATCTTTAATTCAAGGTGTAGACAACATAGTTCCACCATCTTCTGAGACCTTATATTAGCAGGAAAATGTAAGATGATAGTGAAATATTCATGGGTTAATTTTTATTCAGCAATAATGGGTTGAAATTAACAAATTAACAGCTTAAGAATTCAATTCTTCTTCTTCTTTGAACTGGTTGTATCCAAGTGTGAGAAAGCCTTTTCCAGTATGCCAGAAAGTGGCAGCTTCAGCTCGAAGGTCAGCCTCTGAAAAATTAATGATAGCCGCTTCACATCCGACATAGATCTGTGAGCTGTACCTATCTGTTTAATGTCATATTTATCACCAAGAGCTTGTAGTGATACTTTATAAGGAACCTTTGATCCTGCCAACATACAACTTTAAAGTTTTTGATATCATCTGAGCCACACATAGAAGCAATTTGGATTTTCATACGTAATAAACTCATGCAAATCACAGAGGAATGGAGGGGCAGTACCTTCAGACTTCATCACCTCACGGGCCAGAGGAATTGTGTCGAGAAAAAACCAATCAAGAGGAATATCTATATTACAGCGACTAAAGGCCTTAACCAAAAACGGCACATCAAAAGCACGGGCATTGTGAGCCACAAACAGAACGTAGCCATTGGGTTTTTGACGACTTCTAACAAACTGCAATAATATTGATATCAACTCTTCCATCCTACAAAAGTTCTCAAATAACAGTTGAAACATAGTTAGAATAATTAATTTGATCATTAACTATGAACAAAATGCAGCTATAATAACGTTGTTAGTAATTCAAGTATGCAAGCAATTTTCATCACTAATCCTTAAATCAGTTCTCTTGCTCCTCATGCAAAGAGTAAAGCACACGAAGATGAACTATGAGAACGAATATTCATAACTTCTTGATATCTTGATCTACTCTTAGCAACAGTTTTTACAAATTATTTGGAATCCATCTTCTGATGGTTACAACAATGTACACACTTCACTTAACAAACTTGAGGACAGAAACACATCATATGCATCCACCCTATGAAGCACAGTTCAATGAATATAAGACTGTCTTCAAAGAACAAGAATCTAAACAGCCTTTTGCAATACAGAAGTAGAAGTAATCGATAAGCATTGTATCTTCTTTAGCTTGAAATTTGAAAAACAATCTCATATCCTATTCCTAGTTGACACTGCAGGTACACAAGCATAAGGAGAACCATGAATCCTATGTAAAATGTGGAATTTTCAATGATCGTCCAGCCTCATTGGCTTCAGCGACATAAACTCCTTTCGACAACTCTCCTAAGATTGTGTTTACAAAGAGATCAGCTTTCCATCTTCTAAAAGAGTATTTAATACCTGAATAGTTTCTGGCAATTTGACAATTTGACAGAAAATTTTCAATTGTTGACTTCTATCTTAATCATGGAAGAGAAAGAAGAATATGAGCAGCTAAACAACAGTACCTTGGAACTTCAGGCCTGCAGACCATATCAGTTGTAATGCCATGAATATGCCAATTAGTAACACGTCGTCCGGGATTTACTAGAGACTGGAAAGTGCTGTTTTTGCCTCCTCTGAGGTCTTGTAGTGCAATCTCAATTATCTGGTCACGCTCTCTGCTCAGACCAGTAGTCTCAAGATCGAACACAATTACAGTCACAAGATCATCCAAGTCTTTGTTTCCAGAAATTAATTGTTGAATATTGTAACGTTGGAGCTTTAGGAATTCAGTAGCTTCAATTTTATTTACATTCGTTGTGCTGCTGGCTGAAAATTTATTGTCCAAAATTCCATCTCTAATGTTGGCAGTTTCGCTACTGTGACTAGTTTTGCTTCTTCCCCCTGCCTTGGTACTTAGAGGTCTTCTGATCCATCGTTTGCTATATCCTCCTTCAAGCCCATTGGCTTTCAAAGCAAGAAGTCTAAAGCTAGAACTGCTTCCACACCTCCTTTCTAAACGATTGCAGAAGTTAGCTAATGAGTAAATCCTACATCTTGGAAGAAGCAACATTTTCCAGAATGGATCACACAACAGTTGCTGAAATCTGAGAATGGAGAGCATAAAGCTTTATTGTATAAGAATAATTGGAACCGACCTAGTGTAAGTATTAGGGTGCTTTTGACTTGTAGAATTTTAAGCTAGAGGTGCAATTGCAACTCCAATATATAAAAAGGAAAAAAAGAAGGTAAAATCTTACCAACCAGATAAAAATAATCCTGAGAAAGGAACCGGAATTCGTAGGAAAGTAATAAAATTAATCAATCAATTCAAGCTCTCAACCAACTAAAACTCCACGTATTCTCCATTAGCACGAAACGAAATGCTGGGAAAGTTTAAGTATCCATCCCTCTGAAATCAGTAAGACCACTAATCTATGTTAGTCAATGTAGATACATTTGTCACATTATTTGCTTCAGTTGCTCGTGAAAAAACAAAAATACAAAGCGAATGCATAGAAAAGAGCAAATAACACAAGCAGAATAAGGCCTCCCAAGAAAGCAAAGTGCGGAAAGAAAGAAGGTAACCCATCTCGTAAAGTAACTCAAACTCCATTAACACATTAAATAAATCACGCATTAAAGCAACAATCTTTTCCATAAAGAGAGAAAAAAACAAATAATGCTTCAAAATAGAAAACTATTAAGAGCCCTCCATCTCTCACCAAAATCATCTATACTAGCCAAGATTCAAACCTTGTCTTTTTACTATGAATTATTTTCTTAGGAAACGGACAATGGAAAGCATGTTCAAGATAAGGAGATGCATGCCTGAGAAAATCGAAATGGGCAACCACAAAGTAGCAACTTGACTGAGAAAGCGGGTATATACATATATGGAGGTATTGCGAGATATTATGTCATGTGGAGGAAGAAAGGATGACGGAGTGTGGATGAAAAGTCGGAATTTGAGACGAAAACAGAAAGAAGAAATAAGAAGTAAGGAACACCCCTTAAGCACGGATCTTAAGGCCCGATCCGCCCATCTCGCTTTACGTTTTTATATACCAACACGTTATCCAACCTTAACATTATTTGTTGTTTCTCTCTCTTTCTTTATTTTTTAATTGCTGTATTAAGATCCTAAGTTTGCGCGTAGACATGTAAGTTTGGTCATTTTTTATTTCAAAATTTTGAATATCAAGTCAAGCCAACCCAAGAGGGGTGACAAAATGGGCCCAAGGAGAGGCCTTGGGCTCGAGTCAACTAGTTAGGCTTATGTCTCGACCTCAGGCTTGTTGGGCTCGAGCTTGACAGGATCAAAATCAAAACGACATGAGGCTTAAGCAAAATGACATTGCTTTGATTTAATGATAACGATTACAAATGAAGCAAAATTGCAACGTTTTGCTTTTAATTAATTCTCATACATGCGAGCCACTGCCAGCCTTCTTCTTCGTGTGTTCTTTTGTTCAACCGTTTTTGTAACTTATGTTCTTCACTCCCTACGCGTTCTTTGTCTCACCCATTAGTGTACGCTCTCCCAGCTCTCTTGTCGTCCATCACACGTCTTCTAAAAATTGTTGGTATATTTTTGGATTAGAAAAAATTTATCAAGTAGCAAAACTATTAATAATTGGTAGTAGAAATTACTGTCTGATAACAATGAAAATTTTGATAAGTAATTTTAGGATTTAATGACAAGTTTCATTGAAAATTGGGATTCAATTAGATTCGGAATTGGAGACAAAATGGACTGGTTATTAAAGTAGACAAAATGAAACCATGGCGAAGTGACATGTGTCATTTGCTTTACCACATCTTACCCATGATTTTTACATCTTGCAAGCCTCAATTCTGTCTTTCATTTGGACAAAACACCTTTTCTTTTTCTCTCTACATTTGTTCTTCATCTTCTCCATTTTTCTTCTCCATCTATGACACTCTCCTCTCCCAAGCATTAGTATTGAACTTTGCTCTTATCCTTAATTTGTTACTTCCATTTTTGGTTGTCTTCATCATCTTACTACTAGAAAACCTAACCTACTCCACCTCTACTTGTGATGATTGTACATGTTGGAGAGTTAGAGTTTCATGATGATTAAAGAAGCTTTGGGTAAATCAAGTAAGCATAAGCATCCTTCTTTTCTTGATTTTTTGGATGAAGCATACTTAATGATAATTAGAGGTGAAAATGAAGTTGAATAAGTGTAGGAAGTTGATGAATGATATATGAAAATGTTTTCATCTTTTTGGTTGATTAACAAGTATAGTTTATGAGTCGGTTTGTGAATGATATTGGGTTGAAATGAAGTAGAAGAGATGGTTTAGGTTTAAGATGGGTCATATGTGAAAGGTGGGAAGTTAAAATCTGAAAAATGAAACATGTTCTGCGTATGCTTCTGTCAAAGTTCACTGTGGCCAACTCTCCTTAGTTCGTCGTAGCCAACTTGAAGGATGAAGTTCGCCGCGGCCAACTCAGGGGTTCACCGCAACGAACTTGTAAGATTTCACGCGAACTTTTCCACTTTGAAAAACCTCACCACAATGAACTTTCCAGCATAGAATATGCTTCGGTATTTTGAGCATAACTTTTTCTGTAGTTATCTAAATGGAGTGATTTTTGAATTGGAGTAAACTAGAGACATAGGGCTGCAAATTGTATGAAGCAATTGAGCTTTAATTCGGACTCTAAGAATTTCAATTTCTGGGTGGAAGTTTAGTGTAGGGCACTATCTTAGAATAAAAGCAGTCCGAAAATATTTGGAGTATAACTTTTATACTACTGAACCAAATTGAATGATTTTGGTGTCATTAGAAGCTTATGAGATAGAAAGACAATTTTAAAAGAAAAATTCTTCCCAAATTACTTCATTTTCATTGTCTACATGACAGAAATAGTAAACCTGAAAGTCAATGTTTGGATAAAAATCTGAAATGATTCGTTGGGTTATGAAATTAGATTCTAATGATTTTATTCACGAATAAACCATAGGTATAAATGGTATTTA
>JANIJH010000006.1:42286451-42333703 GCA_024520975.1 Erythroxylum areolatum
TACGTAACTCATAAACCCTAGTTTTCTCTGCTTATAGCGATCCAACCTTCACCAAAACACTAACTTGAGCGTCGGAGAGGCTAATCGGGAAACAACCCCTGACGTGCCTTCTTTGTTTTACAGGAACCTTCAAATCGAAGACAGTCAATCTCATGGATCCAAACGGCAACGTGCAGCCTCGTCGGGATCAGGCTGAACCACTTAGTAATGACATTTTTTATTTTATTGAATTTTACTTATTAATTTTTAATTTTATGCTTACAATTAAATCTGAATATGTCACTACTATACAAAAAGTGTAGCCTTTACTTGTAATTAAATAAGGACAAAATGGAGATATCCTTGATCTGTAATTTAAAATGATCAAAATTGACACATGATAGTTGTTTGCTCTAGCACATTAACAACTTATTTGCTCACACTAAACTTGTTTTTATAATATTAGTAACCAAAATTGATTAATTAATAGAAAGATTTTCGTTGTCATAGCTAACCAAGAAATGGCTTCGTTGATATAGTGATTGATATGTAATATGATCCTAAATTGTTATTTTGAACTATTTTCATCTAATCAAATTATATACCAAATTAATTGATTGAGCTTTATTTTCTATCTTCCCATGAGTTGCATTCATTACAGACCATTGATGAATTTGTGAAGGTTTGCATCACATGGATTAAAGACATATTATCTTCAAAAACTAGGTGAAATTAATGAATGAAAATGCTTGGATACGCATTATAATCCATATGTGATCAATGCAATGCCTGTATACTAAATGAAAGTAGCTTCCTGCCATATACTCCTATATGTAATCATCCTCGTCATTATCATCATTTCAAGTCAACTGTACATATATATGTAAATGTCCATGAATAACTTATATAATTATATAGATTGATTGTTTTAAGTGGATGAACATATTCTTTAAGTGGAGAGTTCTAATTTGGTACTTGAGAGTATACCAACGAAGACTTCTAATAAAGTACTAACTGAAGAAATAAGTCATGTTGAAGGAGTAGGTTCGTTGATAAATGATGTTTAGAATCACTTCAAAAATACTAGATCAATGGGCATAATAGAGAAAGTCGAATATAAATAATATCACAAAATGTTGGCCAAGAGTTCAAAAGGTTAAACATGTCATTTAAAGAGATATATGGAGTTATGTTATATAAAATAGATCGCATCAAAACGTCAAATATTTTTTTACCCCTAACCTAATAGTTTTGACAACAACAAATCAAAGGTTTTGCTAGCTAATATGATCTATGGTGATGAATCTCTACTCTTCATGGTTGAGAGCAAAAAATTTAGGATGTTTGTTACCTCACTCCATCTGACCTTCAAGATCCTAACTCAGAATATCTTAGAGAAAGACATTTTCAAGATGTACAAATATCAAAAGAAAGAAATATTAAAGTCATTGTTGAGTATTGAAAGATGGGTTGTCATCATATCGGACATGTAGATAGTTGGTAACCAAAAGAAGAATTATATGACAATGATGGCACACTACAGTGACAATGACTAGACTCTACTTAGTAGACTACTGAGGTAAATTATATTCTATAATATTGTTATCATTTATGATTAAGTTAGATTGATGTTTGTTCACATTTCTAAATGGTAGGCTTACTTATGTTCTGAAACCATATACAAGTGAAAGATTGACAACTATGTTAGTTGATTGTTTAATAGATTGGAATATTTGAGATACAAGATGGAGGAGATTTATTTTATCATAACATATTGTATGGTTGTAGGACTCAAGAGTATATCAATATTATCAAAAAGTTCTTGAATGATTTATTTCATGATTATCAAATAAGTTTGAACAAAATTCAAGTTTGCAGTAGTTCAACTTTGGCTTCAGCTTCATCTAAGAATAGTGTGAAACCTTTATATGCAATTAGGGAACAAGTCACTCTTAATTTACATCTATAACTCATTTCTTCATACTGGTATTAATATGAAAAAGGGTAATCCAATGATAATTATATCACTGGGGACAATCATGGTTTAGTTCTAATTCTAACATCATTTTCCAAAATATTTTAGATATAAACTTGCTACCTAATTAATCAAATATAACCTGGTCTATAACTGTCCATACAAGCAATTTAAAGCCTAGTTGTTCTAAGTCATTTAAGTCCATAAAATTTCAATATCTTTTTTTAAACTTTCACTTTTAATATTTTTAGTTTATTTTTATTTTTATTTTTAGAATTTATTAAAATCATAAATTTGGTTTAATTTTCTATTTTAAATTTTCTTTTAATCAGATTTATTATTAATTAGTATATACTATTTAATTATTTAATATTATTAATAAAAATTATGGGTGATATATTTAATTATTTATGTTTAAAATTTTAAAATAAAATTTATTTGAAAATAAAAGTATTTCAACTATGATTATTATAAATAAATTTATTTAAATTTAAAATATCTTAAAATACATAAATTTTAAATTAGTTATTTATAAAATAAAAATTTTAAGATATAAAATATTTAATTTTTTAAGTATGGATACTACTTTTTATTATGGAGCATGATCAAATGAATGTGTTACACAAACATTCTTGATCTTAAATAGAATGATCTAATTGAATGGTTTAGTAAAGTTAAAGGAATAAGGATAGGAATTGAATCATTTTCAAAATTACATTCAATAATACAATAAATCATCTTTGGATTGAGAGGAATAGGCATATATTTTAGAGGAATTTCTGAATAGGAGCAAAAGCTCGTCTATACCACAACTTAGGCAATAAGAAAGAAGTTGTTTGTAAATAATTTGCACACCACATATAGTCAAGCTATGAGAAGGAATTTGATACTTTGCTAGAGAAACATTGCCATTTGCTATGCTTGCAAATGTAGTAATAATTTAATATTAATCCTTATAAGCTATCTTATAAGTTGTTTCTTTGAAAATAGTAAGTCCTTATGTCTAACTATACTAGTACTGGAACATGTAAGGAACATGGAATATGTATGTACTTTTTTTTTACTTATTGAACTTTATTTTTACTTGCTAATACAATGTAGATAGTTTTAGGGCATATTATTTCATCTAAATAATAAAAAGTTGATAAGTCCAAGATAGAGTTAGTTTCATCATTGCCTTAGCCTACTAGTGTAAGGGATTTTTGACATTCTTGATCATACATATTCATAATGTAGATTTATCGAAGAGTTTTTAAAGATAGCATCATCCCTGTGACGATAGCGTTAAAAAGATATAGCTTTTTATTTTTAATATCCAAGCAAGGAAGAATTTGAAAAGCCAAATAGATTGCTTGATATGTACTTAATTGATTATATAATTATTTCATAACACTTAGCGATTAATGATATGAAACTGCTTAAGATATTCACTTTGACTCATATATGATTTTAGGCATAATTCGAAAGCAAATAAGTTAAAATAAGTCTAAAGCACTACATTGGCCCTTTTTTGAAGAATCATATGAACAAGAATGAGGAAGATTAGAGCAAATGTAGACAAGAAGAAGACTTGAAAATGAATATACAAAGAAGGAGAGGAATAACCGAGAGATGGATCATCTTCTTCTCTTTGGTTCTTGCCACTTATCCCACTTCCATTTAACCTATCTTTATTATATGATGAATGCGTGTGATGGCTACAACTAAGGAAGACAAAACAACACTTAGGCATTTTATGACAAAAAATCATCTTGGTGACTAGCTACCATTCCATGTTTAAGGTGAAAAGAAAACAAGTGTGAGTGGAAGCAAAACGTGAGCTGAATGAAAGAACATGTTGTCTGTAATGTGAGTGTGTAGGATGGCATGGCACGTGAGACGCCACACACACCAACTATCCATTTTGCTGCATTAAAAACCATATAGGAGACATGCATGAGGGACGACTGAAAAGGGGAGAAAAAAGGAGAGTGTTTGACCCAAAAAGAGGGACACCTCACCATCTTAACCCTATGTTTTAAATAAAAGCAACAAGTGACGACACAAAAGGGTTTTATGAAATAATTAAGTTTTTTCATTTGGGGGGCTAGAATGGGGGCAGAACCGAGAGCTCCCGTTTGTCTCATTGTGTGCAACTAAAAGAGGGCAGAGGGGGGACAACAATCGAGGGAGTATCCACTCTTCTTGGAACAAACCAAGATAGTCATTCATCTAGGTGTTGGCTGGAGAAGAATAAAGGAGAAAAACCAAGATAAAAGAGAGTGTCAACTACAATTTGTTTCATTTTTTGTCCTCTTCAGTTGGCAACATGGTGTGATGGTTAGAGGGTTTTGGCAGGCAGAAATAATACAAACTCCTTTATTCATTCTCTTTGGTTTCCAAGAAGTGTGTGAGGGTTGGAGGCATTCTTGACTGATGCTTGGAAACCCATAAAGAAGATGAAGGGCTTGACGTCCCAACGTTGGTTTGATAGCGACATCAACGCCGACAACTCGGTTAAGTGTATTTCTTATTGAGTTTGTTTTTCTTTCTCTCTTTAGAAATTGTTTATGTTATCTAATGTGTATGGATTTGGGCATTGTGAAAAGATGATTTTAATAAGTCCATTGGATCGTTTTATTACAAACACATTGTTAGAATATTCAATGTAATTTGTACTTGTTATGTTAAAATTCATTTATAGTGACTAATGGATCTTAATTATTAGGGATAACATAATCTAGGTTAAATGACGCATCATATATAGTTATTGCCTTCATTAATCAGTTTTTCTAATTGATAATGTTACTACCCAATTGAATTTAGAGATCGTATCCTAGTTTATTAGAAAGTTAGGATTAATTAACGATCATATCTTAATTAAACAATACCTAAAAGAAAACTTAGGTTAATAGATTAACCTACGATTAATAGTTTTCAAGAGAGATTTGAGAACAACAAATTATTGAAATATGTTTAATTAAGGTATAGACTGAGATTGAACCAAAGAACCAGCCTCTCAACGAATTCACCGCTTTCATCATTTTTTGTATGTTTTGTTACATTTGCTTTTGTTCGTTTAGTTTTATTTTATTTTCTTATTTGAAAACAAAAAAACGCCCCCAAAACTTAAACACCAATTATTTTCGTAACAAAGCCTAACTGAACACTCTCTGTAGGATCGACCTAGACTCGCCACTATTATAGTAGTAGGTCTAGTTGATTTTGTGTAAAGTTATGACATGATACTATGAATGTTAAATTCTATATTAGTAATCTAATAGTCGAATTGGGGACTGCCTTTCAAGATCATATATAATGGTAGCAACTATATGATAGGAGTTGTATTTGGTTAAAGAGTTGAAAAAGATGCTCATGCTATTTACTATGCTTCTAGGACTTTAAGTGGACCTTAACTCAATGGTTCCATAATTAAGAAAGAACTTTTATCTTCTTCTTTTTTTGCTTTAGATAAATTTTCGTCATACTTGTTGGATACTATTATGATCATGCAACTCCTAAATACTTTCTTACAATGAGGAAAACAAAACCAAGGCTAATTAGGAGTATTTTTCTACTTTACTTACTTGAATTAGAGGTAAAGGATAAGAAAGGAGTAGAAAATGTTAGAACTGAATACCTTAATGACTAATTCATAATGAGGATACACTTTATATTCAACAAAGCATCCCCTAATGGGAAATTTTTTTAACTTTATATGGCACCATTATGGAACATAGTTACTATAAATTATTTAGTCAATAATGTGTTGCCACATGATTTGAGTAGAGCTTAAAAAAACAAGATCAAGAGTGAGACAAGGCATTATGTTTGGGATGATCCTTATCTATAGAAACACTATATTAATCAAGTATAATAAAGGTGCAATTTCAACAATAAATTTACACCTATTCTAAACTGTTGTCATAATTTTAAAACCAAAGATGATAGCCTAAAAGGCTTTTAAATATGGAGAGGGTGTTTGACGACAAGCATGACATTATTATAAGGTTAGAATAGTATGCGTTTGGATATGATATTTAGACTATTAGGCCAAGATTAAGGGATTCTTGACCTAGAATAAGGATATTTGATAACATAGATAATTTTGAGGGTGTTTAGCGCTAAGATTGGATCTTTCTTATTTAGTTGCAAGATTAATGTAACCTCAATACAAAAACAAGGCTTGTTTGGAGATATGATTAATGTAATCTTAATAAATTTATTTTTCAAGTATAGATATATTCTAAACTTGAATTAATTTAATTTTATACCAAATAAAATTTTAAAATTGTTTTAAAATTTAAACATTAATTCCATAATTATTTCAATTAATTTTGTTAATGTGATTCAAATTAATAAATTGAATTGATTCCTAACTTAAATTTGGAAATTTTATTTCTAAAATAAAATTAATTATTTTTAATTAGATTAAAATTAATTAATTAGACTCTTTAAAATTAAGAAAATTTTTAAGTAATTAAGAAGGTGTTTCTTAAGTAAAATTTACTTATTTCAACTTGATTGAGATAAATTAAATATATGACTTTATTTGATTAGAGAATTATTATTAAATTAATTTAGAAATTTTTTATTTATGAATAATTAGTTTTGTTGATTTATTAGAAAAGTATTTTTCTTGGTTAAATTTTGAAATGTGTTTTCATTTATTAACTAAAAATGTGTTTTCTCTAATATTTTAAAAATAAATTCTATTTTATTAAAGAAATATTTTCTAATCAATTAAGAAATTAATCTCAAATAACTAATGTAAAGGACTTTCTTGATTAAATTTAAAAGTGATTTAAACTACTTTAAATATTATAAAATATTTTTCTAATTAAGGAAAATAATTTCTAATTACAATAGAAATAGTTTTCTAATTAGATTAGAATTTCTTGCTTGTTAAATTTATTGAAAATTACTTTCAATTAAATTTTATTAAAAGAATCAAGATAATTGGAAATATTTTCTAATTAGACTTGAAAATTATTTTCAAATATAATTAAATTTTAATTTGGAATAGAAATTTAGTTTATCTATGAATTACTAAGTTTAATCTAATTTAATTTTTTAAAGAGTTGGAAATATTTTTTTAGATTACGAAGATCAATAACTAAAATCCAATAAAACTTGATATTTTATGCATATAATTTGATTATGAGTGCATATGTTGCGCTTTTGAATATATGTTTGATATATTATGCATGTCGAATTGTATGCTTTAAGTGTATGATATTTTACATTTAATTTTATGTTTAGTGAGATGAATAAAAATTAATTCTCTTGTTAAAAATTACATGCTTTGAACATGATCGTTACTTCTATTACTAGAAGAATAAACCAAAGTTTTGTTTAGCATTAAGTTTGTTGAGAAAACTCAATGTCACTTTAACCCAAATATTTTTAATTTTATAATAATGAGTTTTGCTTAACTAAATTTGTACGAGTTGAGTGAGCAAACTCATGATCACATGAACTTAGAAGGTTAGGAATAACACACAAGATTTGTTTTGGCAAGATTTGTCACCTTATAAATCTATGAGTAATATGAGATGTTATTAACAAAGTTGTTATTTACCTGATTTAAATTTTGTTGATTTGTTAAGTAAACTCAAGATCAACTAAATTTAAATGAGGTCTTAGCCTACTAGAAAGATTAATCTTTTTTAATAATTATGAGGGATATTATTTGAATAAAACAGTGGAAGTAACCAAATATATGATTAAAACTCTAATCTTATTTGGTAATCATGACATAAAATCAATTACTTACTTTTTTTCACTTTAATATTTTGTTCTAAGTAGAATTTATTTCGTTTAGTATAGTTGATACTAAGAGTTAATGAAACAAATTTCTTAGACATAAGATTATGTTTGAAAAGAGTTCTCAAACTTAGACAAGAAAATTGTATACCTATTATATAATTTTGCTATAAGTCTTATTAAGAATTTGGTGTTAAAGTTTTAGAGATAAGTCAAAATCATATAGAAGACAATATATATTGATATTTTAAGTTGAATAATGTCTCAAAAACTTTAATGACAATATATAAAATGTAAAAACTTTAATGACAATATATAAAATGTATGTCAATATCATGATAATAAGATGCAAGATGTTGCATGAAGTAGAGCTAAAAAGTGTAATACCTTGATGAAATTGTTTAACTCAATTTAGCCTATTGAAAGCATAAAAAGGGACACCAATAAAGGCTTTGCTATTAAATGATAATAGTTATCATTAGAAGAAATAATTGCATGACTTTTTTTTCTTATACGTGACATGATGATATCATATGTATTTATAGTTCATACTTATGGGTATTTATTATTAAATTTAGACTCTACATTACTATAATGTTCGAGGCATCGTAAGAAATATATTGTTGGGCAAAATTAAAAAACCCTGATTAACACAAATAGTTTGTAAGTATTTAGATTAAATGATGTATTAGATGGAATAACAATTTATAAAAAAGATAATTCTCATACTTCATTAGCATTACTAATGACTTTATATGATTCAAACATATATATTAAATGAAATATCTATTTAAATTTTTGAAACATTCAAATTATTTAAATCTAAGTAAAAAGTATGCATTGAAAATGTTGAAGCACTTTGATGAAATCGATGTAGTGACTTTTAAAATTTTTAATTATCTATGAGGAATGAGATTCTTTGGTAAATACCTTCACAATAAAATTTTATAAGAGTATGGATTTATGTAAGAGGGAAAAATACAATACAAGATATTATATGATACAATATTATTTTTTCTATAACTATGCCTCAGTACAATGACTTACCTTCAATACTTCAAATTAAATTAATTAGCAAGATTTCTTATTAGATATGAAATACTAAATCTTTAAAATAGTCAAAGTTATGATTTGATGATGCTTGATTGAAGTATACATTATCCATTAAGTTTAGAACTAAATTAAGTAATAAAAATTATCTTATCCAAAAGGTTGGATATCAACTTACAAACCTATTAAATAAATTGATTGTTTCAATGTATACTTATAGGAGAATAGTTCTCTAGATAAATAGTAGAAGTAAGATGAAATATGAAAAGTTCAAATCTTATACCAATATATCCAATTGAAACTAATGCCTAATGTTACATTTGATGTATAGTTGAAAGAACATGAAAAGTTGAAAGATTCACTTTTCTGATGAATTTAAAGAATTTGTTTTGGAAATAATTGTGAATTTATCATATCTGCAAGAAGATTAATGAGAGTATAATTTTCTTCTCAAATAAGAGTATGTAGAGACATACTGCTCATAAAGAACAATATTTCTAATTGTCAATCGTTAAAAATATAATTGTCCAAGAACAACTCTTATTGAACATAAAACGGTAACAACTTAATTATGGGAGTTAAATCTATAGAGATAAATGCACAAAGATGTTTACATGTTCTAGTCCAAGTACATAGTTAATGTATTAAAGTTGTTTAATATTTGAAATATCTGATAATTGTGAAGTATTGAAGATATTCATTATTCTATGTATGAGCTAGTATTTACTTCAAGGTTATAAGAATATTAAATTTAGAAGTAAATCCTCATTAAAGTACATTTTACTTGAAACAATATTATTTTAAGATTTGAAATGTTCAAATGTAACAATGGTTGCTAGTTAAGCCATAATACATATTTCTTTTAGTAGAAATGATTAATTAGATCAATAAGTTCTTTAATGAACTTTATATAATTCCTTGCATTATTCAAGAAAGCAATGTACTGTTGAACATTAAAGTCATTAGCACATATTTTGTTTTTCCTTATAAAGGAAGTAGTTGATCTTATAAACTAAAACAAACGTGTAAATGCTTATTAGAGAACAAGTTCACTGAACTAACCCCATATGAGAAATCTATTTGAAAAATTACTTGTATATCTATAAAAATTATCATTATAATGATTGTATAAGTGATCCTTTGACTTTCAAATCTCCAAAGTCATTTTGTATTAGAATTGCTATGTTTTGATGATACTTATGACCTATTCCAATCATAGATAGTTCAACCAGTAGTTATTGACTATTATATGAAATATATCAAATACTTGTACGACTACGATGGTTAAAATGAGTCAATTTCAAAAACAATTAAGCAATATGACAAAAATATGCTTAAGCTTCGAAATAAGGTAATTATGATTCTTACTTTATCATAATTTATGCCTAATCATTTTATAAAATTTTAAGTGATCTTAACTTCGAGAAATCAAATATGCAAAAGCTTTTGTAATTATTCTGCAGTGTGTAGGATCAAATCCTTGCCTGATTTTCCAACAAATATATTAGCTCATATGGAAAATATAATGAAAGTAATTAAAAATTCGACCTAATTTACTAATTTACTGTCAATTTTTAGTCAGTTGATGATATAATGATGAAACAATGTTGGTTATATCTTTTTGCAAAATTCATAATTTTGTTTCTATAAATCTTTATTTCAACAGAAGTAGGATGCACAACTATTCTCCCCTTGCGATTATTAAGCTTGCTTTATTAACGCCAATGGTAAAATCTCTTAGTTATTTGTGGTTGCTTTATTTAATATACACTAGCTTGTGAGGCCAATGTAACAGAAAAGATAAAAACAGTGACAAATTTTTGATAGGGGAAGTCAATTAACATGGGATTTTGAGAATCTTTAGACTTCAAGTGAAAAGTTGATGTGGTTCTCTCATAAAAGCTAATAACATGGAATTTCAAGCTAATAACTTGGAGTGAAACTATTGCTTGGTTAAGGAAAATTAGAGTGCATAATGCA
The DNA here is from genome assembly GCA_024520975.1 of Erythroxylum areolatum. Taxonomy (NCBI): domain Eukaryota; kingdom Viridiplantae; phylum Streptophyta; class Magnoliopsida; order Malpighiales; family Erythroxylaceae; genus Erythroxylum; species Erythroxylum areolatum. The sequence goes on from JANIJH010000006.1 coordinate 42,297,181, forward strand.
GTTGATCTCAAAGCTATCAGGTTAACAATTGCAAAATATTCAAACGAGAAAGTAGAAGCAATGAGATGGATTTTCAAGCCATCTTCCTACACTGCAGATTGGCCATGTTAGCCAGAGGAATAGCTACAAATCTAACAAGTAGCATGAAGAGCAGATAGGGATTGGAATAATACTGAACTAAGTTTCACAAGTTTCCTTCGATCTCAAGATGTAAACGATTTCGAGGAATCATAAATCTCTATAATCTAGATACTATGGATTATACTAGTTTTCTGTCCTCTAGATTGTACGTATATTTTTATAATAAAATCTATTAATTTTTGGAAAAAAATAGAATTTCAAGCAAGTTATTCACAAAATTTCCCTCGACTCTATATTTTCTTTAAAATTAAAGAAAAAAAGTAATTGCATATTTGTTGTCAATAGAACATCTAAGTTTTGAAGCCAGCCAAGTTCTTGGACGGTTAACCCTACAATTTTTTCTTACAAGAAGAATAAAAACCAAAATTTCAGTCTATCACTGAACTATACAACTCTCCCAACTTTACCCCTTAGATAGGGTCAAAGGACAATTTGGTAAAAATTTATATCCTCATATTTATGCCTCTAGTTCTTCAAAATGAAACCATAGGAAGCATGTGAGAGATCGAGTAGAAATGTTTTGTTTCAATCCCTTTCATTGTATTTGTGGTCATCTCTAATTCATGTACAGAAGGCAAAAAGTTTAATTAGTAGATATCTACAGAGGTACATGGCTCCTACAACTTCACACGTTTGAAATGCGAACATCTTGAGGCAAAACATAGATGGCGGACTCTTTAACAAGAAATTACTAAGAAATAGCCAATGTAACTAACTCAAAACCACCTTACCTCGCCAGTTTTAGAAACATTTCAAAGCCAGCACAGTTCGTAAGAATTTCTCCATGAAGCCTAAAGCAAAAGGTATCAAACAGTGCTCCAATTTCTAGATGAACAGTGAACCTTGGCAAGAGACGCCATGTAATCATCAGACCTGGAATGAGCATTGCACAATACATTTAAATTGCTTTTTAAAGTAGGCATACTAGAAAATCTGCATATTCTGAATACTCACCTTTGTCCATAAGGAGAACAAGAGGCTGCAATTATATGAAATTTGGCAGCATCTGCTTCATTCTGTAAGCATAAAAAGTGGTAGATGTTAAACTTTTAACAAATACTAAAATAAAAACTATCCCTCACACCTTCAACGTTCAATTATTTCAATTTATTGTTCTCTATTTCTTCCAAATGGGACTCTTCTTTGCAATATACTTTACATGTTTACATTTTTTTTAGAATATTCTAAATACTCCATAGCTAAAGAATAAATGAAATTGGAAAAACAAGAAATAAAAACATTGATCTCTTCCAAGCAGTGTTTCAGAGAAGAAAAGATTGCAAACTCCCTCAATACCTTAACTATATGGTTCTCCTACAAATTCTACCTAAACTTAATTGTTAAGGTAAAAAATGTCAGCTACAAGAAAAGAAAGAGTCCATGCACATTTAGCCCCTCCTTATAGTAAAAAGGAGCAGTTTAATAATATGCACTGGAGTATGATAGTTGGTGGGCATATGGCACTAGGCTAATTTCTTTAATTCTTCAACTCGAATATAAGTTAAATGTATATAACTTTAGAACATGTTTCTACGGAATCATGAATATAACTTGTTTCTCTTAGGCTAAACATAAAGCAGCATATAACAGTTTTGTTTTTTTCTTGGAAACTAGCAGCATATGACAGTTAACAGAAATTAAAAGAACCTGAGATTCGTGATATAACCCAGCATACAGAGAAGCATAGAAGTAGTCGCTGCCCTGGCCATTTGAAAATGCAGTGACAAGCTAGACAGAGAGGTAACAGATCAGCGTTTATTTTTTATTAAAGTGGCATTCCTGTACCTAAAGTTTTGAACTCTTAATTCTACATATAAGCATATTTAAGACAATCTTATTACTTGGTGGAGTATGATCAATTGCAAACTTTTCAATCACAACAGGATGTGGTAAGACAAACTAAAGCTAGACAAGTTGTATGTAATATGTCTAAGTATGCCCATGGAATCTACTTGCTACAAACTTGACCTCTTCACTCGATGTCATATATGAAGATTTATTGAGTTAATCATATGACATAGTTTCATACGATCAAATGTCCTCTTGATTTCAATCACTGACTGTAATTACATGAGTTAAAATGACCAGCCAACCCCAACAAATGGCCCCAAATGGCATAGTTAAAAATTGATGTACAGTTGGAAGCTATAGGCTTTTGAGCCACTCCACTAAATCATACTTTTTGAATATAGTAAATCACACCAATTTCTTGAATATTGTTGGACAATTCTAATATGGAGAAACGAAAGTTAGAAATTTGGTTTCACCTTTTCTGGGTCACCACCATTCTTGAACATGGTATAAGCTTCTCGCATGACAGGTCGTGGATCTCTTCCAACCTACATTAAGCTAGTGAATCTAAACATGAAACTTGATGTACTTCATCTACATTATTTCTTGGATCTATAAAGGTAATAAGAGAATGATACACACAAGACAACTATCTCAAAGGGAAGTTAGTGGGCTCAGAATAAACACTATGCAGGGTAACAGAAAACTACCAGCTTTAGGACAGCAGGAGACCCAATATTCCAAATTGATTGCTTCTATAATTAATTAATATTATTTTCTGGTCGAGAATAGACTTACCTGAAGAAAATGCTTCCTTGCTTCATCAGGTCCACACAATTGAGCTTCACAAAGGAAGCACCATATTGACTCCTCAGTATCATTTGGATTCTCTGCAACATCTACTCTAAACTGTTCTGCCCCTTCCTCAAACCTATTAATCAGAAAGGAATGCCATGTCTCTCTACAAATTGCAAGTTAAAAGAAGAGAACAGGATACTTCATCCTTAAATTTATGACTAAGGAAATTGGGGAAATCCTTCTTCTTCCTCCACTTCAATTAACATTTTTGAAAAACATACAGACAAGAGATATTGCCTTCAATGTTCATGTAGTCCAACAGTTACATAATGGTTGGCGACAAAAAAAAAATTTTCCCACTAGATATAATCAATTATCATGAGTACCCATATAGCGGCAATTACTGCCCATAAGTTCTCAGTAACAAAACATATATAAACTAATAAGTATCAGAGAATCGTTACCTATCGAGATAGTAAAGTGATAGGCCCCTTTGCCAAAGATCTAAGGTGCAACCGCCACACACAGAATACCACCATCAGTAAATAAAACACAATATGCTTAAAGTGTTCCCTGAAAAAGATATATCAAGTTAAGTTCTTAGATACTTGCACGCCCTTTGACGAGGATCCAACTCAATTGCCCTGTCAAATTCCGCTAAAGACCCCAAGACATCACCCTGAACAATAGAACAACATAACATCAGGCATATCAATTTAAAAATGAAACCCGTTTTTGAATGCAACAATATAAAAGGAGACACGTCAATAAGAAGAATATATCGACATAAACAAATGATTCGAAGTGATTTTACCTGTCTAAAGAGCAACATTCCTCGTCTGACCGCAGCAACAGCTTCAAGGCGATTGTTGCCACCAGTTAACGCATCCCATATGCCAGAAACAGAAGGAACAACCAACCTTCTAGACAAAATGGGTGATGAGCGTTGAAGAATGGGAACCTTCCAAGGAAAGGTGACAAGAAAGCATAAGCTGAAGTGGGACTGTGGAAGTGAAGTGAAAGAGTAGCGACAAGAGGATGAGGTCGGAAAGTAAGTGGGAATTGTAGGCTTAAAGTTTTGGAGTAACGCCATTTTCCAGGGATTGAAATATAGGCGCTAAAGAGGGAAGCTCGAGGCCTTGTTGTTGGAGGGGCTAGGACAAAGATTCGAAACTTGAAGGGTTTGGTTATGAAATAAGCTTAGCCTCAGCTGAATTAGTGGCGACTGAGGCAACACGATGGAAAACCACTTCGTTGGCTGCGGCGTGTCACATAAAATAAAATAATATAAAATATATATAATTAATTTCTTTGTAAAAATATAAAATTTCAGGTCGGTTAATAAGTTGATTCTGATTTTTGCATCCTCTTATACTGTAGAACTAATAAAACCCTGCTCAATTTGTTGGAATTTTCTGTTCGTTTGTATTATCCCTTTTTCTTACTTTTTGGATTTTCTAAGCATCTTCGTGATCAATAAAAGTAATATCAGCTGAAGATTTTTAATGCTTGACCAAATTTTAGGATTATTACTGAGTTCTATAGCATACTATAATTCTTCAAATAATAATTACGCTTGTAACATCAACAAAATAAGCATTGATATCCTCCTTCTAATATGATATACAAGCCACAATATTATTACATGAAATCCCTATTAAATCCGGTAGTCTACATCAACAAGTTCATACCTGTAAATCAACGATGAATTTGACAGTAAAAATTGTGAATTTAAATTTCAAATTTTCATTTGTATTAGTCATACAATGTCTTGCTTACCATTTTGCACCCTTCATTTCTTCCTCACTCTTGCACATATATCATCAGGGATTTTAACATTACGTCCATTTTTTCATGTATTTGAGTCATTAAAGAAACTCAAATGTCTTCTAACATATTGATCAAGCTTTTTGTACGAGCTTCATAAATGAATCTATTAAATGTCTAAAATATATTATTGTTAACTATTTTACATTTCGTTCTTGTGCTAACAAATGCCTTCATGAAAGTCTTTAGTTTCCTAATTTTGAAGTCATCATAAGGATTCAGTGAAATACTCTTCAACTGCTACATTACCTCGTCAAATTTGACTTCAGTAATGCAACTCACGCTTTCCAAAATAAACTCCTATATGTGTGGCCTTTATGAACATTTGACCAATTTGCATAGACACGTTGGGCACATTTTTTATATTCAACCTCTGGGAACAGATTCTTTAATGCATCTACTAAACCATGTAACAAAAAAAAACAAGTTAAGATAAATTGAAAAACTTAAATTGTATTAAGAAATGAATATCAAATGTATGTATTTTTAAAGTTTACCTTCTTTTGATCGCTAATAAATGTCCATGCATTCCCATTTATATCCAGATCTTCTACAAGAATGCTCAAAAACTCATGCCGTGATTTGTAATTTTCTCTCTCAGCCACAACCTAAGATATAGGAAACATCTTATTGTTTCTGTCACTACCTACTGCAACTAATAAAACACCTCCAAAGAATGTCTTTAAAAAAATCCGTCTAACCTAATTATTTTCCTGCATCCATTGACAAAAACCATACTTTAAAGCACTAAATCCAATATAAAAACCTTTTAAGTATTGGTTTTCTGAACTGCTCATCAAGTTTAGTTTAAATAATATATTCTTGATCTTTGTCAACTTGTCATAAATCTTTTCCATAGGACCATAACTTGGCATATGACCTTTCATATAGATCCTCGTATCATGATAATAGCTTCCTATTTAGCCCTATAACATTGGGATTTAGTTACCTGTAGTGTATATTTCCTATAGAGATCATCCATCATTTCAGTAATAGGCCAATTCGAGTTTCCCCTAAACTTGTGTAAGAATTCATTTGTTATCCATTTCTTCCTAGCTTGCTTTTTTCTTTACATTTCCTGCAATTAGGTTTTTTCTATTATATTCACAACAAATATTTTATCATTTTCAATCTAGCTAGCATATACCCGAAAAGGACATTGTGACTCACAAATTGCCTCCATTCTCATAGCAGATTTCGCCATTGAAACATCATCTCTGTTTGTAATTACATAGTTTCTTATTGCTCCCCTCAACTGCATCTCATCTTTAAACTTCATTCCCATTTCAAACTTAAAATCTTTCATATCGACTTTTAGATTAAAGACAATGTGTTTCTTCTTTGGAAGAGATGTTTCATCATCACTACAAACTGGTGATTGAACTTTAACATCATTATCCTAATATTCACTATTTTCACCATGTGAACTTTCTTCTTATCTTTATTTTTCTTTGGAATAATGACTTTCTTTATTACAATCCTTTCCATTACCCCCAACCCCATCAACAGTATTGTCACATTCAAATCCACTATGTACAGTTTTGGCACATCTCTTCTCATTTGTTCTTGCAACAACTTATTGTTCATTATCAGTTGCAGATAACTCGTCATTAATTGAATAATCTCTAGATTCACTAACCTACATAATAGTGAAGTCATCTTCTTGCTTCACTTGAACTTGGAACAATCCCTCATCATTCACACTCACTTTTTGATATGTATTATCATCGAATAATTGTGAATATCATATTCAGATTCTTCACCATCTATTGCAGGATGCTAATAACCATGCTCGTAATAGATATCAACATTGAGATAATTCAAATATTCCATTTTTGGAGCATAAACAACATGCCCTTATCATAGTGTAAGCTTAACTCTTTCAAGCTTCTCATTGACTAATAGAAAATTTGTAAAAACATATATAGTAGTACTCTATGTCTTTTATCTTCATAAACTCCTCTTAGGACAAACATGTTAAGTTCATCAACTCTCATATCCTTCTTCCTTGTAATTTTGCCCCTAATATATTTATTATAGTGTCTTTCTAACACTTTACTATAATGAAATTCAAAATTTACCAACATTTAGCAAAACAAATAATTATATATTTAGTTTTCAACTAAATGGAACTATTAGGCAAAACAATATGTAATAAATAGTACTTAATTATGAGGTAAAAAGATGAAGAACATCAAATTGAAGGACATACGATATATGTGTATGATGTAGATATACTCAAGTCACTACTAAACTGATGGGTTTAATTTGGGATTGAAGACAGAGTTTAAGAAAGAAAACCAAAAAGATAAAGAGATTAAGGAAAGAATTCGAAGAGAGATATACTTCTGAGAATATTTTATGATCCTCTCTATTAAAAAATATAGCTAGCAATATATAGCCTTTTAGTTACAGAAGAATTAGGAAACTAATTGACTTGGAAATAAAGAAACCTAAACCAATTGAACTACTTTGGTTGAGTCCCAGCCTAATACTATGGAAACAAAAAAATTACTTCGTAAAGTACTTCCACAACAAGTGGGATTATTGAATGACAAATTACTTCCTAAACTACTTCCACCACAAATGGGATTATGGGATTATTGAATGAACCTAGTCCCACGTTATCCAACTGATACCACTTCCCCACTAACCACAATAGCTCTAGGCATGTGTGCATGGTACATATCAATTCCTTCCCCCTTCGTTTGGTCCTTGTCCTCAAGGATAAAGTCAGGATACACCCTCAACAACCGTCATGCGTCTTCCCATGTTGCGCCCTCCGAAGGTGTTCCCCTCCATTTAATGAGTATTTCTTCTTCTAGTCTATCATGATTGTTCTACTTCACTCGTCGGCTCAGGACCTTTTCAGGTTATGGCAATACAAGATGCTCCTCACTAGAAGGAGGCAAGCAAGGGGAAATAACTAAAATATCATTAACACAAGGTTTCAACTGATGGGTGAAGCAAAAAGGTCACTACAGACTGGAAGAAGAAATACTCGTTAAATGGAGGGGAGCACCTCCGGAGGACCTTTTTAGGTTGTGGCAATACAGGATGCTCCTTACTAGAAGGAGGCAAGTAAGGGGAAGTAACCGAAATATCACTAACACAAGGTTTCAACTGACTTACATGGAAGACACTGTGGATTTTAGACCCCTCTCGTAACTCCAATCGATAAGCAATGGCTCTAACTCATCCAATAATTTTGAAAGGACCAAAGAAATGCAGAGACAACTTGAGCGAAGCCTGGAAAGAAATCAAAGTCTGGCGGTAAGGTTGAATCTTAAGAAAGACATGGTCTCCTACTGCAAATTCTATATCTCGATGATGACGGTCAGCCATACTTTTCATTCTGTCTCGAGCTTGAAGGAGGTGAAGTCTGAGGTCTTTCAAGATGGAATCTCGTTCCTGTAGCTGTGCATCCATGTCGGCTACTTTCGAAGTATAGGGACATACCTTAAAAGAGATGGTGGTGGTGTTCCATAAATTGCTTCAAATGGAGTTATTTGAGTGGAAGAATGACGAGTGGTGTTGTAGCCACATTTGGCCCAAGCCAACCAATCTTTCCATTTTTTGGGTCAATCACTAGTGAAGCATCTCAAATATTGCTCCAAGGTCCGATTAACAACTTTCATCTGTCCATCTATCTGTGAGTGATAGCTAGTGCTCATATTCAACCATGTTCCTTGTAACTCAAACAAAGTTGTCCAGAAATTACCAATGAAAACCTTATCACGGTTGCTGACAATACTTGCAGGCATTCCATGCAGACACATAATATTTTCCATAAAAGCTTTTGCAACTCGTGGGCATTGACGAGTGGTGACAAGGTCATAAAATTGGCATACTTTGACAAACGATCTACCACGACTATTATTGTCTGACAACCTCTAGAAAGGGTTAATCCTTCAACGAAGTCCATGAATAAGTCAGTCCAAATCCTAGTCGATATTGGGACAGGTTGTAGAAGTCTAGTTGGCATTAACGTTTCTATTTTGTTCCTGGCATATTTTGCATTGTCGGATATAGTCCCTCACCATCCGACGCATTCCAACCCAGTAGAAATCCAGTTTCACTCGACTGAGGGCTTGCTAGAAGACAAAATGCCCCCAAAGTAGTGTTGTGTATTTCAAAAATAATAGCAGGAATCAAAGTAGATTGAGGGCTAATGATTACCTTTTCTTCTAGGAACCACACTCCATCTCGTGATTGTGCCTGCGGATTTGTTCTAAATTGTTCATAGTAGTAATTCGTAGAACATTCATTTCGCAACTGCATCCACCATTCCAATTTTGGTCGACAGACTGCAATGAAGTGTATCTCAGCTTTACAGGATAGAGAATTAGTTGCCTTGTTGGTGGATCCTTGTTTGTATTCTATTTGGTAATCATACCTTAAGAGTTTTGGCAACCAACAAACTTGGGCCGGAGTTGCGATTCATTGTTCTAGTAAATATTTTAAACTCCTCTGATTGGTTCTCATAATGAAAGTTTGGCCCAAGAGATATGGATGCCATTTACGAATCTATTTAACTATGGCTAGCATCTCTTTTTCATAAGTTAAGTATTTGAGAGCTGTACCTTTTATGGCCTCACTAAAGAAGACTATTACTATCCCTTCCTGCATTAAGACCGCCCTGATCCCAATCTTGCTGGCATCACATTCTACCACAAAAATTTGATTGAAGTCAAGTACTCGTAGAACATGAGCTCGGGTGAGGGCCTCTTTGAGATGTTTGAACGCGATGGCGGTCTCCACTGTCCATTTAAATCCCTCCTTGCCAGCAGTCGATTTAATCGCACTACAATCACTTCTTAGTGCTGGATAAATTTTCTATATACCCTGCTAAGCTTAGAAATCCTCTTACCTCTCTTACAATTTTTGAGCTCGGGCTATTCATAAACCGCTTGATTTTTGGCACCATCTGGTTCGATTCTATTACTCGAAAGATTGTGCCCCAAGTATTCCACACGCTGCACACCGAATGCGCATTTCTTTTGATTTGCATAAAGTTGATGTTGTGTCAGGAGGTCCAGTACAATTTGGAGACGCTGTAGATGCTCCTCTCATGTCTTGGAATAAACCAAAATATCGTCAGAAAACATAAGGATGAATTTGCAAAGATATAGACGGAAGATATCATTCATCAAACTTTGAAAGGTTGACAGTGCATTAGTAAGGCCACACGGCATCATTATGAATACGTAGTGCCCATTGTATGTCCTTAACATAGTTTTTGGAATATCGGGTCCATAAATGCGTATTTGATGGTAGCCAATTTAAGATCAAACTTTGAGTAATATTGGGCTTTGAAAAGCTCATCCATGAGTTCGTCGATCACTAGAATGGAAAACTTATCCTTGGTAGTGATTGAATTCAAAGCCCTATAATCGATACAGAATCTCCACTCCCTACTGGCTTTTCACACCAAAAGTACCGGTAAAGAGAATGGGTTAGTACTGGATTGTATAAGACTGGTAGAGAGTCGTTCCTACACTTGTTTCTTAATCTCAAAATTTTGATAATATGAGTATCAGTATGGCCACACATTAACCGTTGAGGTGCTAGGAATTAGTGGGATTTTGTGATCTTGAGACTGCATTGGTGGTAGTTGTGTGGGAGTTTTGAAAATGCTAGAATATCGTGATAGGATTTCATTGATCTCTTGTGGACCCACTTCTAATTCAGTGGATGATTTTTTTATAGTAAACAACTGAATGAGGAATCCTTCTCCTAGGGAATTACTTGTGAGGATTTTATTTGTCTCCTTATCAGATAATGTTTCTATTCCTTATTGTTTAATTCCTTTAAAAGTGTAGTAGGTCCCATATCAGTTGAAAGCTATAGTTAAATTGTCTTAATCGGTTCCAATAGGCCCTAGGGTTAATAACCACTACACTCCGGAAACCACGGGGTAGGTTGACTCAGGTAGCACAAAGAAATCGGCGTGAATCACATATCCCTACACAATAAGCCTAATGTCGTGACACATTTCCAAGCACTCAATCCAAGTATTATTGGCGATTTTGATTTTGAATCTCTTCCCTGTTTCCATGGTAAGCCTGAATTTATTTGCTATTTTCTTACAATAAAATTATAAGAACTACCTCCGTTTGTGGGCACCATGACTTCAGTATCTCCTATTTTACTGATCACTTGTAGTGTCTAATGATGTTGTATTCTGGTGATTACATGGTAGGATATTTCTGGCATCTCCTTTCCTTCCTCAGTCTCTTCCAACTCCTCAGAGTCACTTGCACTTTCTTTAATTCTTCCAATCATAAACAATTGTGGTCAGACACACCAATGACCAGGAGAAAAATTTTCGTCACATTAAAAACAAAGCCCTTTCTCACATCGTTCCAGAGCCTTTTGAGCGAACAACCTCCCAAAATTTGGTATTCTATTTTTTTTATTTGGTACTGGTCCCAAAACCATTAGGCCTCCTGAATTGGTGGGTTTAGAATTTGTATTCGTCACATTCTTTGGAGGAAAATTTTATCTACTTGTTTGTTACTTCCTTCCTTCTGCTAGCCTTGCCAATCCGATTGCATCAGTAATATTTTGTGGTTTGTTCATTCTTATGTCAGTCTAGAGCTCATCCTTCAACCCTCAAATGAAGCTACTTACCAAGAAACTCTCAAGTAATCTATCCACCTTGTTGGATAATTTTCCAAATTCTTCTTGATATGTTTCCACCGAACTTTGTTGTCTCAACCATTTTAATGCTTCTTTAGGGTCTTCATAATCTGTAGGACCAAATCTCTACAAAAGTGCATGGTTGAACTTGGTCCAAAACAAGGTCACTCTAAACTTACTGTATCATTCATACCACCGTAATGCTAATCCATCCAAGTGGAATGAGGTGATTGGCAATTTCTCCTCCTCCAAAATGCCATGGTATGAAAAATATTGTTCAGACCGAAATAGCCACCCTTAAGGATTCTCACCTTCAAATATGGGAAGCAACAGTTTAGGTCGGTGTCTTGGTGAGTCTGCTCTACAGGTTTTGGAGTCATCTAAATTGGCTTGTGAGCTGCTTGCTCCAGAGAACGGGTGGTTTCTCCTAGTGTTAGGTTGTATTGGAGTCATAATAGCTCGGAATGCTTGAAATTCGCTGGTGAGATTTTGAACCATCACGCTCAATTAATCTTAGTTGTCGTCTACTCGTGTTCTCAGTTGATCATAATTGTTACTGACTTAACTCAAGACAACTTCTTGTTTAGAAAGAAGATCAACAACTTCGCTTCGTATATCATTAGTTGCCTTTTGGTGGGTCTCCATTTTTATTAATGAAACCGGCTCTAATACCAATTGATGGGTTTAATTTGGGATTGAAGACAGAGTTTAGGAAATAAAAACAAAAAGATAGAGAGATTAAGGAAAGAATTAAGAGAGATACACTTCTGAGAATGTTTTATGATCCTCTTTATTAAAAATACAGCTATTAATATATAGCCTTTTAGTTACAGAAGAATTAGGAAACTAATTAACTTGGAAATAAAGAAACCTAAACCAATTGAACTATTTTAGCTAAGTCCCAGCCTATTACTATGGAAACAGCAAATTACTTCCTAAGTTACTTCCACAACAAGTGGGATTATTGAATGACAAATTACTTCCTAAACTACATCCACAACAAGTGGGATTATTGAATGGACCTATTCCAACGTTACCCAACTGATACCATTTCCTCACTAACCACAATAGCTCTAGGAATATGTGCATGAGACATATCACAAACCACACACACCTGCAAAACATTAGGCATTTTTTACAATGACATATTACATAAGACAAAAGAACATAGCTATAAATGAAAATGTGTATAAAAGTTTAGATTAGCTAAGATGAGATAAGGAAAAATGCGATTAAGTAAAGTATATATTACTCATACATATACTTTAGAAATAAATCGATGTCTTAAGTGTGATTTTCCCAATAGAAAAAGAAGTGTGTCATGTGTTTGTAATGAAGGTAAATAATAAGAGCAATTAATGTGGTGGAAGAAGTGAGAACAGATTACTGTACATACATATAGAGAAAGGTGGTTTTTTAACTGGGGCACGATAGTCTATTGAGAAAATAGTTTGTTGTGCGAAGAGGAGTAAAAATAGTTTGTAACTAGTGCAAAAATAGACAATTGCGATAGTCTTTAAGTAGAGACCGGTGCGTAATGGTTTACGAAGAGAAGCAACTAGCCAACTGCGATAGTCTTTAAGTAGAGACCGGTGCGTAATGGTTTACGAAGAGAAGCAACTAGCCAACTGATGTTAAACAAAAAAAGTTTGATGCGAAATAATTAGAAAGTTCAAGATAGGTTTTTTTCGGTGTTGAACATCTAATTCATAGTTTTAGATGGGTTAGGGTTTTTCGTTTTTCAATTTTTCCTTAATATTAATTAATTATTTAAATAAAATCTTACCTGTACTTCTTATTTTACCTGTTATTTTACTTATTACGTCAACAACGTCAATAGAGATATTAAAGTCGGACTAAATTTGAAAAAATTTAAAATTTGATAATTTAGTTACTAAGTTTTAAAGCTTGAATTATAATTATAAAATTAAATAAAATTTGAAATATTTATACCCAAGTATTGTATCGTTATTGTTTAATTAAAATCTAAGAAGTTTTTTTAGAAAAATTAAAATTTTGAAGGAATTATTTAAAAATTCGTAAAATTTCCTAAAATTTTTTGATCTGTTTTCTTGCCTACAAAAATACTTGAGAAATTTTTAATAATGCCAAGAAGTAATACGAAGCAAAGCCTAAGCCTACCAAATAAAGAAATTGGACCACGGTTTAAGCCCATTCAGGGACGATATTTCAGGAACCCTACCCCTAATCTTTCACTCTATATAAAACCCTAACCTCGTCCTTCTGCCGCTCACATCCTTCTCAGATTCTGGTTTTTATTGTCTGTCTTTAGCTAGTTTGCTTCTTGTTGAAGCTTACGGTTGTTGCGTTCAGTCAAGTGTAGTTTTGTGCGAGGATGATAAATATTTGTATCCCAGCTCATTATGAGACCTTTAAAAGGTCTGGGAATTGACTTTTTCCAACATTTATCTGAGCTCTATAGTACCCATATACTCTTTTGATGCTTCCATGTTGTGTTGCTTAATCTGGTATGCCCTTGGTGGCTTGCATATGAACATTGAATTGCCTGTGTGATTGTCAATTTGGATTAATCTAGTGAAGAAGTTCCCTGTGATGGTTTTTATTTGTTGTAGTGGTATTTCTGAAATTTTTATTTTACAATGATTTGACACTCTAGTTTTACTTATCCCTGAGGGAGCTTGTTTTTTACCAAATCATGTCCATTCCAACTATGTTTTAGCGGTTGTACTGGGTAAAATTTTCTGGGTTTTTGTGCTTTTGATCAGCTTCATTTTAGCTGGAGTGTTTCACCCCCTCCGATGGTTTTATATTTAACTGAAACTTGTTAATGTATTCTAAAATTTGAATGTCAATATCCTCTTAAGGAGTAGAAACCTCTTTAAATATAATCTTACTAACTTGGTAGTACATCTACATCGTGTTTTCGGAAACTATCTGGTTTTTTAATTGATGAAATGTTCCCAATGATGTTCGAACGAAACCATGCTAATGCAGATATATTCATGACTGATTTTTACAGTTCCAATTTCTGAGGGAACAACTCTTTTTCTTATAAAATTATTTCCATCTTTTTTTCTTCTCACAACTCGAGATTGCTTCGGCGTCTCCAGTTAGTGATGCTTTTTCTCGGGTCGTAGCCCTGTTTTCGTGTGTTGTACTAAAAGGATCTGTGGGATGGTCCAGCCCAAGAAAACATCCCCGTCTCCTCTCATGCGAAACATGGTTATTGCCTTACTGGTTCATGCTCCAATTCCCAGTGTAGACTGTTACTAGGCATGCAGTACTTGGATTGGACCTCTTGGAGTAAATGCTATGGTTACGGAGGGCCGGATGGGTTCTAACTTCTATTGGAAGGGAGCATTAGAGTGAGATTGTCTATACCATTATTAATGGAAGGTTCAGTTATCCTTGAAATAAGAAAAGCACATTTATAATTTTAAAAAAACATATTTTATTGTATGTAGTAACACAATAATGTTATAGTGCATAAAATAAACCATAACTCGTAGTTTGCAATTTTCCTTCCTAAAGTTTACTGAAATGTTTTTGTTTGTTTGTTTTTCCCTTTTTTGAGAAATAAAAAAATGGATTGAATGGAGTTACAAGCCTAGACCTTGCAAACAAGCCTAGACCTTGCAACTCTTCAAGGTCTTAACAACTCTTCAAGCTAATTGATGAAATGTTCCCAATGATGTTCGAATGGGAACATTTAGTTGATTAGCTTTTGCTGATAGGACTTAACAACCTAAACAAAATCCACATGTTGAATAGTAAACGCATGTCTTAGTCTGCTCCAAGTGTCCATGACTAAATTCGCTTGCGTTAGTTCTTCCTAAAGATTACTACGGGGTTATTAGGTGTTTAACCACAATCAAAGAGACAAAAATGATTGATTTCTTCTTGTAATGATGCTCTAGATGATGAGGTAGCGAAGTATTAATTGCTCCCTTTTTGTTCCCTCAAATCTTTTGTCTCAATTATGTCTCATTTTATCCCAACCATTCATTTATATAGGATTTATATAAATAAATGGTTGAGATGAAATAGGACAGGATTAGGATAGGGATAATAGGACAGAGGATTACGTCCTCCCTTTTTCCTTATAGCAAGGTCTTTATTGGCTTCTTCAATATTTTAGAAATTTTTAGATTTTTTTTTTCTGGTTTCAAATGGCTAGCGTAGTATAGCTAAGGGTAATGATATAGTAATCCTTAAATTCATAACTTCAGATGTCTTAGAGCTACTAAGCATGTTGAGGATTTCATAGTAATTAATGCTAAGGCCAATAAGTGAACGAATAGCTTGAATAGAGTTCCAAATGACAGGGGAGAAGAGACGCTAAAAATATAGATGATTCAGAGATCGTGGAGCCTCCCTAATCCATCTGTGAGGAGTATTGAGGAACTGAAGCTTGTCAATGTAGGAAGCTTTTGCTTAAACCGGATAAAGGTGGAGACCTTAGGAAGTAGTTTCTTTTCCTAGGTAATCTCGGCCTATAGATACTTGCTTAATTAAGGCTAGAATAATTTCTTCCACGATTAGATGTTGAACTCTCCAAAGGATGCCTCTTTCAAATATAACTGTCTTTTAAAGCTAGATTGGGTAGATATATAGCGTAAGGAATTCCAAGGCTTTGCAAAAACTCCCTTTGTCACTCTCCTTTACTAATTTTTGAGGTTAACTTAGCTGAAGTAAGATATAGGTGAGTTAAGGAGTGCATTAGGCGATAGATGGAGAGGGAACCAAAATTACTTCAGTTATCGAACTCGGGATCATTTCTTATATTGAATGCAATGAGCCTTAAAAGAGTCCATACAATAGGATAAGTAAGCTAATAAGGGTTCTCATTGTCTCAACCCCTTACCACCAACGAAGGGCCTTATAAGACTTCCATTAACAAAAACACAAAATGATGCGTCTGTTACATATTGATGTATTGATATAATGAAGATGCTGAAAAATGAAATTGCTTCTAGGATTTAAATTTAAAAGGAACTAGTTAATAGAGTCAAATTCTTTGTGGAAATCCACTTTTATAGAATAATTTCTATGAGAATTTCTTTTGTTATAGGACTTAAACAATTATTGGGCAAGTAATATAATATCTCCATTCAATCTATTGTGCACTTGGGCACCATGAGCTTCAATGATGAGACTATCAATCATTATCTTCAGCCTTGAGTAAAGATCTTAGAAATTATCTTATACATAGTATTACAACACATAATTGGTTTAAAGTCTAAGATAAAATTAAGACTTGGATTTGTTTTTTAAATGATGGTGATAAAGGTTCTATTGACCTCTTTGAGCAATTTCCCACAATGAAATAATTCTAACATCGTATAACTTACCTAGGTTTAGTTGGAAAAAAGCACACTTAACCTCTTCATTTAATACATGTTTACTCAAACAATCAATCTTAACATATGTGAATTGATGAGTGAAGAAGCCTTTTAGCAATTGAGGAGAGGAGTTACTGAAATCTTGGGTACCTAAGGTGTTCTTGAAGTAATTGGACAACTCAAGACTAATTTCAACTTGCATGGTAGCCATTCCACCATCTTGCTTCAAGAGTAAGGAAATTCTATTAATATTATTCCTTACAATGATTGATTTGTGGAAGAACTTAAGAGTTTTTATATCCCTCTTTTAGCCAAAGGGCACTTGTTCTCTATTTAAGGATAAAATTATAAACTTCTGAGGCTTTGTAATAGTCAAATAATGCTTCTTTTTCTTTCATAAGAAGACAAGCTTCTTTAGGGGAAAGCTGCTTTTAAATAAGGAGGTAAACTTAAAATTCAACAATGTTCTTCTGAGTATCTCTGAACTTAAAGAGGCTAAAAAGTTTAAGTTCCTTCTTCACCATTCTTAATTTCCTCAAGCAAATGAAAGATTTAAACCTAATAAATGCCCATGACATTCCTTCCTCTACTACCTCCTCGAATCCATTCACTTGTGCAAGAAAATTGTTAAAGCAAAAAGGAGCATGTCTTATTTGAGAAGAGAGTAGGCTATAGACAATGATAGGAATATGATGCAAGAATTTAGGATTGTTAAACAAAATAGTACTTTAAGGGGAAGCTCGGAACCATTCCTCATTCACTATATCTCTATCTAATTTCTTTCCAATATTCCACCTACCTTATTTTTTGTTACATCAAGTATTCAATTTCCACTCGTATTTTGATATGTGAAGCAACACACTCTTTTAAGTAACCATTGTAATTTTTTAAGATAAAGTTGCCAGCTACTTCTGATATGAAGATGGTGCTGTTGAAATCTCCTAAGATCATCCAAATTGCAAGATATAGAGGAGTGAATAATTTTTTGAGGTATTCCATAGTAATCTTCTTTTAAAAACTAGGTTTGAAACATGAATCAAAGAAAAAAAAACTTGATTCTCCCTTTTAAAAATTTAACTTCCAAATGCATCTGTTGATCAATTTCTAAAATCATAGAGGCTTCCATTTGATCCCAGTTTGATTTTAATATAATCCTATCATGGTGATGGAATTGATGATTATACAAAAGATTCCAATGTTTTCCTCTAAAATTTAAACTCTTATACTTATCATCATTGATTTTAAACTCCAAAACACTAAGAAATCAATTTTATTTTATGCAAAAAAATCCTTAAAGGCTATTAATTCTTGTAAGATCCCAAGAGACAAAGCCAATGAGCTGAATGGCCCCTCGAGCTTTTCTTATTTCTTATAGACATCCTCTTACTAACACTAATAAAGTTTTCGTTAGGAGAGGAAGCCGTATCTTAAGTTATCAATTCAGAAGAGGTATTGGAAACAAGAGTTTGAGCCTAAAGGGTTATTGTTTATAATTAAAACAATATCACCAATACTAGCATCAGTCTGAGCTCTAGACTTAGTGACTTTAAAAGCTACATTAGGAGGTAAAGGAGGCATCTCTTGTACAATTTCCTCATCAACAAAGGTTTGCTTCACATTACCATATTGGAGAGGTTAGGAGCAAGGATGCAAGAAAAAGTAGGAACATTAGCCTTTGGGGTATCCTTCTTAACCATTTTGGTTTCATCTCCAATTAATTTCAAAAAATCACCATGAATTCACTTTTTACTAATAGGCCTCCAAACATTATTTTGTTGAGAATTAGAAGGCTTCTAATCGTAAGAAACTCTTACTATGTCCGCCATCAATGACATATCTTCCCTAAGTTTAAGAATAGGTATAACATCTGGTAAATCCTTATAAGCTTAACTATAATATTTACTTTTGCATACCCAACCCTCCTTCTAACAGAAGTGTTTTATTTTATTGAGAAATGTTTACCAAAACAGCTTGCAAGTTGACTAAGACCTTTGATGGTCCAATATTCAAAAGGAATATTATGGAGGTTAGTTCATAATGGCATTTGGTTTCCTTAAGGTTTTCTAACTTCAACTAGCTTTCTAAAATTAGAGGAAGATAGGAGTGCTTGCCAAATGCCATGGTTCTCCTCCTTTTGTGCTAATTCAATTGAGGTAAAAGAGAAAAGAAAGAGGTTATCATTATTCAAAACAATCTCTTTGAGATTAGCATTCTTCTAATGCTTTAATGCCCAAGAATAAACCAAATAGAAAGCTGCATTTTCCCCCTATTTTGCTAACCATATTTATAGTCTTTAGAGATACCTAAAAAGGAA
Organism: Erythroxylum areolatum; assembly: GCA_024520975.1. NCBI lineage: Eukaryota > Viridiplantae > Streptophyta > Magnoliopsida > Malpighiales > Erythroxylaceae > Erythroxylum > Erythroxylum areolatum. The sequence goes on from JANIJH010000006.1 coordinate 42,316,018, forward strand.
GAGCAAAAGCAAAAAAAAAAAAAAAGGGTTTCATATCATAAGAAAGAAGATCAAAAGGTGGAAACTCAAGATCAATTCCAGCTTTCCAGAATTTCCAGGTCAAGGCATTCAAGCTGATTCATTATTTTCTTTATTCTATTCCAATGCCTTATATGATAAATCTAAATAGTTATGTTTTGAACATGATTATGGAATGGCAATTCTATATGATGGTTTATTCTTGAATTATTTTGTTTAAATTTTATCTTATTTATTTTAGTATGTTACTGTTTATTATATTTTTTGTGCTCACACTTGATAAGAAATTGAGTGGTTAAATCAAGGTATTTGTGTTGAGTTGCAAAACAAAGGGTTGGTACCTTAATAGACTTACAAATTTTAGGCTAATAAACAATTGAAGAGAGATATTAATTTTTAGTTAATTAGGTAGTTAGGAGTAGTTTTGAGAATTGAGAGATTTCAATTGTTATCTATTTTAATTGTGATTACTTAACTAGATCTCGAGAGTGAGTAATCAAAATCTTTGGATATCTAGGATTGAGCATAATTGAATTAACAAGGTAAAGTGAAAACAAACCAAGGATAGAATAATTCCCAAGTTTTCATTATTGACTAACTTCAATTTTATTGCTACCTTTACTGGTTCAGTTATCAATTTTTATTACTTTATTTTAATTTCAATTAATACAATCTTTTGATTACCTTAGACAAAGTGCAATTCAAATTCTTAGGTGACTATATCCATTCCTTTCGAGATCGATATCAGTTATATTACTATATACAATTCGCATACTTACATTATAGCATAAAATAAAGCAAACACATACTTATTTCAAAAGTATTGGAACATAATTAAGAATGAGGTTACTAAAGATATCTTAGAATTCTTTTAGAAGGGGAAATGCTTGAGGAAGTGAATAAAACTTTCATAAGCCTTATCAATAAAAATTTAAACTTGACTTGTCTGAAGGATTTTAGACCAATATGTTGTTGTAACACTTTGTCGAAAGCCATAGCAAAGTTACTAGCTCCAAAATTAAGGATGATTTAAATGCCCATATCATTTCAACTTACGGAGCTGTCATCCAAGGTAGGCAGCTAGGTGACCATATCCTATTAGTACAATAGATGTTCATAAATTACAGTAGAAATTTTTTAATAAACAACTATACAATTAAATTTGATTTTTGTCAAGCATTTGACTCTAACAACTAGGATTTTATCTTGTACTTATTAGAAGCATTTAAATTTCTAACAAAATTCAAAACTTAGATCAGATAATGCATATCCATAACTTCTTATTGTATAATGAAAACGCATAGTCAACCATCATTATTAAATAAGGAACATAAATTATGTAATAGGATACCATCTCTCATTATTTATTCACATTATGTATTGAAGCTTTAACCAAATTGGTTAATCACATTATAGGACAAGAGGGGAATTTCAAGTTCCATAATAAATATAAGAATTTGAGAATTTTTATTATATATATTTTTATTATTTGTTTCTCTTATCTAGAGTTGATGTTAAATTATTAAGCTAATTGATGACTGCTCTTTAAACTTTAAATCAACTTTTAAGCCTTTCTATTAATAGAGAAAAGAGCTATTTGTCTGTCTATAGGAAATAACCTTCTTATAAGATGACAAGCTAAATTGATAGGTCTTAAATTAAGTAATGTTCCAATTACATATCTCGGTACTCCTATTACAACTAAGAGACCAATCTATAGGGATTGTTTACCACTACTTGAGAAATTCAAAGGAAATTTGGTAACTGGTGCAAAAAAAGTCTCTTATTCGTTGGAAGAGTTCAACTTACCAATTTAGTTCAAAATTATGATCATTTACCGGTCTTACTTCCTTCCGATAAACCTAACCAAAGCAATTGAAAAAATTATGAAAAGCTATCCATGGTTAAGATACCTTAATAAGAATTCAAATTACTAAATTCAAATAGAAATAGGTTTGTAAGCTAAAAGAGGAAGGAGTTCTTGGTATCACCCCATCAAAATAATAAAAAAGGTTTTAATGGAAAAAAGGATAGTGAAGGCTTCTAATAGATAAAGAGGCTTTATAGGTTAAATTCATAGACATATAATTTTTGAAAGGTAAGAGCTTCTAGAAAATCATTCCAAATATTACTACTTCCTAGGCAATGGTTTAAATCCTGAAACTTTACGATTCAATTACATAAGGAGGTTAAGTGTAAGATAGGCAATAATAAAAACACTAGGATATGGTGTGATAATTTTAACAAATTGGGGCCATTACATAGTGTTAATAGGATATCTAATCTAAGACACCTCATTTCATAGAATTCTAAAGTCAATGAGATAATAAAAGACAATTAGTAGTTATATAACATTAGGAAGTTTTCTATAGTGATAAAAATATTGTTGACTATAGTCTAAATACACGCAAAGAAGAATTAATAATCTAGTTGAAACACTCTTTAAGGTAATTAACAAATAGATCATATAAAGAGTTTTTAGAATCTAAGCTTAGAAATTTGATTGGGGCTGGATGGTATGGTTCGAACAAGTTGTAGGTATATATTTTACATGTTATTTAGGGGGTTGAATTACTTGGCATTTAGTACTTTCGTAGCCATATGGATTTTAGAATATTTTTTAAGTTTAATTCATTATTTTGTGGTTAATAATTTTAAGGAGTAAACATAAAATCAAGTCAACTTTCTTCACTACTTTTCGATAAAAGACATTTTGAAGTTGTTCGGAAGAAAGAAGATAGACAATAACTTTGTGGAAGACTTTAAGAGTCAATTTTAGCTCAAAAATGTCAAAAAATGGTGAAGATGGTTAAGGAAAAAAATAATAGGCGCTAGACTTACTATATAGATAGACAGATGTCTTTTGTGAAGGTCTAAGAAGGTAAGAAATAAATCAAGATTAGCACTAGAGTTAATCCTAAACCAGTATAGGAATTAGTTGATATCGATGAAGATAAATCATTTTTTTTAAACTCTCTTGCTTCTTAGGTTAGAAGTTCTTCCTTCTTTCCTCCATCATTGTGCTTTTCTTCCTCCATTGGTAAAGAAGTTTTAGATTGAATATCCTTACCACTTCTCAAAGTCATTGCACTCATATTCTATTTAGGATTTACCACCGTTCGGTAAGATAATTTTCCTAATGCTTGTTCTTCCAATTTACTTACATAAGTGGATTTGATCTAATTTCCTATGTTTTGAAGGCTTACTCTTGTTTCCTATTGAAATAGTTGAGTGTTAGTAGCAAGTGCCTTACAAATTTTATTTAAAAACATACCTAAATTTGAAGATTGAGGTTGAGCATTTTAGGGGCTTGAGGTTGTTTGAAATTTAAGGTTGATATCGTTATTGGTCTCCTTGATTTCCATAGCTTAAGTTTGGATGGTTGGATTGTAATGATTGGAATATGAGTTGTACTTTTGTTGAGGTTGACCACGAAAGCCTCCTATTCATCTAATTGTAACATTGATCATTGGTCTAAAAAGAAGCAATTAGTATGAAATATATTAGGATAGCCATAATAAGTCTCAAATTTTCATAAATTAATTAGTTCAAACCTAGCATCCAAACCAAAACTTACCATCCATTAATAGGGTGTGATATCATTCTATATCAAATAAATGATAGCAATAAGCTTAATGAAAAAGACTAAATCCTAAATTAAATAATCAAGATCACTGCAACTATTCAATTTAGTTTTATTGTTTGTCATAAGTTAAATATGCAATTCATAAACAACCTATTTTCTACTTGTACCAATCTTTCATGACAACTACGGATCATTGAATTTATGGATAGCGATAGAATAGTCAATATTAAATTAAATTGTCAAATTAATCAATACTAATTATTCTTGAAATATAAGAACTCAAAACAATACATACTTGAATTAAAACATGAATAAAAGGTTTATAACACAAAACCTCACAAGGTGACAACTAGACTATTGAATCCCCTTGAATCAGAATAATTAAGTTTAGCCCACATGACTTTTGCTTCAATAACAAAAATAGAAGAAAACAGAGAATTGAGAGTAAAGTAAGAAAAGAACTAATTGATTGATTTTGGGGAGGTGGGGAAACCCTTTTATACTATTTTCCTATTCTAATCCTAATCTAATTTTACCTTGCAAAGATGTCTTTCTAAAACAAATTCAAATTCCTACATGATAGGGATAGAAAGAAGTTAACTATTTAAACTCTAACTTTTCAAGTGATCAGTCTTATCTACTGTAGCAATCTCTTCATCTTATCAAAATTAGTGATTATCATCAGTAGTGTTCCAATTTAATACAATCTCTACTTTTCATCTTCTAAAATAAAACAAACATTAATTTTACTATTTAAGCACCAAAATAAATCCAAATCAAAGGAAATAATTTCAATTAATATATCAAGATAACATCTTATTTTCTTTCTCTTTGGATTACTAGGCTGACATGATTGTAATAGAAGTAGCTTCCTCTTACCTATATTGGGGTTCCTATCTCCTATAAGTGTCCAGCTTACTAGAATTTCTTATTGATCATTAAGAAAATTAAAAAAAGGATCAAGACTTGGTATAATAAAAGCCTTACTTATACTGGTAGAGTTCAGTTAATTAATTTAGCTTTAAATTCATTATATGTTTATTGGTCTTCTGACATCGTGTTTCCAAAAACTTTGTTAAAGACAATAGAAAAGTTATTTAGGACCTTCTTATAGGCTGGTCAAATAATTGAAAACTACAAAAAAATAAAAGTTAAATGAGAGAGTCTGTGCTTGCCTAAGGATGAAGGTGGTTTAGAGATAGCCTCGATCAAATTAAGCAACAAAATCCATATAGTAAGGAGGTCTCGGAGGATCCTAAAGGGCAAGTAGTCTCGTTGGTAAAGAGGGTACATTCATATAACTTAAATTTTGATAGCTTCTAATAAACTCCTTTTAAAAGTAACTCATCATAGATTACACTTACCATCTTAAAGCTTAAAGAGAATATGAGAGTTCACACTATAACAAGGTTCAGTGATAGATCTTCAACTAGGTTTTAGCATGATAATTAGAATTGCTTGGTCTTTTTGTCAGTACTACACATTATGCCAATTTAAGGACCTTGATTTTTGATATTGCCATTGTCAAAGAGGTTTTTATGATAAGTTCTATAAACTCGATCTTAAAATTGTTGATGAATTACTTTGAACTACTCCTCCTTTTTCATCCTAACTCTTCAGAAGTTGACAGTTATTTCCAGATGGGGCATTCATTAGGTTCTTTCACTAATAAATCTTATAGGAATTTTTTCAAAAGCAAAGATGGCGAGTTATATTTTCAAGGTAAACTAATGCCTAAGCAAAAACTTATACATGAGATAACGAGTTACATTACTAAGCAAATGTCTCAAATCTTCTTATCCTCCACTATTGCTAGGTATTGCATTAGCACCAAATTAATTTTGCTAGTCTACCTTGATGTACTGTGATTGAATTGAGATATATTTCAGGAAGTCTTATTCTTAATTAATAATATTAGACATATTATTAATTAATAAAAGAAAATATTATACCCCACTTCCACATTTCCTTATTTCAATCTCACTCTTCTCAACCTATTTATTAAGGAAAATTTTACTAAATATATCATATTTTCATACCCATACACGGTTAAAATAATAAAATGCACATTCGTTTAAGGCCTAACTTTAAAACCATTGTTCATTTTTAGTTTATGTCTAACTTGGGCACATTACTTGGAATCAATTCATGATTGTTCACATCTCTAAACTATGTTACACTCTAAATATCTTCATCCAATCAACGACATACATTGCAACGAATTATTTCATTGCTTCTAGATTTTATTCAATTTAATCCTCATTATGCGACCAACCTTAATCACACATAAATATCTTCCTATTAAAGTCTGTACTCTCTTCTTTCTTTTCTTGCTTTATAACAAACAACAAGCCTGTGTCACCTTGCATTCTTTTGTTATGTGCCAAAAATTAACTTTCAGTTTTTAAACTTTATTCTAATTTTAATTACTACATTTATCTCAATGTCCTTAGCTTCACTCCGTTAGGCCATCACATCTAGAGAACTCTTCTTGTTCTCTATTTCATTGTTCATCTCCATTATGCCATTACATCATACCATAAATACCATAATCTTATTCAGATATACCAAATACTATAAATGGTCACATATACATATACCAAAATATATTATACACCAAATGGATAAGTGTCAAACTAGAATTTCAACACTAAATCTTTTTCTTAATTCTTCTTTTCAAAATCTTCTTCTTTGTTTACTATACAAATTTTAAATCAAAACAAATATCAACCAAGTTGGAATTATGTTAATAAAAAATTTTTGGTTTATAATTCATTAAAAATTTACAAAAAAAAGCTTGTAAAGCTTCGATTCTCATTTCTTATAGCAACATTATGATATTTAACTCCTATACATTTATACACGGCTCTCAACTTTATTAAACTAAAATCATTAAACCGAATGCAAGCATATTTCTATAATGGACTTACAAATATAATACCTAATTGTGATTAAAAACAAAACTTGATAACACACCTTACTCTAATCATACTATTCCAAGCGGGAAAACAATTATACAAAAGGCATGAAAATGGTTGTTTAATGCTCTAGTTTTGTATTTGCTTAGTAAATAACACAAAAACAACAGCTGATAAGATGACAACAGAAAAATACATTTAAAAAATTCTTTGCAAACTGGTGTTGCAGATTGAAGGTGTAGATTTGTAAAATTAATTTCCAACAAATTAATAAATAACAAATGTGGCAAGTAGAGAGAACAAGGAAGCTTTCCCTCAAGACAGTGGCTTTTTTTTAAAAATTAATTGACTTATCTATCTTTGACATGTTAATTACAACCACGAAATAGTAGAACCAATCTCATTTCTTTATTACTTGTTCATCATTAAGGACTTTCCTTCCTTCGTTTTAATATCATATCCAATTCTTCAGAAAAGCTCCATGGTGGGATTTTGAGTACCAACCAATTTTTAGGCCTCATCTATATGGGTTTTTCCTTTGCCTTTGTAATTCGGTTGTTACTCTCTTTTTTTTCAATAAAGTTTTTATGGCTACTTTATCGGATCAATCCTCTGACATTATATGTCGATAACAACATTAGCACATTCAAGACCTTTTCAACAGTTAACGTTGAGTGCTCATGGGCACGTCATTTTTGCATCACCAAATATTATTTGTCTTCAGTAATTATCAATATTTTTTGGAACTTGTCAGCAGTAAATGAGAGTTGCCACTTAGCTGCGTCACTGGAACTTGGGGATGGCCACGACTGTTTACAACTATAATTTTGGCCTAACAAAAACTTAAAAAAGTTGACATACTCGAAGTACTAACCTTCCGTAGTTGACTTTTGTGATTCCAGATAGACGACCCAGTTCTATGATCATGTCAACTTACAATACTTAATTTCATCTTCTGGTTGTTAGGGAGGGCATTTAGCTCCCCTGGAAGATGCTCAATATTCTCACAAAACATGATAGCAATGTATTTGAACACAGCATTGTACTATCATAATTAGACCCCGGAATGCAATACGAAATTGCCACTCGAACAAAGTCATCTCACCCAGAACATCGGAAGAAACTAAGAGAGAACCAACTTCACTTATCATCTTAGGTCAAAAAATTGTTGAAATATATTAGGTACAGTAAAAGGGAAACAGACCTAGTAATAGCAACAATTACATGGTTTGGTCAGTTTAAACAATGTTTTTTGATTAAAGGTAAATACGGCCTCTGCATGATCAACATGACTAAATTATTCCTATAATTTTGCTAACTTTAATGTCTAAATCCTAACAAAAAAGGGAGTGGTGAAAACATCGCATGCATCAAAATATTAGAGACCTAAGCTCAGCCACTGTGGTGTTCTGGTGTCCAATATCCTCTTCACTACGTCCCTTACAAAAGAATCAAAACAAGATGAGCAAAAACCTTTCATCAGGCTTAACTCTCCAATACTCACAGCATCTCTATGGGAACAAGGTGGTGGTAGAGGCACAATGTGAACTTCACTCCGTCTATGCTCAAGCCCACAAGCAGCTAAAATCGTGTGCGTAGAACTTCTTGCAATATCCTTGAAGGTGTGATGACCTGTATCAGAAGTATGAAAAATTTAAGCCTTTCCATTGTATGTAGAATCACACCAACTATATTCATATCCAGTGACCATAGTTCAAAAGATCAGCAAAATTAGGTGGATATATAACATCCTTGAAAGAATCGGATTCACCATTAACCATCCCTTGAATTACTTAAAATGGATATGCTGGGAAAGGTACTCACAAGTTTTAGAGCTTCACATACCTAATTCAGTATCCTGGGACAAGATTTTCAAATGGTTTTTAACCACTGATTGCAATTTTTCCTTTACCATGTAGAATTGGCTCTCTTCTTGGGCTTTACAAGTGGACACATTCCCTTCAGACCCAAAACTTGATCCATTGTTACACTGGAGTACATGCTCATAACCACAAAGTAGGTCCACCCCTGTATGTTCTGGCCACAGTGTCAAATTGACAGAGTCTTCTATTATTGCAGTAGCAGATTCCTGAACATTCTCCCTTCTTAATTGGCTTGTTCTGCAGGGAAACAGGTCCCTACCCTGTAGGGAAGAAGAGGGATAGTCATTAGCCCGTATTCTTTCCTCAACTAGTGTAGGTTGTGATGCTCTCATTTCCTCTGTCCTGTTTTGAATATTTTCCCTGCCGTGGTCAATATGAGATCTTGAAAGATCACTACGAAAGTTGGCGGCCATAATTCCCTCAGGCCTAATCATCTGACTCATTCTATTAATTGAAAGGAGATTCTGTATATGACGGTGTATCTGACGCCGAACAGAGAGAGTTGGTGCCCCTGCTCCAGATACCGGAGAAGTCGCTTGAACGTCACTGGTGAGAAATCTTGGAGATGGCAGATTCCCAAGTCCATGAGTGAATACTGCACAAGGAGAAGACTTGGCTAAAAGTTCTATTCCTTCTCCCATATCTACCATTGGCACAATATTCACTCCATTGCTAGATGCAGTTTCATCTACAAAAGTACCTTGAGCTTGGGAACTAGAGGACCCCAGGGCAACAGGTCTACAACCATCACAGTACCAATTACCTTCAGGTACCTGTCTCCCAAGACCAACGCAATAAGTATGTGCAGGCGAATCACAGACATCACACAATAACATGAGGCCATCATCTCCACCTTCATGGCATTCTGTACAAATTACATTCTCATATGGATCAACAAAGCTCCTAATTTCTTCCTCAGATGGCTGGTAGACCTAAAGAAAACATCAATACAACTAATCAGTAAGAAATTGATGAAGACATGAAACTGATCATAAAAAAGTAAAACAAAGAATGATTAGAAAGACCTGATCACGTTTAGGAACTTGTATCACCAAATTTCTCAGTTCGACTCCCACTGTTGATTTTCCATTCTTAGTTATTGTCGTAAACCGTTTCTTACAAAAAGGGCAACGAGATTCTACTTTTGACCAGGCCATGATGCATGCGAAACAAAAGTAGTGAATGCAGCAGTCCAATGTTCCCCTGAATCTCCTTTTATCTTCCTCTGAGAGACAAATTCCACACACCTGCTTTCCCAACACAGGTCTTTCCTCCTTTACCTTCTCCTTACCCTTTCCTACTGGGGGTTTCATCTGCTGATAAGAATCCCCATTTTCCTCAATCCTCTTCATGGTAGATGAACTCCTCAAACTAGTCTTCAAATCTCCACATAATTCACCAGCTTCCCTGACCTGCTCCCTCTCTTCCTCAGATATGGTATACTCATAATCAGAAGACCCAGAAGGTAAAAATTCTGAATCTGAATCTACAACAAGCTTGTTCCTTCCCCCACACAAATTTCTCTTGCTTCTTTCTCCAACAAATGAATAATCATCTACAAAATCACCTTCACCCTCATCATCATATTCACATCTTTCTTTCTTCTTCAATCTATGATTTTGTTTTCTTTTATTGGTTGAAGGTTTTTTTGACGCCCTAGATCTCCTCCTCTTCTTACGGCTTGTTTCAGAAACCCTGTGTTTCCTAGTTCTCTTGCGAATTTTCAAGTTATTATTCTTCTTTCTCACACCCAGTTCATCATCTTCCTCAAAACCCTCGTCATCTTCATCTATTGTAAATTCATCGTCGTCATCATCATCATTTTCCACATCGTAGTCACCATCATCAATATAATCCTCGTCCTCTTCATATACACTTTTCCTCTTCCTTGAAGATTTACCTCCAACTTTCCCATTCTGTATTGAACCCTTGCTCCTTTTTGATCTAGCAACCTTTTTGAACTCCTCATCATCTTCCTCCTCCTCCTCCACATTAAAGGCATCAAAACTCTCCTCTGATGCATAACCATCTAAAGAATCTACCAAATCTGCAGACTCATCATCAGATGCATTTTCCTCATCTTCAACCACATAATCCTCATCTGAATCATCAGAACCCTTATCCTTAGACCTAATTCCTTTTTTAAAATTTGGCCTACAATTAACCCTCCCTCCCCTTCCCATCTAGTTGCACGAAAACAAAGACTCCAATCCCAAATTTAAACCAAAATTCTCATGAAACCCTAATACGCCAAGCTCCTAACACTCGAATTCATACAGGTAAAGCAAATCAATCGAGTCAAAACAAATCCGAATAGGCTTGAAGTCTATTTTCTCTTTTTTTCATTGCTTAAATTCCACCACGTAGAAAACACAAGTAACACGAAATCCCGCAAGAAAACTAAACTACTCACCACATAATTCTCGATAACCGATCCATAGTACAAGAGAAAAGCCACAAACACGACACAGGTAGCCAGAATAGGAGAAACCTAGATCACCAAAATCAAATATGCGAACTTGTCCTGCCACAAACCCTCAAATAAGCCAAGAAATGGGGGGAAAAAATAGTCCAAGCCCAGAAAAATATCACCTAAAACTACCACCTATGGACCCTATATCCGATTTCCATTTAAAGACGGGTAGAGACAAACACAGAATCAACGTCCAAACAACAAAAACAGCAAAAGAGGTAAAACTTGAATGGATTTCCAAGTATACCTCACCGTATAGACACACATACAAATTACATACAACGAGAGCGAGAGAGATGGAGAAGGGTAGATTTGAAGCGATGAGAAATGAAGAGGAAGAGGAAGATGATAGCGAAACGAGATGAACATTAATGTTTCGGACGATATTTTATATGCTGCTTTCCTTCAGTTACTCGTTTCGCGAGGCTGCGTTTTGTGGACATTTTGAGGGCAACGAGATGTCGTTTTGAGGCTCCTTTTTCTTGTTGATTATTTCAGTTTTTATATATCGGGGCATTTTTTATTTTCGAAAGTTGATACTTTTTGGCGTACGCTATTCGGCTATCTGATTGGATGGATTAATTGAAATTACTAAAGTGTCCTCTTAGCAGGTTGGAGTAGTTTCAACCGTCGTTTGACTTTTCCACATCATTATTTGGTTGACAAATTACAAATTTTCCTTAACGATCAGGGATTTAGACGGAAAATGAAAATGTAACTGCTGTTTTAGCGAACATGTGCGTTTTTGTTATGACGCGACAGCCATCTCCGAGCTGGTTCCAATGGGCATGAGATTTTCTCTCTTGGAATGCTTCTATAGCGTTCAAATCAGTCATTTTAACATAATTGGATTGAGGTTCAATATTCATACTTCATACAACTCATTACAGGGGAATAATTGATAATTAGTAAATTGCATAATTAAGAAGTGTTTTATTAATTTATTATATTTACATATTATTAATTACAGTAATAATAATAATAATAATAATAATAATAATAATAATAATAATAATAATAATAATAATAATTGACTTTATTATTTTGTTAACTGTTAACAATAAATTAAGTATTTAATTAAAATTTATTTATTATATAATTTTATTAATAAATAAAATGACCAATTTCATTTCTGTGAATATGTAATAATTTAGCCTGTTCATTTGATAAAGAAATAATTAACATAAGAAATTATCCATATCAATATAATTTGCAAAGGTAAACCACATGGACACTTACAATCGTATTATAATTAAAATTTTAAATGTTTTAAATACTATTTTAATAACATTAGGGTCTAATTTAATATTAAGTATAATAAAATAGATTAAATTAAGTTTTTGTTAAATGTTATAATATTGCCTTTTTGAGCTTTGATACTTTTGAGTGTTTGACTTGTTTATCACCACGTGACGCTTTAATTTCTTTTTGATGCAGTCATTAATTTGATGCAACCATCTCCTTGTCGTCCGTAAAGCTCAGTGAACGGTTGATCAAGAACAAGCAGTGCATCCAAGTAATCTTAGCCGTTGGTGTGGCGGCTTTGGTGGTGATGATGCAATGCCTACGACTTGGCTTCTTCACCATAAAACCATCAAACGCCAAAGTCGGTATCTTCAACGCTTCATTTCACCATCTTTTTCCTTCAATCTAAAAAGTTTACCCAACAGTAGCAAAAAAAAGCTTACCCAACGACAAGATGGTAGTTTTGCAAACACATGTTAGGAAATCATTACATTTTTAACTAAATATATATTATTTAATTATTTAATATATTAATTTTCAATAAAAATTATGATCAACTTAATTTAATATTATATATTTAATTAATTAAAATTATTTATTAATAAGAATTATGAATAATTTAATTTTACTTAAATTAAATATCTTTTTATAAATATATTTAAATTAAAATATGTCAAATATACAAATTTCAATAAAATTTGATTTAATAATTAAAATATATTTACAATAATTATTAATTTATAAACAAAAAGTTAATTTTTAAATTATTTATTAATAAAATAAAATAGTTTTATTACTAATTTGTTGACAAATATTATATAAAAGATTAAAATTAATTAATTTAATTAAAAACAATTTATCTTTAAGTTTTATCTAATATGTGATTATTATTAGTGATAAAAACATATATCTACTACATTGACATTATAACCAAAAATGATTTTGTTTTTATTTGAAGGAGAAACAAAAATTAAAAACTACAATAGAAAAAATGAAGTGGAACCAAACAACCCCTAAACAATTTGACATTTGATCTTAAACTATCTTGATAATGTTATATTATATAATTTAAGACATTATTAATAAGTTATCAAAGGGTTTTTTCATGATTTCTCTCACTAAACTTTCTATCCTTTGGTTAAACCTTTTCTCTTTTTTCCTTTCTATTTTCTTACTTCCATGGATTCAATCTTATTCCTTGTTTTTGATCCTTCACTTCTATATGCCATAAGATTTATTCTTTCTTTTTTTAGTCTTCACTTCCTTCTTTCCCTTTATTATTGTTTCTCGTATTTTTATCAAATCTCACATTGTTCGTTCACTTTGGTTTTCTTATTCTTTGTTTTCTTTACCTACTTTTGAGTTGGTCTTCCAAGCTCTCTTTCTGCTTTTTTGGTATATTTCTCTTTCTTGCTCCCCTCTTATCTAGTTTTGGTCAGGTTTATTTCTTTTTCCACTTATTTCACTAATTGCTTGCAGTGACAAAATTTTAATTTTAATTTGCTTGGTCTCATTTTTTTTTCCTATTCTTGGCTATACAACCCACAAGTAATGTTCTAAATGAAATTCTCACATAAGGTCAATTAAGTGAACTTGTTCTTTAACAAGCACACATATATTTGCTTAAGTATCTCAATACTCTAGTCTATGAGATCAACTACTTCCTTCATAAGGAAAAACATAATGTGTACTAGTCTTTTTACATTTTATTAATGTCTAATCTAAACAAGATAAAGCATAAATAGAATATGAATATCATAATTATGATATCAATATAATTTCTTTCATAATATAGATTTATCCTATGGAGTTTATCATATACATTTAAATATGTATAAGACTTTAAATAATTATGTCATTAAGCTATAACTAACTAATTGGTTGTAGGGTGTTCTAGGGTATAAACTAATGATCTCCTAATTGCAATAAACCAATTGTTTAACTTTCTTAAACCATATCTCTCTATGATGATCACGATAATGCTAGGATAATGGTTTAGTGAGAGAATTCTACAAGATTCTTAATAGTGAGCATATGCTTAAATCTTACAATTTTGTTCTCAATTATTATCGCAATTAAGAGAAATTATCTAAATACATACTTGGATCTTTGACAAGATGTTAGGTTCTTTTTACATGCCCATTGGCTCAAATGTTTCACAATACATTACATTCTAGATAATGCAATGAACTATATCAAGTACATTAAAGAACTTATTAATCCAATTAATTATTTCTATTAAATGAAAAAATGTATTACGGCCTAATTAGCAATTAATGCTACATTGAACCTTTTCAATCTAAAAAAAAAGTTGTTTTAAGTAAAATATACCCAAATAATAATTTACTTCTAAAGTTAATATCCACATAATTTTAATCTCAAATATCAACTCATACATAGAATAATGGATATATTTAATACTTCAAAAATATCATATATATTAAAAACTAAATATGTTTAGTACATTATCTATATACTTGGATTTAAAGTAGGTTCAAAAAAAGCTTATATATCTATCACTATAGATCTAATTCCCATAATTAAGTTGTCACACAAAAGGTAAAGAAGTGATAGTACTTCGGACAATAATCACCCTGACAATTGGAGCCAGCATAGCCTACACCTACACACTCTGTGTTCAACTTCATTACACTGGCCCACATCGCTCGGGACAAGAGATTGAGGTCGAAACCATATACCAAGAGCAAATGCATCGACTAAGTATTGCTTGACCAGATGTGGTTGAGTTCGAATGCCTAAAACTTGATTAGTGTTGGTAGTTAGGATTGCTTCTTTGCAATCAACGAACCTATTTACAAAAAGCTGACACTTGAGTTCTTCACCACATTAACATTGGAGAAGTGGCATTACATCTAGGATGTTCACAATATGATCTAATTTTGAGTGATTGGAGAGATGTACAACATAAATTACAAGAGATTTTTTTCTTTTTATAGGCTTGTACTTGGAGGAGAATGTTACTACTAGGGAATATATTGTTAGGAAATCAGGTTAGGATCTGATCTCGTGCACAATAGAATAATTATAAAAACTATTTCGTATTATTTTTTAGAAATTCAAGATCACTTAAATTCTATAATATGATTAACATATAAATCATAATAAAGCATGTATCATAGTTCATATCTTATTCCGAAGCTTGATTTTTTCTTGTCATTTTCCTTTAATCGTTTCTAAAATTGGCTCACCTTAACTACTATAATTCGACCTCTAATAGTATCCATAGAACATGTTGAAAGAACTCTGTGACTATTGCAGAAAAGTTAGGTAAGAAGTGCTAGCTCCCATGGAGCCTAAGCCCATTTATAATATGTTTAGGACATTTTATTAATTTAATTAAAATTAATTAGAATTACAATTAATTCTAATTACATACCAGTTATGCCTAAATAAGATCCAATGTCTTATATTGATCTTTATTTATTAAATATCTGACAAGGTTATTTTTTTTAACTAAAAAGTTATAAGTTCGAGTCACGAAAACAACCTCTTTGTAAAATGCAAAGGTAAGGTTGCATATAATTGATGACCCTCCTTGACCTTCACAAAGTAAAGAGCCTTGTGCATTAGGGTTTGCTCCTTTAATCATAAAGTTTCTTAAACTTTCTTTAACCTTTTCTTTATGTATGACTCGTTAGGTTCCCAAATATGCTAACAATAGATATAAATTATAATTTTAAATCATATTTAGGATTAGAAAAAGAGTATGGAAATTAGTCTACCCTATTTAAGTCTAATTATGTTAGTTCTCCATCATTAGCAATTGGTTTAATTAATGACATTTGAAAACTATTTTCAATGTGTCATTCCACCTTAGCTAAGGATTTCCCCATTCAATACTAATTGAAAACAATGGAATATTCTCTCTAATCAAGATGACATAATAAAGAGCACTAAAGGAGTTGGAAACTTCCTGACATTAATCAACAACCATTATGCATTGAATTTCTTGACATTAATATGGCTTTCGAGTTAAAATTAGGATTTATTCATTTGTTGCCCCTTTCCATGGCCTTATAGGTGAGGACGCCACAAGAACTTAAAGGAGTTCTATGTGATTTTTTTGACCATAAAGTCACAAGGAGTAATAGAAGACCATTAAGTTAAGAGCCTTCTCGTTTTCATTAGCAGACAAAACAAAGGGCTGGTTGTACTACCTTTCTCCAGGATCTATAAGGATGTGGTGTTAGAAAAGTGCTTTAAAGGCAATTACCTTTAGCACTTATTGTATAAATCATTTTATGATTAATAAAGGAAATTTTCATTATTTCAATGTTCATACATTTATGGATTTGATGTTGATCTTAAATTGATTTAATGAAATCCTTGATACAAAACATAGCATAGAGGAAATCATGATGAGATCATGATAATGAGATTCCTATCATGTGTAATTATGTTAGTATCTAAACTTTCCCTAGTTATAGGATTAATGAGATGGGATATCATTAATTCGGATAGACTAAAACATAATATTCTCCTTGATTGGATCAAGCAATAGATCTCATAAGCTATAAACGTGGGCTGTTTAGAGTTAACATGTAGATGTTTACTAAGGATAGTAAGTACATTGGATTGATCTATTATGAGACAATCATATGGATATTCTATGTCAATGATAGTCTCATAATAGCAATGGTGCAAATATCCTTTGACTTGAGGTGCTTAAGGATATCTCGAATACTAATCCTGTGCTTTGACTCCATTCATCGGTGTTTTTCAGGGATTACTCATAGGGTGGTGATTGGGTACAACTTGAGGTATTCGAAGGTAATTGAGTAGCTAATAAAGGATTTATCACTCCTGATAAAAGGAGATGATACCTACGACCTCTTGTCGAAGTTATTACTTGGAAGTCTCTAGCCAGAGCAGATATGTGTCATGAAGAGAGTCTTCAATGATACTTCAATGATACATAGAGTAATGAGATCCTCAAGACAAAATCTAATATCACTTGGACTAGATGTGATGTAGTCAGTTTAGTGGGAGTTGACACTTTGACCATACTCTGAATTAAGTGGGGTATAGATGGTGAAAGGATGAATTGCATGGCAATATCACATATAGAAGGGTTCGTAGACAAACCACTGACTTTTCGATCAATTGGAGGTCATGAAATGTTGCTAGATACCACTTTTGAATTACTTAAATTAAGTGTTAATTCAAGTGGATAACATAACCGAGAACCTAATGAGTCACACACATAAGAGATCTGAAGGATGAGTAAAATGATCTTGAATGGTGATTCATGATATAAGAGAGTGTTTCGGGATTGTATCATGATGTGATTGTGGTAGAAAATATTGCATGGAATGGATTAGAAACAAGTATTGTTGGCTGCCAATTTAGTCATTAACTTCCCAAAACTTTCATTAATGCATGCTATTTATAGTCATTAACTTCTCATAACTCCCATTAATGCATGCTATTTATGGTCATTAACTTCCCATAACTTCTATTAATGCATGTTATTCATGACCATTAACTTCCCATAACTCTCCGTTGGTGATGGGAGAATGGTGCAAAAAATAGAGAAGATTTT
>JANIJH010000006.1:42619318-42635743 GCA_024520975.1 Erythroxylum areolatum
GCCAGAAGCGTGCTCATATAAACTAAGAATATTGCGAATTGCATGGCACTGATTCTCAGTAGCTTTGAAAAACAAGAAAGAGTCGTCGGCGAAAAGTAAATGAGATATGGAAGGACTACCACGGCAAATGGAGATGCCTGTAATGGTATGGCGGCGCTCGGCATCCAATAGTAAGGCAGTTAAATCCTCAGCACACAACACGTAATAATTCACATTTAAAACTGTTTTTCCATACTTTCTAAAATTTAGGTCAAACAAATAATATACGAATCTAGGTAATCTCTTCCTATGGCGGTCAGCCTGTGTAGAATACAGTGAATGGTTTTCCCTATGGCTCAGGAGTCATGACCATACACTAGGCTGGACATCAATCAGGTCTAGCTGGCTTCCAAATGAGTTGTCGTGGGACGCACCACCACGTGACCTCGTCAGCAAAATGCCTTTTAAGGGCATACCGTACCTAAATCAGGATCTTAGGTTGGGCCTTAATGGTTATCTAAGAAATACGAATAATATTTAGACTAAAAGCCTACTGTTTTTGTACCAAGTAAGGAAAAAACATATAAACATAATTTATTATGTTTAATCGGGATAATTTTTTTTGAATTTATTAAATAAATTTTAATTGGGATAAAAAAAAAGAAGCAACACAATTAAGAAGTAGGCTAATTCCATCATTAAATTCTTTTGGACTTGATTAAATTCAATTTTGATGTTTATAAAATAAAAACCCTTTGCTTTTTCTTAACTAATCTTACCCAATTGTTTGCCAGCCAAGATACAGCCCTTTGTCACAACTCATGTAAATGGAAGTCAACATGTTCGCAATGACTATTTTGCACAAGAACCAAATATAATACAAACTAAATAACATATTTGCAATGTAAGTTAAAATGGCCCATGTCCTTATCCGTAAGCACTCCTTCACCTCCTGCAAATCCGATGCGCAAAATGGGCTATTCGGTAATTTAGACAGAGGTATCCCAATTCCCATCCCATCGACGTAGTCTAAGTCTTAACATCCAAATCCAACAATCCGGACCTTTCTTTATTCAAATTATAATTACAACTAAAACACACCAGTGCGAACTTTCCCTGTATATCATAGTTCTTGCCAAATGGAGAGCTTGTAGACTCATTTTCTTGTCAATGCTGGATCTAACGACCCCTCTTCCTTTTCAACTGTGAGTTTTTCTTTCCGGGTTTCTCTAAAGTTGTCATCTTTTTAACTCCCTTTTACTCACATTTGGATTTGGGTTTTTTTAGGTTCTTTTTTCTCTGTTTAGCTGCCTCTGGATATGGGAATGTTTAACTTTGTTTCTTTCATATGTTCTGCTGCTGAGAACTGCGATTTCACTCTTGTATAAGATCCACTGGTTGAGTTGGCAGATTTTTTTATTGAAATTAGTTTGGTTGAAATGTTTGTTTGGAAGAATTATACTATGGGTTTGCTTTGACGGACTAGGTTTTTTTTCTTCAGTGGAAATTGTGAGTTGTCCTGCACATTTTGGTTGTAATTCCTTATTTTTCTTTTCTTCCGTGGTTCTTTTCCTCGATGGTTTACTATTACAAAAGATCATTTTTCTGCGATTTCATGTTACCCAAGGTGGGGACTTGTGCTTTTTGTTAATTAATGAGCTAGAATAATGCAGACTTGAGCTTTATTTGATTCAGACTGCACATTAGGGTTTTGGCGTCAAGGGTTTCAGTATGGAGATTTATTTAGATGGCCTTTAATAAGGTTCTTTGTTCCGTCATTCTAAGTTTTGATTAACATAAATTTACAATTCATGCTGAAATTTTAACTGTCTCAAAGAGGATTTCAGAAAGAAATATTTATCTGAAATACGGATTTCTTACTATGGATACCCTTTATATCCTAGTACTGCTCAATTATTGTGTATTGACTTAAAGTATACTATGATATGTATCACAAACGTTCATCTTTTCCATAAGTGATATTATGAAACGTATTCATTTGCTTCGTTGGGATGAACAGAGTTGTGGCACTAAGGTTGTCGGAATGTTGACACTTAATCAACCATGAGTCAGGTTGAAGTATCAAGAAAACCTCCTGCTCTTCCACTAGCAACATTGATTGGTCGTGAGCTTAGGAATGAGAAGGTTGAGAAACCTTTTGTGAAGTATGGACAAGCTGCTTTGGCAAAGAAAGGAGAGGATTACTTTCTGATAAAGCCTGACTGTCAGAGGGTTCCTGGGAATCTAGCAACCTCATTTTCTGTCTTTGCGGTACTGATCTTTTATCTTCTCATTCCCTACCCATGAAGAGATTATTACTTTTGATGTGGTTACTGGTAAAGATTAAAGAGGAAACATTTTGAAGGTAATTGATAACTATGATAAAACAAATTTGTATTGTTGGAAGATGGAGCTCCTGCACTATTTAGTCATCAACAATCAGTTATTGATTTAATTGCCCTTAGTTCTTTTGTTTTTTTACATTACTCAATTGAAGTATCATATGATTTCATCATTGATTTTCAAATTACCCTGAGGATTCTAGTATTAATAGGTTTATCTCATTCTAAAGAATTTTTAACTGGTGGAATGTACAGATAATGGATGGGCATAATGGTATATCTGCTGCCATATTTGTGAAAGAGAACTTACTGGACAACGTCTTGAGTGCAATTCCTCAAGATGTTAGTAAGGATGAGTGGCTTCAAGCACTCCCTCGGGCACTAGTTGCAGGCTTTGTGAAAACTGATATAGAATTCCAACAAAGGGGTGGGCAACCGTAGCCTTTCATAAGATTATTTTTTTCTTATCATTTTGCATATTATCAGTATTTGTAACTTAGGTTTTGTAAATGGTAGGGGAAACGTCTGGCACAACAGTGACATTTGTTCTGATTGATGGCTGGACTGTAACTGTTGCCTCTGTGGGAGATTCACGATGCATATTGGATGCTCAAGGAGGTGTAGTTTCACTTCTTACTGTTGACCACAGATTGGAAGAGAATGTTGAAGAGAGAGAGCGTGTGACCGCAAGCGGAGGTGAAGTTGGAAGGCTCAATGTCTTCGGAGGCAATGAGGTATTATAAAGCTGTAGGCTGTCTCTGTTTGTCTGCTGAGAAGTAAGATTTTATGGTTTACTTAGTTCCGCTTTTGTGCTTGCATTTTCTTATTTATTTGGTTTCTTAGGTTGGTCCTCTTCGCTGTTGGCCTGGTGGATTATGTCTTTCGAGGTCAATTGGTGATACAGATGTTGGAGAATACATTGTCCCAATACCACATGTTAAGCAAGTGAAGGTCAGTAATCATAATCTCTAGATGACGATTTTGTGATGCCATTCCTATTGTTTCCAATCGTTTATGAAGCTTAGAAAATTCAATTATGCTATTTAGCTTTCAAATGCGGGGGGAAGACTTATTATTGCTTCTGATGGTATTTGGGATGCTTTATCTTCGGATGTGGCTGCCAAATCTTGCCGGGGTTTACCTGCTGAGCTTGCTGCCAAATTGGTTGTTAAGGTGATAACAACAATGATCAAACTTTTGACAGCTTTAGGATGAGTTGTTTAATTTTTTTTTTCTCCTTTTGTTTCTATTGATTTTGTGTTGTAGTTAACATTTATTGCACTTTTCAGGAAGCTTTAAGGTCAAGGGGGCTTAAGGATGATACAACATGCCTAGTTGTTGATATTATCCCATATGACCGACCGATCTTACCTCCAACACCAAGGAAGAAGCAAAATGTGTTGAGCTCACTTCTTTTCGGAAAGAAGCCTAATTACTTTACAAACAAAACAACAAATAAACTTTCAGCAGTTGGTGTCGTGGAAGAATTGTTTGAAGAGGGTTCAGCTATGCTTGCTGAAAGGTTTGTTGTTTCTTAAATGGCTTTACATATTAGTAAAAGACATAGACCACTTTATAATTTAAGTAATTTTTAAAAAATCCGTCGATCTTTAAAATTTTCGGGAAAAAGCTCCCAGTTTCAGTTTTTTAGAAAACGTCTTTTTTTAGACTTTGGTTAAAAATAACGACGAAACACATATAGTATTAACATTATACGTGAATTAATTAAATGTCACTAATATGATGATTCAATCCAGCTCTTAAATTTGACTCAAACCAATTAATTTAAGATTGGGTTGAATCGTCAGCTAAACAACATTTGATTAGTCTATTTCTGATATTTATATTGTGTATATTTTATCATTATTTTTTAATCAAAATTCAAGAAAAAGGATTTTCTTGAAAAATTAAAAATTAAAAGGAGTTTTTTTTCGATAATTTTAAATATCAGAGATTTTTTTAAGGTTTCTTAAGCTACATAAGAGGTCTATATCTTTTATCCATGATTTTATTAATTAGGTTATAAGCATGGTAGTCTAGACACTCACAACCCGTAAAGGGGAAGTCAGACAAGGATAGTGCATTGCAACCTCTAAGGCAAGGTGCCTTCAATCAGGCACTATCCTAGGCATGCTTGTCAGCACCAAAACCTTTGGAATGGCTTCCATGCAAGCTCCTCATTGAAGTTCTCTTTTATGTCTTTCATTTCCCCGTTCTGTGTTTCCATTCAGTTTCTTGTTTTTAGATATCTGCAAAAAATTTTACTTTGTTTATGGTTGCAAGATTTTGTAGACTTTGTTAGATATCTTTAAACTAAGTTCCATGCGTTGCAAATGTTTGTGGACTTTTGGGTTTCTTTTTGTCCTTATTGTGTGGCTCCGATTATTATCACAAACAATGCATGAAACTATTCCAAATTTGAAGATTCTTGATTTGAATAAAAAGCATGTTTTATATTCATATGATTTGTGCAATTATTTACAATTTTCTTAGGCTCCCCATTGCCCTCGTACGTGTACCTTTATGATACCTTAGGCAATCGAGAGATTTTAGCACCTTGATAGTGCCTAGCACCTTTGACTATTGTGGTTCTGAAAAAGCAGAAAGACTGACATCCAACACTGGTCACCAGAATGCTATCGCTTTCATCATTTTTTAGAATATCTATTGGGGATGATGCAAATGCTATGATGAAGCTAGAGGTTCTGAGTTTTGTCATCTTATGAGTGATAGTCTCTGTGGATTGAAATGCAGGCTGGGCAAGGATTTTCCTTTAAATGCAAACTCCGGTCTGTACAGATGTGCTGTATGCCAAGTGGATCAAGCCCCAAGTGATGGTTTATCAGTAAACTCAGGGCCTTTTTTCTCACCTGGGTCAAAGCCATGGGAGGGGCCTTTCTTGTGTGCCAACTGTCGGAGAAAAAAAGATGCCATGGAAGGAAGACGGCCAAATAGGCCTAAAGTGAGTGCATAGAAATTTATCTGTCTCCAGTTTAAATGTATAGTATAGTCTTTTGGTGGCAGTGTGAACATGTTTTGGCTGTGAACTTTGTGGTACTGAATTGTGATAGATTGGTAAGCGATGAGTTAATGAGACAGGGATTAGGTGGTTTTGGTTTTAGTGTCTATCTCAGCTCTAGTTTGTGTGCACACATTTCAACTACTAACGGAGGATGGAGACGCCGACTTACAGATTTGTTTGCCAGTGTTTGATTCCTAACTGCTTGACTTTGTAAGAATGGCGTTGTTTATTAATATGTTACTGTTCAACAGCTTGGAAAGTTGTATCCGCATGCACTTGGTTTATTCTTTAGAGCTTTCTGTTTTTAGCTGCTCTAAGTTGCGGGCTATGTGCCACTACCCGGTAGATTTAATACTGTTTCCTGCAAGTATTTTACAATTCATGTCGAACTTAGCCAAGGCGGATTCCCATATTTTCTTTTTTGTAAATAATGAATTTCATTACCATAAGGAAAAGGCCATTTACTTTTAGTGAAATTTATATAAAACAGTACCAAATCGTTTAGGGCCTGAAAATATACCAAGAATTGAGATAAAGCAATTTATCCAAGGTTTTGATTTGTGATTGATGGTTATTCATAAATAAAAACCCGTTTTAGGTATATAAACCATAAACCAAATAAGAGAGTTCCCAAGTTTGTGGTTGAGCTCACAAGTAACAAAAGTAAATTGTAGAGGTGGAAATGAGCCGGGTTAGGCTTGGACTTGGCTACGTTCGAGTTCGGATCTTTTAAAAGCTCGATTGAATCTAATTTAAGTTCGATTAAATATATTTTTTAATTATTAAAAATAGAGAATGACATATTTTAAAATATTAAGTTTCAAGTTGACTCGAGCTTGGGTTGTCCAAGTCAGAGTCGTCCCAAAGCTTAAAATTTTTATAAAAAACTTATGTTTGATCCAACTTAGCTTGAAATCAACAGGCTTAGCAAATTGGTTAATTAGTCGATGAGAGGATTAAAGATTCCTAGAAATTGTGTTTGGCTGGTTAATATTAAGGAGGGAGGTAAATTGTAATGATTAAAAAATTCAACCGGTTTGATCAGTTCAACCATAAAAATTTTGAACTGTTTAATTTTTTTGTTTAGTTTTCAATTTTCCTGTACAATTTACTTTAATAACTTTTGTTGTTAAAAATCGATCAGTTTATTAATTAATCAGTTAATTTTTATTAATTAATAATTTCTTATAAACTAAAATAAATCAACTATTTTTTCATTTAACATTTTTTCTTATTTAAATATCAAATTCTTTGATAGTTAAGTACAATTTCTTTTACTTATATTTTAAATTTTATTTAATCTTTAGTCAATTTTATGATGATCTAATACGAATTGAATAATTTAAACCTTAAACTTCTTGTCTTACTAGTTTAATTTCCAGTCCTGTTTTTCAAAAATTGGTAAATTGTCTTGACTTCTTAACACTTTAAAATTGCGACAAGAATAATTCCAACATAAGGAACTAATAATGTGATTAACCTTTCCATTATTAGATCTTTAACAATTATTCTTGGTAATCTATAAGAGTTGAGAGGGACTAAAGAATGTCAATGATCATAAAAAGGAATCTTTAAGTAAGTAATATTAATATCCCTAAGTATGAGAATCTTTTCTAGGTCCAAGAATATTTAGAGATTGGTTCAAGATTTAATAAATATTTCCTATATAAATACTCTTTAAGGGACTATTTGAACTAAAGATTCTATTTGTCAATTAACAATTTCCATAGCTGCTTACATGATAAGACTTTTATTAAAATTCTACTTACTTTATTTTTAATTTTGAAAAAATTAAATAGACTTCTCTTGAGAATCGGAACAAATTATCAAACAATTTCATAATAAAAGAGTATAAAATCTTAACTAAAAATAAAAATAGAAACAATTATTATTTATTCAAATTCCAAACATCAAATAAAAATTTAACTACCTTTAAATCTTTCTCTTTTTCTGATGAGTGAGCTTCTTTTAAACTTGGTTAAAAGGGATTGCCTGAATAGATTATCTTTTATCCAGGAGGGTAGTTTGTTGTTACTAACATGCAAAATTTTTTCTCCTTACAAAGAATATGCTTAACCTCAAGTATGAAGGAGAGATGACGTTGAATAATAGTTAAAATTGGTTCCCAAAAGGCTCCAGTTGTTGATAAACCTTCCTAATGTATCATAATTTGTTGGATGCCAACTGAAAATCTAGAATTCAATACTATTTTAGGTGTACGTTAGACAAAACCTTTATAGACCGTTCGTAGGATTGACTTTTAGTTGCTTGAACTTGGAAATTTCTTCAAATAAAAAACATAACTAGATAAATTTTTGCTTCAAAATGATGGCTGAGACGATAAGTAACCTATCCAATTTTCTCAATAATAGAAACTGGACTATAAAAATGAGGAGATTTTTTTAATTATTTTTGGAATTTGGGAAGAGTTGTTGATGAAGTTGTACCTTGAGAGCTACCATATTGCCAACTTTAAATTGAATGCCCTAGTGATAGGAGTCATAATTTGACTTCACCATATATATATATTTTAAAAAGTTAAAATTGTGTTAAACTTTTCAAAAAGTTACAAGAAGGCAAACATTTATATAATACATATACACTTAGGGCTTAACATCTTAGGCAACATTAGTTGACTTCACCCTATGTTGAGCTTATAATAGTGGCACCTAAAATCTCATAATGGCAATTGTCTAGTTTGCAAACTAGTTTGTAATTTAACATCAAATATTTTAATTTCAAAAAGGCTAAGGCAGTGAAATAATAATCTTGATAAAGGATAACTATACACTATATCAAAAGATGTGACTTTTAAGAATATATGGAAGTTGGTATTATAGAAGTATCCTGACCAGATTTGGATAAGAACTAGAAGAGTTATAAAAGACTAGCAGATTATAGATATTTTGATTTTTTTTCTTCTAATAAATCTCACAAGCGTTGATTATATCTTAGACTTGGCAATTTATACTAAACCAATATAAATTAATAGATATATAATAGAAACTTTTTTTACCCTTCATAGTATTAAGAATGACTAGCAGAAATAATAGTTTGAGGAAGCGAAGAAGAACTTAGAATAAAAATTTTATTTTTAAAGAAAATAAGTCCATCTTTATAAGTTAAGTTATGCCCTTCTTCCATAGCAATAATAAGGTCATAAGTTGTTGTAAATCTAGTGAGATAGAAATCTTCATTCTAAAAACATAAAGCAAAGTTGATTATAGCATGAAAATTATAGATAATATATCACATCCTCTCACTAGTGTGAGAAAGCATTTGCTACAATGTTCTAGCAAATCGCTCAATATTCTACTGAAAAATCAAATCCTATTAGCTTGCTTATCCAATGTTGTTGAGGAGATGTGATTGTTTTTTAGCTTACTAATCTAATGTTGTTGAGAAGATGTGATTGTTTTTCTCTCCGACATAAATTTAAGGCTATAGTGATTAGTTTAATAAAAAAATTTCTAACCCTATAGGCACGACCTTCAATGGTATAATTCTTTTGCTAAACCAACTGGCTCTTTTACAAAAGTTGGCAAGTGTTGATTTCATTTAGGAAAAAGGTGGCTAAAAGTACAATTAAATGACCTTCTTATTAGCAAAGAGCCCTAATGCTCGAATCAAATGTATCAAATTCAACTATAAAAGCCTTGATGAGGTTAGAAAGAGCCAATGCTAAAGTTGTTGTAATTGTAAGTTTTAAAGCTTCAAAAGCTTTTGAGGACTTCATTTCTTAGGAAAAAGAAAATTTCATCAACGTGACCATTAAAGAAGCCACATTGATCTTATAGTTTTTAATAAATTTCTTACGATAACCAATGAGACCAAAAAGTATCTAGTTTCAATAATTAAATCATGGTTGCAATTTTCTATATGTTAACTATAACTTCATTGAACAAAAATAAACAATCCAAATATGAAATTTGGGTTTGCCTAAACAAGCATTTATATTTTTTTAATAAATATAGTTGTTTAAATAATAAAAAGAGAAGTTGAAGGTATTGAATGCATTATGCCTATGTACAATTATAGGCTAAAATGTCAAAAAAGATCAACATAAACTTTCTTAAGTACTATTTGAATATATAATTCATAAGGCTTTAAAAGTGGATAGGATATTGGAGAGATCAAAATGTATGACCAAAAATTCAAAGCAGCTATGATGGGTTTGAAAAGCTTTTTCTCCATAAGCATCTCCCTCATTCTAACTTGATGGTACTCAAAGCGTAAGACTAACTTTGAGAAGTAATAAGACCTATGTAATTCTTCTAATAATTCATCAATCACTGGTATAGGAAATTCATCCTTCACCATTTGAAATTAAGTACTTGATAGTCAACACACTCTTCATAAATTATCATCCTTCTTCGTTAAGAGAACATGAGAAATGAAAGGAGATTAACTAAGCTAAATAATTCTTTGTTTGAGCATCTCATCTTATTTCTTTCTATTTAAAATTTTTAGACATATAGGTAATAGTAAGGGTGACAAATATGAGACTCACTCCTGCATTTAGAGTTCTATGATAGCTACAATTTATAGGTGGCGACAAACCTAATAATATACTAATATGAGTTAAAACTCATAAAGATTCTTTGGACTTCTATCGCCTCTATGATTTTAAGGACGAATTGGATAAGAAAGAAACTATATTGGTGGAGGAGTCCTTAATGACATTCACCTCAACATTTTGATTTTGCTATTTAAGCCTCATCTTCATGTGAAAAAAATTCCAAAGAATAAGATTGAGCATTCTAAGCAATTAACTCCTAAAACTACACCATATCTATCAAGAGGTAACATATACAAATAGATAAATATGCAGATAGAAAATTTAAGTCACTAAGCTTATAAGTAGCAAATGACATATGTTTAGATAATACAATTTTTCTTTATATCTACCAATGCAGCATCCACAAAATTTTGAGTGCTTTCAAAGTCAATTACTCAAAATTAGTAAAGGCCTAGGATTGAAAGATCCATCCACTTATATGGTCTAAGATATATGCATTCCCATTATAGTATGAAATAAAATTGTTGATTTTTTACCTCTTTTTTCATCATCTCTACTTCATCAATACATTCCAATTAGAATACTTTTCTATATTGATGTACCAATTTGTACTTCTCATCATAGTTGGAATATAAACCCTTGGCATGCCTTTTTTTTCCATCTCAGCTCAGTCTAGACTTTTCATATAAGGAGTCCATTGATTTCCCCTACCTCTTTGAAATTCCCCTCCTTTCATATAGTCTAACCAAATTCATTGCACTAGTAATATCTTGAGGATTCTTCAGGTCCACTTCTACAACAATGGCTTTCTCCAACCCAATAATGAAAATTTTGACCTTTTGTTTTTAAAACAAGTCCTACACTTTACCTTTGATACTCATCAATAGCACTAATTTTTCATAGTTTAAAAATCTCTCATAGATTGTTTTTACTACGGGACAAACCATAAATTACAATTATTTTTAAAATTCTCCATCTCATGAGAGGATAGTTCCTCTTCAGCATAATATATCACAGTTAGACATCACCTTCAATGTGGAAGGAAGTTAGTTTAACTTTTTCTTGTTTTAAAGTTCAATGATGATGGAAGAAGTGTTCGCACTAGCTTGACCATCACAAGTAGGGGTGAGCATTCGGGTAATTCGGGCCCAATTTTCACTGTTCGGGCCCGACCTGAATTATCCGAAAATTTTTTCATCTTACCCGGCCCGAGCCCGAAATTTCATTACTTGAACTGAATTACCCGAAATTTTTTTCGGGTAAAGCCCGAATTACCCAAAATTTTGTTTGGTTTTCTTTCAAAAATTACACAAAATAACTAAATACTTGAAATACATTTTCATATCTCAACAAATAGTTGAATTCACTAATAATATAACCAAATATTTCAATTAACTAACATAATTAATATGTTAATTCTACAAGAAAAATAACGAAATGTATTTTCATAATTTTTTTAAACCTAATTCGGGCAATCGGGCCGGCCCGAATTTTTTTGGAGTTACCCGTCCCGGCCCGAAAATAATTCGGGTAATACCGGTCCCGGCCTGAATTACCCGAAATTTAACATTTTCTTACTTGAATTAATTCGGGCCGGGTCAGGTAATCGGGCCAGCCCGAATAATGCTCACCCCTAATCACAAGAACTCATTAGAGTTATTAAAATAGGAAAAATCAAGTTTGGATGACGTAGGAACTATATTTCTCCTTTCTTGATTTACAATTGCAAGTTGTGGACATTGATGATTGTTTCCTTCCTTATGGTTTGTAGCTAAATCATGAGAAAGTTGAGTTATTACCACATTGTGTTCAGAATCACTAATTGTCCTTTCCTATTCTTTTTCTACTCTATCCCTAGCTTGATCCTCCTAGTATGTAACCATAAAGGTTTCTAAATACTATTGTATGTTAGATAGCTCTCCTGTGACTAGTTGCTCTAATACCAGATTGTTACAATCACTATACTAACTTTTGATTATGGTACCCTATAAAATAATATTAGGTTAAATTTTTAGTATTTTTCTTCCATTTTGACCTATTTTGGTAGGCTAAGAAGTAATGAATCATTAGAAAGATTGATCTATTAAAGAAAAGAATTATGGAAGTAAAATTCTACTTACTTTATTTATAAGTTTGAAAAGGTTAAATAGATTGCTCTTGATAGCCTTAACAAACTCATTAACAACTTCATGATAGGAGGTCATAGAATCTTAATTGAAAGATAAAATATAAGCAACTATTGTTTATTTAAATTCAAAATTTTTAAAAAAACTTCTCAAGTTTTCTATCTTCCTCTTTTTTCTCATGAGTTAATCTCTTGTAACCTCGGTTGATGAGACTGCTTGAACAAATTTCCCTTTATCTAACTACACTGTTTGTTGTCACTAGTAACACATCCCCAGCCTACCTTTAACTTTTGATTGACAAACTCCCTTCTAGCCTACTTTGGCCTTATAGTCTTTATTCAACTTTTTAGGCCATAGAAAGCTCTCCTCATATAATCTTAATCTCCTTAATGTATTTAGATAGAAGTATGATATGTGAAGACCAATAAATATGAAAGTTATTCAATATAATATTACATTAACCCCAGCATAAGACAAAAATTTAGAAGTTTAAGAGTTAATAATTCTTTTAATTTAAAGTATTATCATAATAAGATGAATTCCCAAGTACCTAATAGGTAAAGAACCTTTTTTGGACTTTTAAACAAAAGAGAGTAAATTATAAGAGGCCATAATTTCAGTATAGTGGAAGATTTCATATTTAGAAGAGTTAGCAGTTATTCCTAACATTCTTCTAAAATGATGAAGACTTCTAATTAAAATTGATCAACACGGGGGAACAAAAGCAGATCATTTGTACAAAAAATAGAATAAGCTTACAAATTAATTAGAATATTTATAATGAAACTTGAAGCACGAGATCTCAGAGATGACTTATTTAATCATGAGGTGAGCATTTCCATAACAAGAGCAAAGAGATAAGCGGCTAAATGATCTCCTGGTCTAATATGTCTCTTAACTTTAAAGAGATGAGTAGATGAGTAGGTTAACTATTAACAAGAATTAACTAAAAAAATAAAGATACAAACATACACCCATTGCAGAAATTATAGGAAAAGACCAATGATCTTTAATATAGAGGTAAAGAAGTGCTAAATAACAATGTCAAAAGCTTTCATGAAATTAACTTTCAACAAGCATCTTTCAATTCCTATAACCATATAGCAATCCTTCCTTACTTTATTAAATAAAAATAATTCCATCCCTTATATTTTTTAGAAAGACAAATGCATGCTAGGAAGGGAAGATGAATGAAGGTAAATCTAATTTCATCCTAATTAGTCTTATATAATATTGTAACATGAACTAGACAAATTAAGCTATCTTAATGTATCTAGGATATGTTTTCTATGTAGACGGATGCCAAAAACCACAAAACACCTATTCTTTAGTTGTAAATTTTCCTGTTAGGTTTGGAACGGAATGCAAGCCTTATGTTATCTTGATATGTCTGGATGGAGATATGCTAAATTCATGAATTATCTACGATAAGACAAGTATAACTTAAAAGCAATCAAAGTGGTATTTATGATAGTATTTGAGTCATGCGCCTTCAAATCATGGAAAGAAGAATCACGCAATGTTTCAAAAGAGAAGAGAAATTCATGGAACAAATTGTAATGGAGGTTATCTTGATATGTCTAGAAGTGGCTATGCTAAATTAATAAACTAGCTATAGTCAGATAGGTATAACTCAAAAATAAACAAGTTGGTGTTTATGATACTATTTGAGTCATGTGCCTACAGATTATGGAAACAAAGAAATACAAAATATTTCAAAGAGAAGAAAAATTCATGGAAAAAATTATAATGGAGCTTATATAGTGGATCAGAGTTAATAATGTAGTTAAAGAATGAAATGAAAAATTGTCTTATTATAGAAAATCAACTGAGTCTAAAGAATTATGCAATGGAGGAAGTCGATACTGCTAAATGCATAGGGATGACAAAAAAAGCCTAGTTGGCCCTGCCTGGCTCGACCCAATTTTAGCCTAAGTTGACCGAGCCCCAAGTCAAGGTCAGGCGAGCCATAGGTCAAACCAGCCCGACCCATGGCCTGACCGTTTTGTCAAAAACGAAGTCATTTTTGACCAAAATTTTTTAAAAAATATGATGGGCTGGTCTATCCCTACCCATAGGCCAGGGTCTGGGCTATTTGGTCTATCCTAGCCCATAAGGCCAGACCAGGCCGGGCTTGATATCTCTATAGATGCATATTTGACTATATTTATAAACTTAGATTTGATGTATTTTGCTTAATATTTTTGTAGTGTTATTGTAATTTTTGGTACTTAATTTGCTTCTAGTACATTTATAGGTTATAATTGCCTTCATTGACTAAAAGGGGAAGAATTCAAATGAAAATGCAGTATAAAATAAAGTTTTGAAGCATATTAGAGATGTACAGTCGTGTCTATACCTTTGTAAGTCTTAAAGCCTGTGTAAAATTACGAAATCTAGAGTTTCTGAATATACACGACCTCTCACATGCCCGTGTATCAAACCTTGTATCTTCTAAAAACCTTGAAATTTACTATAAAAAGACGTGAGAGGAGGCAAACTAAAAGATAAGACATTTGGAGCATTCCAGACATAAAAAGCTTATAGAAGGGATGCTATTGATTTAGAGAGGTAGCGAACGTGACAAAATCATCAAAAGATCCAATATATTAAAACATCAACCTCAAAATTGCAAGAATAATCAATAGAAGAGAAAAAGGGAGATTTAGAATTATGATTTCTTTGTTTTCTTTTTCTTTTTTTTCTTCTTTCTGTTTATCTTTGATTTCATTTTATGTAATTTGTAATTAAATGTTTTTAGTGTCTAGGTATGATGAACCCTAGTTGGGATAACAATATATCATGATTCTTTTATTTAATGCAATTATTTTGATTGATCTATTGTGATTTAATTATGTGTTTTATACATGTTCTAATAGATCTAGAATATTAGTAAATGATCTGATTTCATATCATTGAGATTGAGAAATCTGGTGTATAAATAAATCTAGCATAATTAAAATGAATTGATTACAAGAGATAGATCAACATAAATCCTTTAGATTATAGTCAAACCTAATAGTGAAATTTATAAATCGATTATGCAATCTTATGAACTTTAACTAGAAAAGATTTCAGTTGGTCACTTTATGAATTAGTTGTTAGTAGTCTTAAGAGAGTTACTTATAACATAAGTTAGGAATTTTTATAATCCAATAGTTAATAAAATAATTACATGATAAAAGGTTAACTATTTAATGATTTTAAGGGGGATTAATCACCTAGACACTAATATTTGATATTGAGTTTTCGAAGTAATTTCTTTAGTCTTCTGCATTCGTTATTGTTTCCTATTTTATTCTATTGTTTAAGTATTATTTTTAATTAAAAAATCAAATATTCAATTAGTAGGCTAGGTAATAGGAGAAGAGTTATTACCAATATTTATTGTTTTTATAAGATCGACTTGTACTTGCCTACTCTAGCCATAATTACATCGTGTACTTGCAGTTAATTCAAATATTGGTATATAAATGACCAATAAGATACTATAGGAGTGTTGGGTCAAATATATGGTAAGGTGGGAGCTTAAGATGGATAAAGCAAAAGGATGATAAGAATCTAGTTGAACAATGTTAGTTACAACTATTCTTACATAGTATATAATCTTACGGCCTGTGGTTTTAGTTATTTTGTAAGCCAAGTTGAGTATGTAGTTAGGGCTCAATTTATAAGATAACTTTTTGAAAAGTTAATAATTTTTAATTTTAAAAATGAAATTGACCTATAATTATTGAAAGAGTTAAAGATTGAAAATTGTAGGAATGAGAAAAATAAAAATAATATAGTTCCTTTTCTGAATCCAATTTAAGAAAGAATTTAAAACAAAATGAGAGAGATCATCCCCTAACTTTTCGGAAAAACATGTCGATCTAGTTGAGAATTGAGAAGCTTTGTCGAGATTAAGATTAAAGAAGACAGATTTCACATTGTCCTTGTTGAAATTATTCTTAAGTATTGGGTGGCTTATACCTCATTGAAGGTCACGGAAGCGCTACTTCTGCTCCCATGAAGTAGTTGAAAACCATATAGGAAAAATGATCTTGGTGGGTATAGCGAAAGCACCTCTGACTATCCTCCTGTTTACATTTCTTCTTTGGAGGATTGAGAAATGAAAAGAAAAAACAGTGTTAGAATCTCCTTCTTCAACCAGTTTAATCCTACTTTTTGTTAGAGGAGTGAACGACGACAATTAAAGGTTGATGCGACATAAGAGATTTCTCCACTAATCTCAGGTCGCTTGATCAGTGGTTCAGCCTGATCCCGACGAGGCTGCACGTTGCCGTTTAGATCCATGAGATTGATTGTCTCCGATTTGAAGGTTCCTGCAAAACAAAGAAAGCACGTCGGGGGTTTTTTTCCGATTAACCCCTCCGACGCTCAAGTTAGTGTTTTGGTGAAGGTTGGATCGCTGTAAGCAGAGAAAACTAGGGTTTA
>JANIJH010000006.1:42649736-42673751 GCA_024520975.1 Erythroxylum areolatum
TACTGAGTTTCGTCTGACTGACTGATGTAGCACGCCACCCTCGCGGGGCACGGACTTGGATATCACCAACGATGTCGGGTTCGGGTCACGCGGGAGTGGGGTGTTACATGTAAGTCAACTGCAATCAGCAAGAGTGTGCAAAATATGCTCATTCTATAAACATCCTACGGATATGTGCCCTATATTGCAATACAACTCTCTTCAAGAAGCTACACAATAGGGGGCTTTCATGGTCAACCTCAACGAAAGTATGACCCTTATTTCAATTATTACAATCCATGAAAGAGGGATCAACCAAATTTGACCTATGGAAATCAAGGAAGTCAACATCGATATCAACCTCACATTTTTAAACAACCTCAAGCTCTACATATGCTCAACCTCAATCTTCAAATTTAGGTATATCTTTAGATGAAATTGTTAAAGGCACTTGCCAATAATACTCAACAATTTCAATAGGAAATAAGGGCAAGCCTTCAAATTTTAGGAAATCAAATCACTTAATTAGCCACCTTGGTGAGTAAATTGGCAGTGCAAACATCAGGAAAATTACCTTCCCAAATGGTGGTGAATCTTAAGGAGAATGTGAGTGCAATGACTTTGAGAAGTGTTAAGAAAATTCAATCTGGGACTTATTTACCATTGGAGATAAAAAAGCACGATAATGGAGAAACGAATGATGAACTTCCAACTCAAGAATCAACAAAGGTAAAAAAAATGATTCATCTCCATCAATATTAATTAATGCACGTTTACCTCCTTTTCTTAGCAGGTTGGCTAAACCAAAAGATGATGGATATAAAAGAGAGATCTTATAAACTTTTAAAAACGTGGGAGTCAATATATCACTTGTGGAAGCCATCAAGCAAGTTTTGAAATATGCAAAATTCTTAAAGGAGTTGAGCACAAATAAAAGGAAGCTGAAGGACAAGGAAAGAATAATTTTGGGGAAGAATGTATCAACTATGATAAACAAGAAATTATTGGGAAAATGCAAAGATCCAGCTGTGTTTACACTTTTGTGTATTATTGGTAATAGAAAAATTGAGTGTACAATGCTAGATTTAGGTGCATCTATTAATGTCATGCCATACTCAATTTGTTGAGCTTTAAATCTGAACTTTTTGCAAGAAACTAATATGATTATCTAACTAGCTAATCATTTGTATCTGTGTCCTATTAGAATTATTGAGGATGCTTTAGTCTAAGTTAATAGTTTGGTATTTTCAGTGGATTTTTACATCTTGAAAATGGATGGAGATAGTGTTGAAAATTCAGCTTCGATTTTATTGGGTAGGTCATTTATAAAGAAAACTAAGACAATGATTGATATGCATGAGGTACTCTTTCTGTAAAGTTTGATGGAAAAATAGTAAAGTTCAATATTTCTGAAGCAATAAAGTACCCAAATGATTTTCAATTCGCTTATTTTATGTATATTGTGGATTCTTTTGTGCAGGATATGTTTAAAGAAGAGAGTGTTGTAGGTAAGTTGGAGTGTAAGGCTAAATCGGAAGTGAATGAGCAAATTTATGAAACTTGTGAAGTTGTAGAATCATTGTCAGCAATGCTAATAGATTCGGAAACTTTAAATGATGAACTTACTATAGCTCACAAGAAAATCTTACCTTCTGTTTTGCTGGCTTTAAAGATAGAATTAAAAGTGTTACTTGATCGCCAAAAGTCCATCTATTTAGGTGATGGAAAGTCATTACCCATAATCATTTCAAAAAGGTTGACTAAAGAGCAAGAGGAAGGGCTAGTATTACTACTTAAGGAGTATAAAACTGTAATTATGTAGAAGTTGGAGAGGAAAAAGCCACGTCGAGCATAACGACATTAAACAATTGCCCTTTTTGGGAGGCAACCTAAAATATGATAGTTTTATTTTATTTTGTTTTAGTTCTTTCTTTGATGCATTTGTTTGTTTTTGAAACATAAATTTATTGGCTTAAAGGGAAAAGAGGTTCTTAAAATTCTAGACTACTAAATCTCATAAGGCGAGATCTCGCCTTATGGAATTTAATGTTCTAGAATGAAAACCCTAAAATTCCATACTACTAAATCTTATAAGGCGAGATCTCGCCTTATGTGAATTAGTGTTCTGGATTAATACTCCAACATCCCATTTCAAATTATATAAAAAATTTTAAAAAATTGTAAATATTTTTCCCTTTATTTTATTATTCCTCATTTTGCTTTATTATTATTTATTTTTTAAAAAAACCACTACCCTAATATGTTGTTTCTTCTTTGCAGGAACATTCAGAGACATAAATAAACAATAACCATCTTCTTCAACCCCACGTAGCTCACTCCACTAGCCAAACCAGTGACACTCCAATCAGTCCTCCCCTCACACAAAATTCATGCCACATTTAGCCACTTAAGCAACAACGCATTATCTCCAGTCCACACCAAGCAACTCCAAATCTTTAGCCTCACCTGCAACATCCGAAACACCCACAAACATCACACTAGTAGCAGCGGCAATCCAAGCATCAACACACCTTTATTGGAAGGAACTCCACCAAGGCCACGCTTGAGACGCCCAGTGCCGATCCTACGCAGCACCAATAGCCACGCACACCATTCAACTCCCAACCATCCACGTTTAACTTACATAGACGCAACACACCAATTGTCCTCTTTAAACCCAGCAGCCCTCCTCTCAACTCACACTTGCCACTCACTACAACACAACTCACGCACCAGTACCAACCATCCACATTCAACCAACACCCCACTATATTCTTTTCTTTCATTATTGTTACAAGTCTTCATTTACTTCTTTCTTTTCAATTTTTTAATTAATTCCTTTTAGTTGCTTTTCCTTTTAGTTCATTTAATTATTATTCAGTTGTTTCTATTATTTTTAAGGTGATTTTTGTGTCTCTTATTTAGTATAATGGGGCGTTCTAAGGCTATTACCAAGACTGCAACAAAGAGAAAATCACCAGTAAATGCTACTTCACATCACCAATCTACCATAGACTCTAAAATCAGTACCAAAAAGAAGCATGCGCAGATAACGTTCAGATGCTCACAATTCAGGAGAGTCCTCTATTCTTTATTTTCTTTGATTATCTTTATTGAGTTGTGAGTTTCTTATGCATACATTAGGGACAATGTATGATTAGGTGTGGGAGAGCGAGTGTTTTCATTATGATGAACTTTACAATTTTGTTTGGACTTATGATATGTTAATTCATATATTAATTATTCCCCATGATAGCTTCATAATTTTCTAATTGTTGTTCATAAATAATTGTTAAGTTAGGATACTTTTTTAGTTTAAGATCTAATACATGAGAGAGACAAACATGATTAGTGTTTTCATTGAGTTATTTAAAGAATCTCATTAATTTTGTTGAATGAAAAGTGTGCAAGACTTATGCAATTTTTGACATCTACGTGAGCTTTGAGCCTAAGAGCATTCATCACATATGTGCTTGATAGTTGTGAATTGCATCATAATTTAGGGTATAGTTTGATATGTGTTTAGTTGTTTATTCGATTGTTTAGTGTGTGTTTAAGATAGAATTGTGTTAGTTTATGATTTATTGTGTTTTAAGTGTTTATGGGTTAGAACAATCATTTAAGCTTAAATATGATGTTTTTGAGGTATCTTGATATGTTTGGTAGTGTTTCAGGGTAAATATCGAAGAATGGAAGAGTTTTGGAGCAAATTGGGGCTAATTGCATGGCCTATGACCGTGGCCCATATCATGACAAAAAAACCTGACATAGGCCACAATTATGGCCTATGCCAAGCAGATATGCAGCCACTTCCAAACTTCACATTTCAAGGGATTTTTTAGACCTTTCAAACCCTGAAAAAATCCTAATTCAACCTTAAACACAAAAGAACATAAATAGAATAACAAGAATAGAAAGAAAAGCTTTTGCGTCAGTCACTTTCAGAGAAATCCTAGAGAGAATTATCGAGAGATAGAGAAAGAGAAGAAGAAAGAGAGAAGAGGAGAAGAAGCTGACTTGACATATTTTCTGAATAAGGAGTTTTCCAACATCCCTGCCTCTCACCGTCAATTCAATTTCGTATTTCTTATTATTTTCAGTTTTATTATTGTATAGAATTAGAATAACAACTGATGATAGGATTTTTTTAATGTTGATGTTGCTTCTAAACTAACCTTCGGGGTTTTTATCTTTGATTTAGTGTAATCTGATTCTTTATGTGTTATTTGGATTTATTGCGATTTAATTTCTAGAATTGCATAATTCGGTGATAAACTGAAATGAATTGAATGAAAAATAATTAAATTGGGCTAACGAGAGTTAGGTGATTTAACAGAATGAGAATTAAATCCTGTAAATTGTGCAAAGAGAGATCTTGCATAGGTTTTCGATAGTAGACAAATTTAGATATAATTAGGGTTTTGGATAGGTTGTTAATTGAGAAATTGCAACTTCTATAATCTAATTAGGATTTATAATTTAGGGTTAATGGTTATAACTCGAGAGAAAGTAATCAACCATAGGATCGTCTAGAACCAATAATCTAGTAATTCATAATTGATTAGGTTAGTGTTAAAGATAGGTAAAGTTCCCTTTCTTTCAATTGGTAATTCCTTAAGTTGAGTATTGAGTGCGTGTTGCAACTACTAAATTGTTAATATTTTCGTGATTGATTCTTGAATTGATTAAATTTATTGAATTGAATTCTTGTTTTAGTTTTGTTACATTTTCAATTTCTGCTATTTATTTTAGCCCTAGATTTTAGGATTAGATTATCCCTCATTGTGGGATCGACACCTTTGGTAATACACGAATGACCCGTGCACTTGCAAATTATCAAGATTAATTAATTAAAACTAACACGCATTGAAAAAGCCTGATCAGTGCTCAGACATATATTTTTGTTGAGTCTTATCAAGCATAGCTTTTTTATGTTAGAACTTGCTTTTGAATACGTGTTGAGACCACATTTTTAATGAATTTGTGTATAAAGATGATGAGGGCATTTAGGATAACCATTTTTTACCTAAATAAGCCTACCTTACTTTTTATCCTAAGAAAACCAATTCGATCCTTAACCTTTCTTTTCTTCCATAATAACCTTGTTACAAGCCAAACGACCCTTTTTGTTGTTGATATCCTTAACAATTTTGAACCCTTAAACTGAAGTAATTATATTGAGGTTATTTGCATAGGATTTTGCCTATTTGTGTGAAAGTTAATTAGATTATTCAAGTTGCACTGCTTTGATTTTCTATAGAATGGAGGAGAAGTATTAGAAAAACTCCTATTTGATATTTTGTTTAAAAAAAGAAGAAAGAGAAAAACAAAAAGAGAAAAAGAGAAAAGAAAAAGAAAAAGTGATTGGAAGAGAAGTTATTTGAATAAAGTGAATTTTGGATTAATTTAAGTTCAAACTTGTGTGGATAAGTTTGTACGATTTCCTTCAATTTATTTAACCAAAAAGCTTATTTTTGTCATACCTTCCTTAAGCGACATTACAACCCTTGTAAAGTCCCTTTGATTTATACATTAATTTCATTTTGTTTAGTGGTGCAGATATGATTCTTTAGTAAGCTTATGGAAATAAATTGCTATGTTTTAATTTGAGAGCTTAATAACCCTAA
This sequence comes from Erythroxylum areolatum, assembly GCA_024520975.1. Lineage (NCBI taxonomy): Eukaryota > Viridiplantae > Streptophyta > Magnoliopsida > Malpighiales > Erythroxylaceae > Erythroxylum > Erythroxylum areolatum. The sequence goes on from JANIJH010000006.1 coordinate 42,655,343, forward strand.
ACACTTTGAGCTTATAGAGTGAAATCCTTATAAGGGTGTCAAGTCTTGTTGATTTGATTTTGATGGAATTGATGAGATACTATGTTTCAACAAAGTGTCTTATGAGTGCTTATTATGTCGATTTTTATTTTATCGTAACCCTTTAATGTCAGTTAGCTTTTGGATATTTCTGGATAACATGAAAGGGGATGAGAGGTTGTTGTGAAAATGATTAATGTATTGAATTGATGTATGCTTGAGGATAAGCATGAGTCCGGTGTGGGAAAATTTGATAAGATCTCATCTTCATGTATTATTTGATATTATCTCCTTGTTTTGAATTTATTTTTGTGCTTAAATATTAAAATTAATGTTTGTTTTGTTTTAGGAGATGAAGAGTAGAGATTACATCAAATTGGGATATTATTACCGATAATTACAAAATTTTGTATGAAGTAGAAAGATTGCTACAATGGATAAAATTGATCACTTAAAGAGTTGGAGTTTGATTGGAAGACTTCCCCTTATCCTTATCATGTAGGAATTTTTATTTTAAATAGACATCTTTACAAATTAGAATTAGATTAGGATTAGATTAGAAAATAAAGGGACATTCCTCACAACAAATAAAGGTTCTATCTTCTTTCGTTTTTTGCAATTCTTTATCTTTCATTTATTTTTGTTATTGGAGAAAAATTATGTGTGATTAAACTCAATTATTCTAATTCAAGGGGATTCGAAACTCTAGTTGTAACCTTATAAGGTTTTGTGTTCCAAACTTTTATTCATGTTTTACTTCAAGTATTTCTTGTTTTGAGTTCTTATATTTCATGAATGATTAATATTTGATTCATCTGACAATTTGGTTTAATATTAATTATTCTATTTCTATCTAAGAATTCAGTGATCCATAATTGTCATAACAGATTAGTACAAGTAGCAAATAGGCTATTTATGAATTTGCATATTTAACTTATGATAAACAAGAAAATTAAGTTGAATAATTGTAGCTATCTTGATTATTTAATTTAAGGTTTGGTCTTTTTTACGGAGCTTATTGCTATCATTTATTTGATATAGAATGTTATGACACCCAATCAATGAATGATAAGTTTTGATTTGGATGTTGGGTTTGAAATAATTAATTTAGGAAAATTTCAGACTTATTATGGCTATCCTAATATGTTTTGAACTAACTGCTTGAATCGTAAAAATATTCTTTTTAGACCAATAATCAATGTTACAATTAGATTAAATATTTCCCTTGAATCGAAGTTTGATAATCTTATCTTTCTCATATTTAAATTTAGTTTATTTAATTTATTTTTGATTTAATTTTATTTAATTAGTTATTTAATCAACCCCCCCATTTACTTTTATTAATTGAAATTAAGAAGGTAGTGTTTAATTCTCTACGGATTCAAGCTGGTTCCATGACTACGACAAAAGTTTGGAGAATAGGAATTATTTTAAGGGCTTCGATAACTCAACCAAAATTTAGCACCGTTGCCATATAGCATTCTCATCAATGGAGCCCTTACTGAGCAATTTAAAAGTTCAAATGGCATAAGACAAGGAGACCCTCTTTCTCCTTATCCTTTTATTATTACTATGGAAGTGCTAAGCCAAATTATTTGCTACAATATATCTAGATGTCCTGAATTCAAGTTCCATTATATTGCAAGGCATTGTTTCTTTCCAATATTTGTTTTGTAGATGATCTATTTCAATTTGTTAGAGCTCAATATGAGTCCATCTCCATATTACATCAATCCCTTTTGAGCTTTTGCAGGATTTTAGGCTTAGAAGTCAATCAATGCAAGAGTAAATTATACTTTTCCTCAGATATTACCAATACTGAGATACTTCAGTAGATCTTTAATTTGAACATCCAGGGTATGGCCTTCACTTACTTGGGTTCCTATTTTTGCAAAAATGCTTATCTTAGGATGGTAGAGTGCAACTCATCATCTTTGTTCTGAACAATCTCCATTCCCATTGAATTTCTCATCTTTTACTTCCTAAAAGAATAAATAAGGAGATAGAAAAATGCATTAGAAATTTCCTTTTGATTGGAAAGGTTGACAAGCTTAGAGGTGCTAAAATAAAATGAAAGTAGCTACATTAGAAAAAGTAGGAAGGAGGACTTGACCTCATATATATTCATACCTTCCAATCTATGCAAGTAGCAAAAGAATTTGGAGATTGTTTAATGACAAAGAATCTTTTTGGAGTAAATGGATTAATGAGGACCATCTTAAGGATACCAGTCTATGGCAAATCTTTGAATGAATTATCATGGCCTTTATTCAGAATATGAGAAATAGAACCAAGGTCTATCATGTCATAAAATTTTGGGTAGGGAATGGTGAAGGAACATGGTTTTGGTTTGATAATTGGACTTCTCTAAGCCCTTTATGGATTAGAGAAGATATCTCTTCTCTCCACTCTAAAATCCCTTCTAAGATAAGAGTTATCAATGAAATTGTGAACAACTCATGGCACTTTTAAGGTAGGGGTGCTACTCAACTACATAATTATTTCCCCAACTATATGTCTAACTTTTCTACTTTAGATAAACCTGTTTGGTCTCTAAGCTCAAATGGAGAGTTTTCAAACTCTTTATGCATGAAAGCTCTTAAGCCCCCTAACCCTCACATTCTATGGAACAAAATTTTTTAGAAAAGGTCCTTAAAAACAAAAGCTTCTTTCACTACTTGGCTTGCTGCTAGGAGAAGATTGAAAAATAAAGATAAGATTATAGGATCTGATGACAAGATATGTGAGTTATGTTGCAATGAACTTGAAAGTATTGATCACCTTTACTTTAAGTTTGGTTTCTCATCCTCCATTTGGGCCAACATCCACTCTTAACCTTTATTGTCATGAAATAGAATGGAACCAAATATTGGAATGACAGACACACAAATTCAATTCAAAGTGATTAGCTTTTCTTTGTAATTTTCATATTTATTATGTTATCATAACATCTTTTCATAAAATAAGTAATTATAAGAATTTTTAATATCTATTAAACTTACTATGAAATATATGAGTGGATATTCTAAAATATATTTTATTTAAAAAATATCAAAAATTATATATTACTCTAATAAATGCATTACACTTATCTCACCTAAAACTAATGCTTCTTTTTCTTAATTGAAAGTGACAATAGATACACTACAATTTTAAAAGTTTATAAATATCAAAATATCCAAATTTGCAAAATTTTAATCAAATATTACCACCTTCTTCATTTTCTAATCATTTTACATCTTTCAAACATCACCTCTGTTATGGTCAATTCAGGGTGAATAACTCAATTAGTTTTAGTTAGTAATTGTCTTTCATGATCTTCATATTTGAAAATATTTCAAATGTTGTGTTGTAATATTAAATTAGTAATATACTTTATTTAATAATTTTATTGTTGAGCTACGTGATTGGGAATTAAAAATAAGAGGTTCAAGAATATGTATTGTTTCTAATATTCATAATAAAAGAGAACTTTTAAATATAAATATAATATTAATCAACGAAAAGGCAGATAATTTCTATTAACTTTTTTGATATTCTAATTATAAAAAGAAGATATACATAATAAGCAACTTAAATTTCCGCTTACGAATTTGCAATGACAAAGAATTACTTTTTTACCTAATGAAGATTAAAATTTAGGATGCCAAAAGTAAAATTTCAACATTCAAACTTAATAAAAATAGAAACAATATTTAAAAAATTGTAAATTAAATTAAGCCATGAAAGGGAATAATAATTACTACATGCATAAACGACCCCATCAAATGACTAGGTTAACAAATCACTATAATGATATCAAAAGGATCAAACATAAGTGTACATGCTAATCATTAATCCCATGTTGGCATAAGAATGGAGCTAATCTGCATTTAATCTTCAAAGGTGGAAAATTGTAATGTGAGTGCTTTGATTGTTTCACTGTGTATCCTTGATAGTTGTTTATCAATTTCCTTGAATATTCTCATATTCCTTTCATCTTACACAACTTGTATCAGATATGACATAGTAATAAAAAGGCACCATTGCTTTATTTATCATGTACGTTTGAAGTTAAACACCAAGCTACAATACCAGTCATCTGGTGCATCTCTTAACAAAGTTATGTCCTTCCACAAAGGCTGAGTGAAATGACATCTGAAGAATAAGTGAGTAATACTTTCTTGTTCATACTTGCATAAAACTTATATATTTGGAATAGCCATAAATTATTCAATCTATCAATTGTAAGTAACCTATTCTTGATTCCTCTCCACATTGTGATTGAAGCTCTAGGTATCATATACTTGCACCAAATAAGTCTATGCATGCTACCATATTTCCCTACTATTGAAACAACTTTCTATAAGTAAAATTGGTGAATTTACCATTTCTAAACAAATTCCACTAATTGACATCTACTCTGTTTTCCTTGAGCTCATTACTATTGATTTGATTATACAAACCAAAATCTCGAATCCTTGATAAAATTTTAGTTTTATGTGCTAGACCATAAGTAATAGATTGACAACCCTAATGATATTTCTGATCGAGTTGAGCTCACCTATATCCTTACAAAGCCCATCACTTAAACTTCTATGATACCAAAAGGATATATTGGTACAATTTTCCAATAATTTGATCATATATAATTTGACTTTGCTTATGAGTTTGAAGATTGTTCTAGTTGTAATTATGAAAATTTTAGTTATATTGACTTCCCATATATTTTTCCCTTTGATGTAATAAGCATTGATCCACTTGACCTATAGGGATTGCTTGTTCTCAATGATCATTCACAAATTTTTGGTAAGCATAACTAAATTACAAATCGTTAAAAGGAGCATATCCAACCCACCATGCTTTTTCAGAGAGCATACTTATAACCATTTAACAAGATTGTAGTGTTTATATGTTTTATTTCCGGACCATAAAAACTTCTTAAGAATAGCATCAATTGTCTTGATAACATCCTTGGAAAAATACATGTGAGTTGCCTAGTGTATAGTTAGTGCATTGGGTACAAAAGAGATGAGTTATGCACTCCTAGTTAAGGACAAAGCCTTCAAACTCCAAACTAATATCCTAGCCTATATTTTATCAATTAGCAATTTGTAATCCTCATAAGTTGGCTTAGAAGCCACAATAGGAACTCCTAGATATATAAATGGCAAGTCATGTTTGTTAAAACATGTAATTTAAGGTATCGTTGATTCTTATCCATAGCTTTGTTAGAGATGTAACAAGATCTTTTTCTAGAGTTCACTTTAAGTCCAGAAATTCAAGAAAACGTTTTGATTGTAGCTGTCAAAAGCTACCACAGATATTTTCTCTGCCCTAGATAGTATAAGACCATATTTGTTATACTTAGCCTCTTACACTTAGAATGATATCTAAACTGCTTTATTCTCTTCGCTACCCTCTTAAATGTTCTTCAAAAAACCTTTATAACAAAAGAGAATAGGTAAGGAGATGTAGGATCTCCTTGCCTTATACCTTTGTTGCTTCTAAAACTCCTTGATGGTTCCCCATTTATAAGTACATTGAAATATGGAGTGGTGATGCATTGAGAAATCCACTTAATAAGTATTTCAGGAAAAGCCAATACTTTCATATTGTTAATATGAAATTTCTACTCAACATTGTCATGGGCTTTCCTTAAATTTATCTTCAAGGTGCAGTTTCTATAACATCTTATTCTGGAGTAATATTTCATAGACTTCTACATCAAAAGAATATTGTCACTGATTGATCTACCAGGTATAGATGCCACTTGTGTTTCTTCTGCATACTTGACCAAAATCCTCTTTAATCTATTAACTATAACCTTGGAGATGATTTTATAGATGGAATTGGAATAAGCAATTGATCTATAGTCACTGAAGTGCTTCATCTTTCCTCCTTTTGAATTAGAGTTATGAAGTTTCTTTTAATCTCCTTGAGCAATTTTTTGTGGTCGAAGAATCCTAGAACAACTTCATGAACCATACTCCTAGTTAAATGCTAGGTTTTGTTAAATAACATCATATTAAAACCATTTGGACAAGGAGAACTGCGTGGATTAATTGACTTTAGCACTTCATCTAGCTCTTGGGGTTTGACAATCATCTTTAAATAGAATGGTTATAGAGGCAGAGGGTGAAAACTTTGAAAGTTATTTACTAAAAATAGTAACCAGGAGAGGCAGGAGAACTAAAGTGAAGTGAAAAGACCCCTTTTCCATTGGGTTCTACTCCAGTAGAGAGCACCAATGAAAATAATATTACGAATGCACCAAGGAAAAGGTAGTTAGCTTATGTGCTGAAAGATGAAGAATTTAAGAGAGGTGAAGGATGAAAGGATGGGGAGATGGGCCAAGGGGATGCACCAAGCATCAGGATAGGAATGGTAAAAACTAGAAGTAGGGAGAGGATAATGTGCTTTAGGGAAGAAGGAAGAGGAAATAGAAAGGGAGGAGTAAACAAACTAAGAGTGGATAGGAAGATGAGGTTAGAGAAGGGGAACTAATGTCAAGGATATTCAGGTAAGCCACAGAGATTCACTTAAGGTGAGGAGTGGTAAAGGTAAACATCTAAAAAAGCTGTAAAAGGTGCCTAAGTTATGATATTTAGGTCATAAAACACAATTGTAAGGGAGGTTGTAAGGTAATTTAGAAATGATAACATTTAGAAGGAAAGAAAGTGATATTATAGTTTAATTATATTTTTGTTTATAATTGTGTAAAACATTGCTTTTGAAAATGGATAAAACCTAGTGATTGTTATTCTTCCTCTCATCCTTTGTTTTGTTCAACTGAAAACTTAAAATCCTCTTCAATCTCATCAATCCAAGCTGCCACAGAACACTTTTTCACTCTGATAAAACCTAGATAAGAAACACACATTGCACCACTTTAGATTTTGTTTATTCATAAGAACTTTTGAGTTAAAAATGTCCCTTTTACCTATAGTATTTAGTTTTAGTGTATTTGGCACGCATCAAACTGGTCATCCACTAAAAAAGATCATCAATTTCTTAAGCACGAGGAACTGAATCTCCAAGCATTTTTTTTAATAGTAAAAAAATTATAATTTTGTTCATTTTCTCTTAATTTTTTGTTGATAAAAAAGCATTTTGTTGTGATATTTAATAAGTAAGAGTATTTAAGGCAATATCAAACTCAAAGTCAAATCATTTCAATTAAGACTTCAATATTATAAACATTAATGACAATAGACTAACATTTGTTTCCTATTCTTGCGATCAAACAAAATACCAAATTATATGTTTGTTGAGACTCTTTTAAAACTTTTGACTTTGACAAAATATTTCTTAATATAAATTTGAATATAAACCTAAAAAAATGAGTTAAAAAGTTGCATCTAGATAATGTAAGTTACATGAAAATAGAGACTAAAAAGTTGCATTTGAATAGAAATTACATGCGACTAAAAAGTTACGTCTGGTTAATTGAAAATAGTGTCAAACAAATATTCGTGACAGAAAAGTTGTATACAAATGGCTTAAAATTGCATCAAAGGAATTCTTGTAACTGCAAAGTTGCATCTTAATAACTAGAAGTTGTATCGATAACTGAAAAATTGCATCTTGATGGTTAAACGTTGCATCAAACTAATACTTCTGGCAAAATTGCACCTTGACGATCGAAAATTATATTGAAGCAAACAAAATAGAATTGAATCTCAAGAAAAGAAGACAGATGAACGTTTGACATCTCATGCTCTTCTTTAAATTTAAGGGCTGTAAACCATTATTAAGTAGGTCACTGTTAACTGGACAAAATATTCAATTGTCACTTAAAATTTTTTAATCAGTATATATAGATTTCTTTCCATAGCCACGACCCAACATAACATATCTGAACATGTGATACCCAATTTTGCCCCACTGAAAGTGATCAAAATAAACATAAAGGTACAAAAATGAAATTATATAATGGCCGGTACCAAAAGATATCTTCAATGTTGCAAATTAAAAATTGTTGGAAAACATTTAACTACAACAAAAGAGTTGGGAAATTTCTCCAAGTTCATTACATTTAGGGTTTTGCCGAAATTGGGAAAGTAGCAGGACAAGCATACCACTTATGGTCTTTGTTAAGTTCTCAAAATTGCAATATAATTAGTTTAGCTCAAGGTTGGCCACAAAATTTAACCAGTCCACTGCAAAGGCCATCAGTTTTAACATGCATGAAATAGAAATGCCAGAAATTGTATTGGCCTCAATTTCATGGTCATTCAGCGTTCACGAGGCCTAGATGAGGACCAAGTGGACCTTGAGCCCCCACTGTAATCTCCAGTGGCTTGTCTGGGCCCAGCACGGCTCCAAGAATCTGAAAACTGCTTGGGGCCACTACGGCTCCAAGAATCTGAATCATGAGAGCCCTGCCTGCTCCCTACGCCCCAACGATCAGAATCTGCAGGGGCCTGCCCTGAGCTTTCTGCTCTTCGGTATTTAGGCAGTACATATTTGCCAGGGGTAGGTGTACCAGTTGCAGCAACACCCACAGGTTCCGGCCGGGATCCAGCAGGGAGCTCAGAAGGCCTAGAAAGCCCATCAGTTGATCTCCCTAAGAGAGCTTCTCTCCTCAGCCTTTCTTTTTCCTCGAGTTCCCGCTCTCTCTGTCTCTGCTTCTCAGCAATCTCATCCAATTTTGCCTGGCGTTCAGCCTCCTCTCTCCTTCGAGACTCAGCCTCTGCATGTTTCCGAATATAAATGTCACAAAAGCATAGGTAGATAGAATTCACAAGAGCATTTGTTAGTTCAACAAGGCATCTTATATATGTGATGTATAAAATTAGATAAAACCAGATGTAGAGAGAAAAAAATATTAGCAGCGTAACAAACTGATAAAGAATTAATTGGGGGTGAACAGACACAGCAACACAAATCAAATGGTTGAAGAACCAAGACAATAGGTGCAAACTGTAATCACCTTCTCGCTTCCTAGCTTCTTCCTCTTCACGAAGCCTCTCAAGTCTTTCTTCCTCATGCATCACATAGAATATCTTCTTTCTCTGAGCCTCTCTCTCTAGCTTCCTAGCATGAATCTTTTGGTTGATTCTCTGCTCCCTCTCTTCACTTCGCCGGTCAAATTCAGCTTCGCGACTTTTAATCACTTTAACCTGGAATTCTTCCTGTAAGACAAGGAAAATCAAGTTCATTTAAAATGTCAAAGAGAAACCAACAAGATGAGAGATGTAAAGTAGCCCTCATAGATGGGTTTAATTTTCAGCCGTGCACAAAGTGAGCATTGAACACATACACATTGACTAATTTTGTGAGTGAAAGATCTAGTTGAACACTACCTTATTCTTCAACATCCGAGACAATCTTCGTTTCTCCTTGAGGTCACCTTCATGGCGTTGTCTGCTCTGTTCAACATCTTGCTGCATTTTTGGTAGAAGTAGGTTAAAAGTGCAAAACATCTAAAAAGAGTCTCAACTCAACACTAACAAAACACAGTTACTTGGTAACTAATAACCTAAATTTTATATGTATATTGCTAAATGCTACACATATATAATAACTTGAGAAGTACCTGTTGCTCACGTTCATGTAGCAGTTTCTCTTCCACCAATCTTCGTTGATAAGCAGCTTCAATTAATGCAGCTTCCTCTTCTCTTTTTGCCCTTTCCAGATAATCCATTGTTCTTGCCAGTTTCTGCAATTTTTTCTCCATTTCCTGTCTCTCCCTCAGCTGCTCACTCATAGCCCTTTCCATTAAAGTTTGCTTTGTTACTTTCTCCTGTAAATCAATGGAAATACCAGAGTAAGGACAATTGTAAGCTTGAGTGTAAAAAAACAAACTACCTCTAGCTTTAACTCACTCCTAAAATCGGTTTCTTTCCCTTCCTTTTACTATGTTTCTCAGCTTCCTCAAGTAGAGCCCGAGCTTCTTCAAGCTCCCTCTCCTCTATCTCCCGCAAAATCCTTTGATTCTTCCGTTGCTCATATTCAGCAGCAAGTCTCTTCTGCTCTGCCTCTTCTGTTATCTTTTGCAGCTTCAGCCTTCTGGATTCTTCCTCTCGTTCCTTAGCAAACCCCAAAATTTCAATTAAGGAGATCACAATGGGAATATTGAAAAGTTCAAATTGGTATTCAAGCACTATACCTTTTCCAAAAGTTGGCGCTCTTGTTCTTCTTTTCTCTTTTCAATGATTGATTTTCGAGCTAGAAGCCTCTTGTGTTCATTCTCAACAATCTCCCCAAGACTGGGTAAAATGTCGCCTAGTTTTGATGATTTTTGTGCTCGAGGATATACCATAAACCTTGCTTTGTTAAGGGACTCAGCAAGATTAGTCAACTGATCTCGTAGATCATCAGATTCAAGATCCTACAGTACAATGAAAGCCATCAAAACAGGGTTCAAACCTTTGTCTTTATTCACTACAGTGCAGGTTCCTAAACCACTATAATGCATTTATCTAAGCAACACTAGAAAAGTTTGCATACATGTTTACAGAAACAGAATCAATAAGAAAAACATCTGAGGACATAATCAATCACAAAAAGAAATGTTCACGTATGTGAGCTGTGACGCAACTGTGTCATCATCATACCAGCAATAGGGAAGAGGAACAGTATGAGAGGGGGGACCCATGCATCAAAAAGTTGTGTATAGTTAATGTAGCATACCAAATTACCAAACACTATGATGTTCTTCATGTGGTCAACTTTCATAGACAAAAAACTATGTCTCACAGCATCAACAGAGATTTTCTCCACCATAGAAAAGTCAAAAAATGGGATCATCTGAGATAAGCGCCCAATAGTCATTGTTTGATAGACATGAGAGACCTAGAAAAGCAATGAAAAAATATGATTAAAAAGAAGGAATACAGTTGCATCAACAAGAAAGCCAGCAGAGAAGAAATACCAGGACCAATCATTTACCTGTTGAAGCAACCTCAGGGTTGCAAGCTGTTCAATAGCAGGAACATATTGCGAAAGTTGGACTTCAGGCACAGAAGAAGCTGAAGAAAGTTTTCCTCCAAGTTTTGAAATTTTTGACAACAAGGGCTCTACCTTTGCCGCCAGATCAAGTGGGAGAAACTCATGCTCCAAAAGATGATAGAGATCTTTAACCTCCTGAGTTGCACAGCTCATTACACCTTTGGAAACCTAAAAGTTAGATAATTCACAACAAATACATCAGATATCCACATTTGACACTATAAATTGTGAAAGCAGACCACACTGCAGGATATACTTGTTATAAGGAAGTCAATCAAAAGGGAGTAATGTCACTCCAAATTATGTTGGACCTTGAGATACTTATTTTAAATCTGAACCATCTTCACTATTAAATTAATCAAACAGTAACAAGTTTTCGATGGGTGAGAATGTTTTTGCACTCATATATGTGCCGTCTGTGTATCTGAACGTATGACTTGTCTACAGATGGATGTGCAATAACAACAAATTTGGACTTACCAATTCAGACAAGAGGGATGACCTTGAAAGCTGCAGATAATATCACCAGAATGAGAAACCAATCATTGATTATACAGTAAATGAATGAAAATATGAAAAAATAAAAAGGCAAATATGATTTGTAAGAATCATATACCAGTTCCCTATTCTCAGGTTTACGGTCTAAATTGAAATCAATGAGATTAGTGATTCTCAAATTGCGTTCTTTCTCATTTTCAAGTTCCAGGTGGGATGCACCACGTTTATGGTCATAGGGTGCCACAGCTAGTGCAGCCAAAACAACAGATGAGGCTATCAACTGCAAATCCTTTTGGGTCAAGTTCTTATTGAAGCTTTTCTGAAGCGTAAAGAGTTTCATCCATGCATATGCATGATAAAGATGACTTGAGGAAATCCAGAAAACTTCTGTTAACTTGGCATAATAAACAACCATCGAGGATGGCTTAGGAGTTTTCTTAACCATACACATTAAACCATGAATATCTTCAATGGACCGAAAAGCTTCCTGCATACAAGAATCAGGGAAGTCAAAAGGCAATAACTTGAACCAATTATGGTAATCAATAGTCAATTTTAGTCTGCACATACCAAAAGTGTCATTCCACATACCTGCCAAAGTTCAAGCTCAGTAGCAATTTTCAGCTGCTCAAATCGTGTATCAAGATACAGCTGCAAGCTTTCTGGGGATGACAGATCAGGTCTGTCCCTTTGGTCTCTATATTTGTTGAGATTTGCTAGGTGATTCCTAATTATCTCACACAATCTCCGGAATTCTGTTGTTCGTTTGTACTGTTTGCAGAATTGAAAGGCTCGATGTGCTGTCATCTGTTGATAACATGTGTTCAGTCAATCTCCACTTCTGCTATCGTGCACTAAGAGTGCTCAATTTGCACAATGCAAAGTAGATGGTTATAGTACTGGAACAGGATATCTAATGGCCTGAAAGAATTATCTAAATCATGAAGGGAATGTCATTGAAGTGTTACCGCATATAGTGCTTCTAACTTTGAGTTGTTCCGCAATATTTCAAGCACAGTTCTATATGTCTCCCACAAAAACTTGAACCAAGGAGTTACAAGTTCCCGATCAGACCTATCTTTACCCTTTTCTCCACTGACATAACTAAGCATCAGATCCTCTGGTCTTTTATCTGCTTCAAGATCATCAACATCAAGAGCTTCTTCCAGGGCTAGTGCCTGACTACGTGCCTGCTCAGCTTTCTCGGTGGAAAGCTGCATGAAATGCTTGATGACCTCCTCCAAGGAACTAACATTAACTTGTTGACACACGATACGGTATTGTATCAGCCCGTCTTTGGCAAACCTACCTTTCCTCATGTCAACACATAGCTCAACATACTTAAACATAATCCTCTCAAGCGTCTTTTGCCATGCCCGGTACCTCTTTGAGGTAATGAGATCATGAAGAGCTTGCAGGGCATCAAGTTTCTGCCCAACATTAATAAGCTCTGCAACCACACGTCACAAAGCAATACATCCAAATTGCACGAATCAAAAACAGTAAATAAGAAACTACATAAGCAAAAAAGTTGTCCAATGACATTATCCAGCTGTTAACAAATAATCAACCAACCAAGGTTTCTCAATTATCCCAACAACTGAACGCAAAAAAAGAGAAAAGAAGGGCATCTTGAGTTAAATAACCAAAAGGGCAGATCCAGCTTCATGGTTAACAGAAAAATACAATCAGTAAACATGGAAAAACAAGAACTAAAAACTCAGATGCAAAGTCACCTTCAGCCCTCTTCAGAGCGTTCTCTGGTTTGGCAAACGTCGCCATGCCCCCACCAAAAATTAAAAACGCTAAGCTGCTTAAAACAAATGAAGAATGAGTTCGAAGAGGAAAAGAATATGATAACAGTTACAAACGAAGAGATGTTACTGGAAACAGACAACACAAATTCGTAGCATTACCTGAAAGAGAGATCGATTTCCCTTGGGTTGTGTTTGTTTTAGGAGTGGCTGCCGAAGTAGGGATTTTTGTTTACAGAATTGTTAAAAGTGAGAATAAAGCCGTTTTACGACTGGGATTACAATGAGGGCCACATTTTCATTCGGGTCCAAACATTCCATCACTGGGTCTGGTCATGGCGTTGGAGTCAATTTTAACGAAAGAAATTTGGAGGTTGTATAGATTTGAATTCACAACCTTCACTTACACCAAAAATAAAAAGGATCTTTTGAACCAAAATTGTTGACAACTTTTATAGAATTACGTAAATAATGGCTTTTGAATTTTTGTTTAGTGTCAATTTTTATTTTTATCACAATATTATATAAATGTATAACTTAAACTCACTGCTTAAAATATATAATTATTATTTTTACTTGTTTAGAAAATTATTTTTGTTAAGATCTTAAATTAAACTATAGATTTTCGTATAATTTTTTATTTATATCTATAATAATTTAGTACAAATTACATTATTTAGATTTTATTCTTATAATATTATAAGATTAAATATTTGTTAATAATTTTAGTATAAAATTATTGGAATTGCTTGAAGGATTCAAATTTTATATCAACAATATATGTGTGTGATAAAATAGCATTTTATCATACTTTTTTCTTAATTTACATGAAATGTCCCACATTCCATTAGTTAATTCTCTCAATTAAGTCTTGAATTCCTAAAATATATTTGTTAGAGTAAACTACAAATTCAGGAAGAAAAATTCCAAATAGCAATTGGTCCCTTCATATTTAGATTTGTCCTTGAAATTAAATTATAAACAATCTAATAACTCTTTATTTAGCTTTCATTTTATTTCGGCGCAACTTTAATTTATGTAGAGTAAAAAAAATGGAAATATGATGTGATATGGATAAGAAATAAGAAATATAAGAAAACACGAATCAGAATTATGAACTAATCAACACACCGAAAAAAAGCCAAGCTCTCGTCTCTTTCTAGCTTTCTCATCTTCTCCTCCTTTACAAAGCCACTTCATCATGGATCAAATTAAAGAATCTGCAGCTAATGATTAGTGGCTTTCTCTTTTATTGTCTTTTGTCTCCTTTGTATTCCTCAGGTTAAGTTTCGTGCTTTTCAACTTGCCTTTTGTTAGTGATCTTTCAGCCTTGTCTCATCTTACTCTTGCGTCAATTATGGAATTTTCTGATATCTTCCTTATTCCCCTTGTTCCTATATCATCATCCTTCTCTTCATTGCTCTACCCCTTCAGGAGTTCTTTCTAATGGTTGCCCTTCCATTGGTCTCTTTATGTTACCATTACCTTTTTCAAAAATGGTGTTTTAAAAAGCTTCTTACTATTACCCTTGCTTTTTCCCTTTCCATCTCTGACTTGCTTGTTAATATATGCATATTTGACTATCTTTATATAATCATATTTGATGTATATTGCTTGATATTTTGCAGTTTTATTATACATTTGGTACTTAATTTACTCCAAGTGTATTTATAGGTAATAACTATCTTTATGGATCAAAAGGAGAAGAATTCAGATAAAAATGCAAGATAAAACGAAGTTTTGAAATAAATTAAAGATATACGGTTGTGTCTATGCCTATGTAAGTATCATAGCCTGTGCAAAGTCACAAATTCTAGAGATTTTAGAATAATAAAGGCACCCTGGCAAGAACTGTTTTGTGGTTCAAGGGAATTCTTAAATCTTAAAGCTAGGATCATTACAATGACTTTGTAAACTAGGTTGCAACATAAGATGGGATGAAAATCCTGTAAGCAAGAGGGGTAAAGAATGTTACATTAAATCCATCGGGGCTAATTGCCTTGTTTGATTTAAAACTATACATCACCATCTTAACTTTATATAGGGTGACTTGTTTGGTTAATAAAGAGTAAGATTCTTCATCCATTACAGAATCTATAAATTCTTTCATTCCCTAAATTGAGGAGTTACAGTGAGAAGAAGTGTCAGTAGCCTTTTATAATAGTTAAAGGACATGTTCTTCATGTCTATTTATTCCCTGGACAGTTTGCTTTCAGCATTGATGAGAACATTAATTCTATTGGAGTTCATATGAGCAAGTAGGGAGTTGAAGAAAAAAATAATATACTTTTCACTTTCTTTAACCCATTGGATTGTGGGCTTTTGCATATAGGAAGACTTATGGTGTGTTAGGTTTTGAGCATAATTCTTGAGGGCTTGCTCCTCCTAGATCTTAACTCTAGCATTAATAGGATTCTTATAGAGTTAAGCCTTTGTCTTGAGAGCTTTGATTCCCTCTTTCATTACTTTGAGCTTAGGCACAAGCAAAAAAGCTTTACAACTTGTGAAAAATTTATTAAAGCCTTTCCTAAAAACTATGTGGAAACCATCTACCTGCAATAAAAAATTGTAAAACCACAAAGGGAGCCTTTATGTGGTTGATGGTTGTCACTCTCTTTATCTTAATAGTCAACTGATAAATACACATCAGGGGTTCAAATAGGGCAAAGGTAACTAAGGACTCGTTAAGGCACATGTTTCTAGAGCTTTGTCCAATTTTTTCCTCATAAATTCCTCTAAGGTACCTATTATTTTCATTCCTTCAACTTCATCAGGATTAAGATTACAATTTAAGTATCTAACTAAAATTCGATATTATTGGTTGCCAAAAATTGGTCTTTATCCCCAAAGGAGGGTTGGAGATAATGCCTTTGAGAAACATAAAAAATACTCGTGATTGAATGACTTTAGAGAATTCTAAATAATAAACAAACTATATAGATTAAATGAATACGTACTTATTACTTAAAGAATGATATCTTGTGGAACATTTAGCAGAAAAAATCTATTTATAGATTATGGTTCATATCCTTAAGCTAAAAGAAAAGATAAGATTAGAAGTTTAAAACAATTTTGTAGATAAGGCTTATACATTTTTCTAATATAATAATTAGTGCTAAAATGACCCTCCAAATATAATAGCATAATTACATTCATTGAGGAATATCATCCCCTACAATGCACTGTCAAAGAGGTATTTTTAGAAGTAGTCATAATCACCTAAAATTAATTTCAAGATCCTTAGTGATTGAACATATTTTGACAATGACTTTCATTCTCAAGAAGGAAGATTCTATACACTTGAGCAAAACTATAATAGGTATGCACATGAATTCACTATGTAGATCCTTTTTAAGGTCTTATGCTTCAAAAGTGTTTTAGTATAGACTATTGTGGTTTAATCATGCTCATCCTTAAACATCATTCATTTTGCGGCTTACAATTAAAGTAAGGTTAACCACCCTAAAAAGGAAAACCAGATACCTCAACATTACAAGGCTTTGTATATTGTGTAAATATGAAAATGAAACATTGGATAACCTATTCTTCAATTGTTGCTACTCAAAATACCTTTTGGGAAAACATCTTACAACTTTGCAATCTCATGGTTGCATAGGGAAACTAGCAGAACATTATTCAAAATGTAAAAAGCTACAAACTTAGGAGATATATTGGTATTCAAAATCTCATTAATTTATATAGTATATAACATATAGAATGGGCAAAATCAAAGGCTTTTCCTCAACCAAAATATGCAAATGAGTATCTTGCTCAAAGATCTAATCGGAAGGATAAGATTGCACTTGGTAATTCATTAAATACATCTTAATGATCCTTTCACTACTAGCAATTAGAGACTCCCTTTAGGTACTCTAAGAGAAAAAGGATGATTTAAGTTCAAACAAACATAAATAAAGCATCTTGCTAGTATATTTACTTTAGTTCTAAGAATTTCTTGTTTTTTATCCATTGAACAATAAAGAACTTTAGAAATACTTGCTTGTTTAATCATTAAGTAGTAGCAACCAGTGATGTAAATACCGTATCGTACCGGACGGTACCGGCTGGTATGTACCGTATTGGCCGAAAAATGGTACCGGTACGGGTGTTGTGGGTACTGGACAAAAATACCAGTCGGTACCAGCTGTTTTCTATCAATACCGGCCAATACCGATCATACCGGATAATTTTGGACGATTCCATAAACAGAAAAAACTACGAGGACCAATTTGCAAATTTTAATTTTCTAACCCTAAAAACGAACCCCCCTTGACTACGATCCTTACCTCTCATCTCTCTCTCGCGCGCCTCACTCACACTCACTGTCTCTCTCTCTCATTCTCGCCGTCGTGTTGTCGCCGCCTCAACCTCGTCCTCCCTTGCTCCTCCTCCTTTGTTGTGGTGTCCCCGTCTTCATCAGTTCATCTTTAACCTTCCTCCACGCTGCCTAAAGATGCCACCGCCCGCTATAGTCATCATCGTCACAGCTGAGGTCCATCACACCATCATACACCGCACCAGGTACAACCGCTCACTGCATCGTCGCCTCACCGAACCACCTCACGTCGCACCACCGCACCTTGTTTTTGGGTGTGTGTTTTTCTATCATTTTTCAAAATTTTCCTACTTGATTTAATTTTTTATTGTGTTGGATGATGGATTTCTGAAAGTTGGATGATAGATTTCTGATTGTGATTATTGAATGTCGATGATATTGGGGTTGCTTGTATTTCTGAATTGGTTGGATTAATTGGACTGGTGATTTTGGTGTTGAGTTGAATATTAAAGTTGAAATTGGGTATGCTGCTGTGCTGACGGTATTGATTGATTTTATTGAAGCCTTGAAGTTGAAGCTGCTGAAGGGGTTTTGTCTTGTGATTTGTATTTTGTCACGGTGTTGGATAATTGAAGTTGGGTGTATATATACTGTATAGCTTATTTAGTGTATATGAATATGTTAGATTTGGATTGTTGAAGTTAATGATCACGATGTATTGTTGAAGTTAATTCTGTATTTGTGATTTGGAAATTGGAAATGGATATAGTTGTTGACTGTGAAAAATTGAAAATTGGAAATGAAAGTATGCTATTCTGTAACTTCTATTTGGTATTGGATTTGGACCATTGGTTATCAATTGAAAATTTGAAATTCCTTAATTTTATGTTATAATTATAAATAATTATCTTGTTAGAACTTAGAACTT
>JANIJH010000006.1:42703565-42728169 GCA_024520975.1 Erythroxylum areolatum
TTTTCGTACATCCTTGGTATTTTCGATTATACATCATGTTGTTGTATGGTCTTTTCCGCAGTATATTGTGAATACTCAGACCGTACGCGATCCAACATATTTTGCTAGGCATTAATTATTTTTTATTTATTTTTCCAGGTATTACTTTTTTATAGCTTTCCAAAAGAAGGGGATAATTATGATATCTTAGCTTCTTAGAGCAGATGGGGGCTCTAGAGCATTTAAAAGGTAGGCATTAAGTATTGAAACCAGTCAATAACTTCTGTTAATCAACACTCAAACCTAAAATCTTGTAGAACTTCTCAAAAGATTTATGCAAAATGGATATAAAATTTAGATCAACACTATATAACAAGATTGGGTCATCTGCAAAGCTTAAATGAGTGAGCTTTAACACCTTACATTTGTTATGACGCTTAAAACTGAGGCTTCTTAGAGTGTGCTTCATAAGAAACCTAGTAAGGATTTCCAAAGAAATAGCAAACATGTATGGGGAAAGAGGATCCTTTTACCTTATCCCATTAGTTCCCTAGATTTTTTTTACATAGATTACCATTCTTAAAAATGCTGAAAGAAGTAGTTGAGATACAAGAGTCAATCCAAGGATAAACTTGCATGGAAAACCAAAACATTCAAGGCTGTAAAGGATAAATTTACAATTGACTGTATCAAAGGATTTTGAGAAGTCCACTTTGATTACATAACTATTAATGGATTTGCTAGTGCCATAATCTCTTAACATCTCTTGGATCAATAAAATATTGTTAGAGATAAATCTATTTAAGATGAAGGCATACTGAGATTGGTGAATTAGAAACTTTTAAATACCCATCAATCTTTATGCAAGTAACTTATAAAGTGTTTTATAAACTATGTTACAGTAAGAGATTGGGTGAAAATCCTTCAGATTGTTAACATTGGAGAGTTTTGGTTCTAGATAGATATGTGAGGGATTGAGTTCATTAACCATTTTTACATAAGATAAGAACTCCTAACTAACCTACACCAAAAGATCACCAGTAATGTCTTAAGTAGCTTGAAAGAATAAGGCATTGAAGCCATCTAGACTAGAAGTTGTTTTTAGGTTTAAACTGAATAAACTATTCTTAGGTCCATATAAGTAGTAGGCTTCTCAATTTCCTTCCTCGTGTCCATATTAAGAGTATTTGAAAGGCCTAATAATTTTACCAAATCATGTAGACTAAAAAGGACTGAATCACTGGAGCCAAGGATTCTCTTGTAATAGTCAATATCCCTTCCTTCTATTGAACTTATTAAAATTCCTTCTAACAAGTATTGAACTGTTAAAAAACTTGGTATTGGAATCCCCTTCCTATAGCTAGTTTAACTTGACTTTTTGTAATAAAAGAGAATTATGATCTATAAGAGCCATGTTATACACCTATAGAGCCCTTAGTTCCTTTTATTTCTCTTCTAAGTTGTTAGGATCTTGGTAATAGAGCTCCTGCATTTTTTTAATCTTCTCCTTTGCAACTGGCATACTATGAGCAAAAGGGTTACCACTATCTTTTAAAAAAGCCTTCTACTTAACCTTTAAAAGTTGAAGTTTCCTCATAAGCTGATAAGACTTACATCCTGGAAACTAGACATCCCAAACCTCTTTTAATATATCTAAGAACCCTCCTTATGAATTAGAAACCTGAAGAATTGAAGGGAGCATTGAAAGAGACTTGAACTATAGGATCAATAACCTCAATGTAAGAGTGATCATAACACATTGGGGGACCAGTGTGGGCATGTGAATTGGGACATAAACCTATTGATAGTTGTGCATTATTATGTATTTTTCTAAGTTTTTGGTATATGTTTCTTGCATGATAGGTTAGTATTATTATGTTTTAGGACTTTTTTATGTGTTTTTGTTTAGTTTGATCTTCATAGTTGTTCTTTTTGTGTTTGATATTGGTTTAGGGTAGGACTTGATCACTTTGGTATAGGAATGGAGGGTGGACACCTTTGTGATTGAGCTGGGGGCTAAGAGAAGAGAAGAGAAGTAGAGCTACTGAAAGCTAAGAACTTACGACCATGGAAAAGGGCATGTTTTCCACGATCGTGGAAAATCTATGGAGAAAGTTTATATTAAGTTAACCCACGATCGTGGGAAGCACAAGTATAATTCCCACAATCGTGGGAACTAGAAGTTAAAGAGATATGCATGTTTTATGTATTTTTTTAAAATTTTGTGACTTTATTAAGACATTGAATCCTGAGAGCTGCCAGAGGGTCGTGTAACTTGCTTCTTAGAGCCAAAAGACATATTGAGAGCCTAGAGATAGGGGAGATTCAAGATTTCATTTCTGATTGGGCAAAGTACACCCCGTCATCCAGATTTTCCAGATTGGGCAAAGAAGAGGATGAGA
This sequence comes from Erythroxylum areolatum, assembly GCA_024520975.1. Classification (NCBI taxonomy): domain Eukaryota; kingdom Viridiplantae; phylum Streptophyta; class Magnoliopsida; order Malpighiales; family Erythroxylaceae; genus Erythroxylum; species Erythroxylum areolatum. The sequence continues at coordinate 42,705,947 of JANIJH010000006.1, forward strand.
TGCCCCGTTCAATCTTATTTCAAATTCTTAACTATTTATGAACCTTTGGTTATTGATTTAATGATATATATGATCATGTTATTTATTATGCTTAAACCTTGCCATAAATCGACAAAGTGAGCTTAGTAATTTGTGTTAATTGTACAATGAGAGTTGTCGATTAGTAGACCTATAAATAATAAGTTGTTGATTTATTAGAAAAACATTTTAATAGATCAATACATTGCTGATAGGATAACTTCATATCTAGTTGAATGTTTAGGAAAGGCTTTGCACATCGAGAGATCCCAAAGTTATTTCTATTTATTTAACTAGTGACATTTAGTTACACCTTGAGAGAGGGTAGCTAGAATTTTAAGAAATCTTAGGCCAAGCATAAATTGAATCAATTAATCAGAGGGGAGCAAATAAGGATAATGACAAGTCCTAATGTTTAATATTGATTTTCTCCAAGTCTTAGTTTACGATTTTGGTTTAGTTTGCGTTGTTCTCTGTTACTTCTAGTTTGTCTTTATTTTACTTATCTTTTTAAATTCGATTGAAACAATTTCTTATATAAAGAACTACCTAAATTAAGTGATGCCTAAGCACAATCCTCGTGAGATCGATATCCACTTTCAACTACAAGTACCTGTATACTTGTAGTTTTGAGCATAAGACTAGTAGTGTGTTTTGTATTCAACACCTATCCATGCCTTATTAACCAAAACTCTATCAAGCTTTCTCCTAGTAAAGCACCTGTGTAGTTGTTTGTTATTCCAGTGAAGTGATAGCCCATATATTTTAGGTTAAACACTTCTAACATGCTTGAAGTGACCCTTGCCTAAAGTTTTGAAAGTAACCCTATCTCCTTGAGCTTTAGAGGAATGTAGTAGACAATTAAAATCACAAGAAATAATCTAAGGGATAGCTATTGAAGATTGAAGGGCAGTAAGATCATCCTATAGCTTGGCTCTTTAGAAAAAAATTGAAGCATAAATGATAAACAATTCAAAGGAGACTGAGGAATCCACCCTCTTACACACTAAATAGATAAATTGATTTGAGCTATTTCAAGCTATAACATGAACCTTGTCTTTATTGTAAGCATAAACATTATGCATGTTTATGACTAGATCCCAAGATCCAGTTAGATCCCAAAAACTTAATAGAATCTTGAAACTTAGGAGATTATGGTCTCAAGCAAACCTATAATAAAAAGCTTCTAGTTTTTCTTTTATAAGGTTTATTCAGACCCCTAATGTTCTAAAAATCATAAATAAAGGAAGAGAGTTAGTGGTATTACCAACCCCCTTTAGGCTTTTCTTTCTTCCCGCCAGATTTTATGCTAGAGGTTGGAGAGATCTTCTCCAATAGGTCCACCATCTAATTGTTCCTTGGCATTTCCTGTATTTGATCATCCTTATAAAATGCCTTATCATCTAAATCTATATCATTGTTCTAGTTTCCACTGCCCCTTTCAACATTAACATATATTTATTCACAATGTCCAGATTGTAGCTCCTCTATTGCCTCTGTTGGTTTTGTAACTTCAGTTACTTTAATAACTTCCCTGATTCCTTTGTTGTATTTTTCTATTTATTAACAATTACATCACCTCTATTATCTTCTAATTCACCAATTCCCATTACTTCAAAGTGGTCCCCTATCTTGAACAACTTACTAGTTGCTTTCTATATCTTCTCACTAAATAAGGCTTCTAATTATATGATAGTTTAATTTCAACTTCGAGCAACTCTACAGCCTCATTAAGCCTTATTTCTATTAGTGCCTCAAGAAGTTCCTTTTTACTCTTTACTTCTATAAACAGTGTTGAGAAAGTTTTATATCTAATAAAACCTTCAATACACTGCAAATATACAGATCATATCTTGTAGTATATAAGGTTATCATTCCTACTAGGATTATGCAAGGTTAACTAATTTGAACCTAACTTTTCCAAGGTATGCAGAATGTGGTTTGAATAAAAATAAAAATATAAATTGGAGAAAATAATAAAACAAAGAAAATAAATCAAGTAAACGACGAAACAATGAGCTACTAAATTAATGTTTTGATCAATATTTAATACTTAAGACTTATTCTTTCCTTATTTTGTTTCTTTAACTATTGTTGATCCAATTATGTGTTTGATCCTAGATTTCCTAAGGTATTGATTACTCTATCTTAAAACCTAATCAATTAACTCTAATTAAATTCAAAAATTCCACATTTGCAACCTTTCGATTCATAAAACTTTCCCTAACGTTTTCAATTAGATTTGAACCTATCTATTGGATAATTAATTTCTCACACAAGATCTCTCTTCAAATGATTGTTAATTTGATAATTACAGGACTATTAAACTATCAATTCTCATTGCACAATCTGATATAGTTACTTTTGACTCACTCTCTCGATTTATTGTCAAGTATAAGCATGTATAATTATCACAAACAATAGAATATGTATTGAAATCAACAATAATCAAATTCATAAAATAATTTCAAAATAAATCCCAATATGAAATTTAGAACTTCATAAGCATGTTAAAAATCTTAGAATTCAAATTACACATCAAGATTAATGAAATAACTAATGGAAAAGAAGAAAAACTCCATTAGAGATTTAATTTAGAAAGTTAAAATTCCTGGATGTTCTTCTTGATCTCCCTTGTTTGATCCACTTTTTTTGTGTTGGCTACTACCTTTTTTTTTAATGTTTTTCTTGTTCTTAAATAGTTTTTGAGGCTTCTATCTTTCTAGGATTTTCCCACTTAATTTGGTTCCAAAATAGCCCTAAAATGTCAAAAGCCCAAAAAAACTTGCGTGCTAGAAAAGCTTAAATTCGTTGGAATTATTGTCTACGATCAATGCTTCCAATTCTTCTATTTTCTTCAATGTCCTATTTTCCAACACTTAAAAACATATCAAGCAACTATTGAAACATAAAATTAAAATCCAATTCTTGCTCTAAACCAAACAAATACTTTTAAGACATACAAAAATTTAAAATAACATAATTTTAAGCCTATACACATAATAATCATCTAAGAAATACTTAAAATCACACTTAAACATCTAACAAAGCATAGTACAATCTACATATACTAACATCCCCACACTTAAATCTTTGCTTGTCCTTAAGCAAAACTAAAAACTAAAAATATACAAAACACATAAATACATAAACACACAATCACGTAACAATATAATAATGGTACAATGACATCAAATCTTATGTAACAATACAATAATGGTACAATGACATCAAATCTTACGAAATTAACTTAACTACAAACATTAATCACTAAAACGTGCCAAGATACTAACTTATTCCTTTCATGTTTAAGTGCTTTGATTTGAATATACATATCAATCGAAATATTAACTACTTATTCATACACCTATGGCATTTTTAAGCATGCATTTATTATTATTAATCAATCAAAAAGATAAACTATCATTAATTAACCCTTTATGAAAATTCTTGCTATTTTTAAAAGATCAGTAGGTTTATTTATTGAAACATCTTTCTTTTTAAAATTTTCTTTAACGTTAACCTAGTCTTTTGACATTAAGGCTAATTCCTTGTTATGAATGTCCCTCAGTTACTCAATTATGTCATTTTTTTATATAGCTTGGTTGGAGTGTCATTATAGCCTTTTTGACATGAAGACAAATATTTTTTTTATAAACACCCCTAGTTACTTAGCTATACACAGCTTATAACTGGCTACCATCTCTATTCTTAACCTAATTTTTCTAAAAAGGGTTAGAGAAATAGGAATTTATTTAACACTTTTTTTTGTTTTCTCAACCTACCTCAGTTATTCTCAATCAACCACTCTCACGAAAGGTACTAATGATGCTAACCAAGTTAATAGAATATAATTATAAATTTATACAAACAAAATTCATAAAGTGAAAGAATAAGTGTCATATCCTAATTAACGTACATATTCATCCCAAACATACTCAAAACACAAAATTCATAAGTTACCGTGCCTTTACAAATTAAATGACCATGCTCAAAGCTAAACTAATTCCATTCAATTCTTACCATTGACACATTCACAGAATGCATACATCATAACACCAACCTAATAGAAAAACTATACAATTGTAAAATTCACACACAATTGATATAAATGCAAATACATAATTGATATGTAATTGCATATACAACATGCTTCTAATCAAGAAATTGCACATACATCCCCACACTTGAACAACACATTGTCCTCAATGCAGAAACAACACAATACAAATAAAGATAAATAATAACAAAGGAAAAGTTAGAGCAGAATACTTATGGTAATTAAGGTGGCAGTGGTGTAGGCGATGCAATTTGGAGACATTCAGTGCCATAAAATTCTAGTAATTCACTCCCTTCAAAATAAACATAAAATAAAAAATAACAAGAACCAATAAAATAATATGAATCTGAAAAAAATAAAAAGTAAATCTTATCCTAATTCTTGGGTTACCTTTCAAGTAGCGCTTAGTTAATTTCATTAACTTGACATACTCTTCATGTTTATGCTCAACTTGGGTCTATTATGAGTGACTTATATCCACTCGTGTCACCCAATTTCAGTTTGGTAGCCTGTAAATAAACTACATGTTGCAAGATAATAAGAAGGATATAATTAATTAAATTAATAATTCCAATTAAGTTTAATAATGCCCTTTTTAGTAACAAACTATCAATAAAAAAGGGAATGGTGAAACTCCCTGAATTATCTTGAATCTAGCAGTTTGTCCTATAAGAAGGTGAGTTGTTCTTCTTCTTCCTTGTTCACCTTCGTCTCCTCTTTTGCTTCTTTTTTAATAGAGACTTCTACATATTCTTCAAGCTCTATTTTCGCTGTCATCTATTCCTCATTTTCTTTTTCTTCCTTTAAAGATTCAACTACATCAATTCTTATGAATGAACTACCGTCCTTTGGATTCTTTATTACTTTATTTATATTGAATTTAACTCTTTCATCACTAATCTGAAGGATGAGGTTGGCTTCATCAACATCTACCAAAGCTCGTCCACTGTTCAGAAATGGTATACCAAAAATTAGTGGACAATTTCAATACTCTTCAAAGTCTAGCATGATGAAATCCACAGGAATTATAAACTTGTCCATCATTATAAGCACATCTTCCACCAAGCCAAATGGATTAGGATTATTACTTTCGCGACCAAATTGCGCTCCATTAAATTTGAATTGATGCACATTATTGTTTTCCACTAGGAAGCAAGCAACTGTGATATGGCTCTTTTGTTTGCATAGCTCACATCCATGTTCAATTGCTTTGAATGGAGAGAAAGAGGTGATTATCAGGTTGTTTGATTGCTTAGTGAGGCTGTCGATGTCAACTTGTGATGTTGTCCTTAAATCAATCATATTCATTCGTTTTGGATCTGAGAAGGCTAACTATTATCTACTTCGATTCGATGTCCAAAGTTAACTATTGTTTACCATCTCTTCTAACAAGTTATATGCCACTTGCAGTCATGGATATGTAAGTCCTTGATAATTGGTAGTGAACCCTAACCTTATGAAGCCTATAAGTCTTTTTCTCTATGTGATGTATTTCCTCTACCATCGTTCTTTCTATCTCTTCTTAATGTTTAACTCTTTAAATTCTTCATTCTTGCCTTGTGATGTCTTGATTGATGTATCTTCCACTTTGCGTCCAAACTTTCATTTTTTTTATTTCTTGGGATTGGGCACCTCAATCATATAAAAAAGTGTAACAATCCCTTAAATCAAAGGAATTCAAATCATCCTAATGCTAAAATACTCAACAATAGTGCCATAAACTTGTTGAGCAAGTTTTATATCTAATAAAACCCTTAATACACCATAAGTATATGGATCATATCTTGTAGTGTATAAGGTTATTGTTCCTACTAGGATTTATGCAAGGTTAACTAATTTGAACCTAACTTTGCCTACGGTATTCAGAATGTGCTTTGAATAAAAATAAATAAAAAGTGAAACAAAGCAAATAAACCAAGTAAATAATGAAACAGTGAGCTACAAAATTAATTAAGGTTTTGATCAAAATTTATTGCTTAGGACTTATTCTTTCCTTGTTTTGTTTCTTTAACTATTGATGATCCAATTATATGTTTGATCCTATATTACTAAGGTATTGATTATACTCTCTCAACACCTAATCAATTAACCCTAATTGAATTAAAAATTTTCATGTTAAACTTTCCCCTAATCAATCAACCTCTCAATTCACAAAATTTTCCTTAATATTTTCAATTAGATCTGAAGCTATCTATTGGATAATTAATTTCTCACACATGATCTCTCTTTGAATGATTGTTAATTTGATAAATTCAGCATTATTAAACTACCAACTCTCATTGCACAATCCAATATGTTTACTTTTGACTCAATCTTTCAATTTATTGTTAAGTATAAGCATGCACAATTATCACAAACACCAGAATATGTATTGAAATAAATAATAATCAAAGTCACAAAATAATTGAGAATCTTAATTTGACATTCAAAACTTCATAAACATGTTACAAATCTTGGAATTCAAATTACAAATCAAGATCAATGAAATAACTAAAGGAAAAGAAGAAAAACTCTATAGGAGGCTTAATTTGGAAAGCTAAAATTCTTGGATGTTCTTCTTGATCTCCCTTATTTGATCCACTTTTTTATGCTGGCTGCTATCTTTTTTTTTAATGTGTTTGTCTTGTTATTAAATAGTTCTTGAGGCTTCTAGGTTTTTTTCACTTAATTTGCTTCCAAAAATAGCCCAAAAACGTTTAAAGACCAAAACACTTGTGTGTTGAAAAAGCTGAAATTTGTTAGAATTGTTGTCTACAATTGTGACCTACTTTTATGCTTCCAATTCTTCTATTTTCTTCAATTTCCTACCTTTCAATACTCAAAACACATCAAACACCTCTTAAAACATAAAATTAAGATCCAATTCTTGCTCTAAACTAAATAAACACTTAGAATACATACAAACATTAAAAATAACATAATTCTAAGCCTATACACATAATAACATCTAAGAAATACTTAAAAACACACTTTAACATCTAGAAAAACATAGTACAATCTACACCTATCACACAACTATTGGAGAATCAAATGGTAGAGGTTTTTCAATTGAGCTAGCAAGAAAGCTCAAACCATCTAAGGTCCAATATTCTAGTGGAATAAGTGAAAATTAATCCATATAGGAATGGATTCTATTCTAGTTCTATCTAGCTCCATTCCCGGAAACTGTTTATGTACAAACATTGTCTAATCTCAAATATGCCAGGGACTAGTTTCCATAATTGAATTTAACTTACTCTTATTTTTGAATTTGAAGAGGAAAGAATCCTCTTTAATCACTAGAATTTTCTCTAATCCCTTATTACCCCTTATAGTTTGTGCCCAAACCTAAACTTAAGGAAAAAAGGGCCTCTTGTCTTGGAAGAAACCTACCAAGGTACTAGACCAGGCTTTAGCTCCTATCTATAATAATTGCAAAGGTGGGAAAACTATCCTATTAACTAGAGCTGAATGAAAATGTTTAGGCTTCTATGAGGGAATTTCTACCGTCACCATACTCCTCTAAGATTTTCTTCCCTCCTTTTGTGAGATGATTAAAGTGTTGTTTCTCTTAGAGGGACCTTACTAGCTTCCATCGACTCATATATAGAGGGGAATTTAGTGTTGGAATTACTACCTTTAGTAATTTGTACCCACAGGCTTGGAAAGAGGTTCGAGTAGCTTCCAATGGAGGCCTCCATTAGACTTGCTCAAAGCAGTAACCTACCAAAGTCACCAATAAGTCTCTATAAAAGGAAGTTTATTGCTTAGGGGGAGGAAGTTATTGTTCGTCGAGAAAGAAGGCAAGAAGTTAAGTCTCCACCTTAATTGATTTTTTTAATTATATAACTTGATCTAATCTTAGATATACATAAAAATAGGGAAAATAGTTGGTTAAGCAAGGAAAATGAGGTAAAATGCATTTTCACTTTTGACCTTATATGATATACCATGCTTTATGGGACCTCAAAATTATAATATTTGTAGTATTATATGAGTGTATAAAGGGAATTGCTTTTAAATATAATTATTTGTGGTCTTGATAGAATTTAAATTTTGGAGAATTTATTGATATGAAATGATTTGCATCGATTTTTAGTTCTTGATAAGAATAAAATGGGCTGATTGTAATATAAAAAGGTTTGATAATTTAAAAAGTTATCAAAATTGATCACTATGTGAAAATTTAAAAGTAACTTGTGATAAAATTATCTAGTTGAAATAATTCAATAGCTTATGAAAAGGCAAGATAAATATTTACATTTTTTAAGAAGACATCAAAAGAAGACATTAAACCCAAATCAAAGAATTTGGTAGAAGAAGAATTTGGATTCATTTTATAATCATTACTAATTAATTTTAGATGATTGACCATAACTTTTCTTATGAATACTAGATTAAGATAATAGAAGAGGTTATGAAAAGTTAAGAGAATTTTTGAAAATATTATATAGATACTAGGAGTTGATTTAGCTAGCCAAGCCCAACCGAACATGTACATCTATTAATAAATACCCATTAAAAGATCTAATAAAATAAACGCATAAGTTTTATATAAAACATTTTGCTAGTGGGGAACTTTGAGAATAACTAATTAAACTCTTCGATTATTAGTTTTTTAACAGCACATCATGTAACTTTTAAGGATGGTTATGTTTAGAACTAAAAGAAAAGAAAAGATTTTCTAGAGAAGAAGTGATAGGAAATGCAAAAGAAACTAAAGAGGGGTAATTTGAGTGAGATTTGGCATCAGGGTTCGCGATTCAAGTAGAATTTAAAGGAAAATAATCCAATCTTTTATATGGGTAATAAGTAGTAAACGTCAAATAATGATGTAAATTAAATTCATAGTAGGCTTGGTGATCTAATCTTAGGTATTTAAGCCTATAAAAACAACTACTTAGAGATCAAGAGTGTTATCGAAAAAGACACTTTGATGTTAAAGTTAGTGACCTGAAAGGCACTAAATATGTAGAGAAATCTCTATTTGAGATTAATGATAGTGGCTATAAGAACTTACCTTAAGGTGTCTCCCATTTATAAGCAATTCTTTAAAAGCATAATTTTATGCTAATTATCTTGAGTAGAGTTACATCTAAGTTCTACTAGATAGCTTAATTAGTTTTCGATTAGGACTCTACTTTCTTATATGGGCGAATCATATCTTGATTAGACTTACCATTTTTAGATAATTGAGACTCCCACATAAGCTTGAAGCTTGCAAACCTAAAGAAAGTTGACAGATTATGCTAAATCAACTCAAACTTCATTTGTACTCTTATTAGAGGTATATCAAATAAGGTTTTTAATATATGTGTTTAAATTATTAAATTTCATTGGTTGTTGTACTTTTGTGAATTAATGTTGTTTTCATGATTGATTATTGGGACTAAAATAAATGTGTATAAAACTTAAGTAAGGGTTATATTAAAGCTTAGGGATTTTATTAAATTGATGGATTTAGGGATTTTAAATCATAATTATGACTATAATTATATGTAGTGTGTAACATATAGTGATAATATGAGTGTAAATTGTGATTAAGGTGTCACAATGACACTATTGTTTCAAACGGTTTCTTGTGTATATGCATATTATAGTGTCAATTTTGTATCTCATAATAGTGTATTATTGTGATTAAGAAATGCATATTCTTTGACATGTTTTGGGGCCCTCGAGAGGAAAAATATGTTGTATGTGAGATATATAATATGATGAGTGTCAAAATAGAGCATATACCATTTTGTGTTTGGTACTAGATTGGGAAAAAATTAATTCTTGTAAGAGTGTATTTCTAGTAAGGCATAAATCAATCATTGTAAGAGTGAATTTCCCATTTGATGTGTATTACCATATTGCAACTGTGATTTCAATTGAAGATCTGGAGATGGATCACGGGGGCTAGACAAGATGTGAGCTTATGCTAGATAAAATGAATACAGAGAAATATTTTGATAGAAAAACATTTTGTTCTAGTTTTTGATTAAGTTTGTTAAAGTATGCTTAATTTTTGGTGGAGAATAACCTTAACTAAACATATACATCGATTAACAAATGCCCACCTAAACTCCATTCGAACAAATGCATAGGTTTTTCAATAAAAACATTTTACTAATTGAGAACTTTGAGAATAGCTAGTTGAACCATTTGACTATTGGTTTTTAAAAACATATTTTGTGACTTTAAGGGATTGTTTCACTCAAATTTATAGGGAAAGATGGTATTTTTTAGAGAATAAGTGATGTGAAATGATAAAAAAATCTAAAGAGGGGTAATTTGATTGATATTTAACATCAAAGTTGGTGATTCAAATAGCATTATGAAGAAATGAATTTAATATTTAATATAAGTAGTAAGTAGTATGAATCAAATTGTGATATAGATTGAATTCATGGTAGGCTTGTTAAGTTAATCTCAAGTATGTATTCTTACAAAAACAACTACTCACAGGCTAAAAGTGTTCCCAAGAAAGACATTGATGCTCAAGTTAGTAAAACTGAAAGGGTATTAAATATATAGAGAAATCATTAATTGAGATTAATAATAGTGACTATGAGAACTTACCTTAGAATGTCTCCCTTTTATAAACAGTTTTTTAAAATTTGTAGTTGTATGCTAACTATCCTTAGTAGAGATAGATCTAATTCTACTAAGTAGATAATTAGTTTTTTTTCTAGACTCTACTTTTTTATATGGATGAATCATATCTTCATTAAACTCATCATTTTCAGATAATTGAGCCTCCTTTATAAGCCTTAAGCTCATAAGCCTAAGAAAGTTGATGGTTATGTGGAATCAACTCAGACTTTATTTGTATACTTATTAAAGGTATATCAAATAAGCTTTTTAGTATGGGTATTTAACTAATTAAATGCCATTGGTTGTTTCATTTTTTTGAACTAATTATTGTTTTAATGATTGATTATTGAGATTAGAAAAAATGACATAAATCTTTAGCAAGGTTTATAGTAATTTTTGAAGGGTTTGTTAAATTGATTCTAAATCATAATTATGAGTGTAATTGTGCATACTGTGTGATATATAGTGATAATATAAGTGTGAAATCTTCTGATGGTGTCATAATGATTGAATTCTAGCATATTTACTTATCATAGTGTCAATTCCATAGCTATGAATGGTGTATTATTGTGATTAAGAAATGCATATTCTTGATGTGCTTTAGGACCCTGATACGGTAAAATATACTATATGTGAGATTTGTGGTTTGATGAGAATCAAAATAGGGCATAGACCGTTTTTGTGTCAAGTACTAGATTAAGAAAAATCAATGTTTTTAATTAAATGTCTAGTAAAGTAGAAATCAATTATTGTTTGAAGCTAGACTGAGCCAAAAACTAATCAATTGTTAGAGCACAAATTCACCAAATTCCTTATATATGTGTAGGGCATTATGTGATTTGTATTGACATCATTGGATGTTGTATAAGGTGTGATTATAATGTAAAGTAATTATATGTGTATGCATTCCATCTCACAATTATTACTTTGAAGGTTGTACGGTGTCATATAAATATGAATATAATTTTATTGTTTATCTAATACTATAGGAGTAAGGATTTTCTATTTCTTTCACTATTTTCCTAGTTGAAGTATATTACCCTATTGCAATTGTGATTTCAATTAAAGAGCTTGAGATGGAGTGTAGGTGTTAGACGAGATATGAGCTCGAGTTAAATAAAGTGAATATGAAGAAGTATCTAGATAGAAAAACTTCTTTCTTCTAGTTGCCAATTGAGTTTAGTAGAGTATGCTTAATTTTTGGTGAAGAATTTTTAATTAATTATAATATTTAATACTTGAGTTAATGAATTAATGATGATTAATAGTTATTGCATTTAATTTTTAGATCACATTCGGTTATTGCAAGACTTATGCAAGTTAGTTAATCCTTAACTTAGTGGTGAAATTTGTGAGTTTGATCTCGTCATTAGATAACAATCTATTATAAGCCCATACTTAGAGCATGACATGTTTTAAGTCAAATTAAAGGATGTTTACATTAAATATGTTTAGAAAAGAAATAAAGAAGTGAAAAAGTATTCGCATTAAATATGTGTTCTTTCTGTGATTAACATGTGTAAAGAATCTTAAAAATATCTCCATACAAAGATAAATTATAAACAAAGAAAAGAAAATATAACTTTTTCTAGTATAAAAAAGAAGTTAATGTGATATATTATTTGGTTTAGAAAGCACATCCTTTTATATTTTTCTATAAATGTAAGAAATAATATATATTTTAATTCTTTAAAATAAAAACACATTTAATTATTTATTATTTCTATATTACATATAATAATAATGAAATTACAAAAGTTTGAAATATGTTTATGATATCCTTTTGACTCACTTATTTTGAAAAGTATAATTTTATTTCATTTAATGAGAATAGTTTAATAAATGATAAAAATAAAGTAATTTACTATATCATTCATAACATTAACTTAATGATAGATAAATATCTTAAATTAACATTTGGTTAATTGTCCTCCTATTCTTGTATTCATTAACGATTAAGTTAGTGAAGAGAAATGATCATCTAGATCATGAAAATGAGTAACATATGAATGGTTTAAACTTGATTTATATTAGAATTATAAATTAAACTATTTGCATAATATTTTATGTTTTCAAAAACATGTGTGTGTCAAGTTAAATCAAATAATATAAATATAAATTGATTTGATTCATTTAAGTTAGTTAATTTATTGTTTAAATTACGAAACTAAACAAATAGTGATTTGATCATGTATTTAATAGGCAAAAATTAAAAAAAAATTATAACTGATATTTATAGACATTGATATTTCCATAATATTAAAATTTGAATGAAAATGCAACTTTATAAAAATAAACACAATCAACAAAGAACATATTCAATTCAAAAATGGCATATGTTGTGTTATTTTTAACCACTTAAGTTTTTTATCATAAAATATTTTAGTGTGCTTTGCTTTTTATTTGATAATATTATAGTATTTGTGGTACTTATTCCACTTTAAGTCTGTTTTTAGGTGATAATAGCCTTCATAGATTAAAAGAAAAAGCATTAAGGTGAAATCATGACACAGAACGGAAAAATTAAAGTAACTTTGGACTTACACGGTCGTGTATATTGACCTTATAAGTCACTATGAACATGTAGAGCTTCAAAGATGTTATTTATACCTCGTGTGAAGATAGACATCCATGTATGGTGACGTACACGATCATGTATATGCCTGTGTAAGCTTTTGTGACCGTGAAAGTCAAGACTAAGAGTTTTTTTGGCCTTATAGGTAACCTTGTATGTTTTAGAAAACCTAGTTTTTGCTATAAAAGGATATTATGAAGACAACAGCAAGATGAGGCACATTCTAGAGTCAGTTGAGACATCTAAAAAAGAAAGAAAACACTAAAAAGAAGGGCTACACATCACAAATAAGAAGATCAAAGTGGAAACATCAAGATCAACTTAAAATTTTCTAGATTTTCCAGATCAGTGCTTCAAGATGATTTCATTATATTCTCTTTTTCTATTACATTATCTTGTACGCAAATTCTAAATAGTTGTGTTTTGGACATACAACAATAAAACCCGTAGAAATCTCACTGAGGCGTGGGGTTTGAGGAGGTCTAATAGTACGCAGCCTTACCCCTAACCAGTAGAGAGGCTGTTTCCAATGTGTTTTGAACATTATTATAAATTTTTAAATCTATATTAAGTTGTTATTCTTGAATTATTTTATCTATATTTTACTTTGTTGGATACAATTTATTATTGCTTTGTGATATTTTATGAGCTCATACTTGATTTGAGTCAAAGGACTGAATCAAGAAATTTTTGTTAAGTTATGCAATGAGAGTTGGTACCTTAATAGACTTATAATTATCAAGTTTGCAAGTAAAACATATCTTAATTGTTAGTTAATTAACCTTAGGATTGCTTCAAATCCAATTAAGTAGTTAGGAGTAGTTTTGAGAAATTGAAAGATTGCAACTCAACTATTATTTATTTCAATTAGCATTGCTTGATTAGATCTCAAGAGAGGCTAATAAAAACCTTTGGATATCTAGGATCAAGCATAGTTAAATTCAAAAGGTGAAGGGAAGACAAAATAAGGATAGAATAATCCTTAAATTTCCACTATTGAATACTTCAATTTTATTGTCATCTTTGATTTGTTTAGTTATCCAGTTTGTTAGTTTTCTTTAATTTTCAATCAATTTAATCTTTTGTTACCTTAAAATTGTTATATGATTATATTCAATCCTCATAGGAATGATATCTTTTATACTATAAGTTATGATTTGTATACTTTCAGTACATAATTTTTCTATATAAAACTATCAATAATGCCTAAAAAATCAAGCAAAAATACAATTAGAATGAAATAGTCATAGAATAGATTTCACAAGTAAACATCATAATTGATATTTTGATTAAACATCATAAATGTTATTTTGATAACCGTTTTAAAATCAAGTGTATGGAATTTAACGCCCTTACATAAAAAGTCACTCAATTCACTTAAAATGTTCAAGGTTACTAATAGTAGCACTCTTAAATTAATACATAGAGAGTCTTAACTATAGACTTGCTAATGCATCACATCTCCACCACTATAGAATAAACTAGAGGAAAAAAATCAAAAGGTCCTCAAATTAAGGTTTAATGAGATTTAGTTAACGTATGGAAAAGGATAGATTTTAGGTTAATCAACAAAAAGGAAATTTCATAAACAACACTATACAAAATTTTGATTCAATGTCACTCAATTCTCTAAATAGAATACAAGTAAGGCGCAAAACAAATCTTAAATAACAAAAATATCTTCTCTTTCTCCTTCCCATAACTATAACAATTTAAAAATCTACATTTTTTCTTTTTTCTTTTTGATTAATTTGTTTAATTTTTCTTTTTTTAAAACTAAGCTTGTTTTAAGATATTTTTGAATTTATTTCCTATGAGCTTACAAGAAGAATATACGAAACATTGGATAAATTGCAAATAAAAAGATATAACCTTAAATGCATAAGCTCACACCTTTCCTCATTCGTGATACTCCTTAATCTAATCAAATTCTTATACAATTTGTTAAGTACAATCCTTCAAAGTGCAAAAATAAATATCAAGCTAACAATAAAATGATTTATTAGCTTGAAACATGGTTAATATAATCCAAATAAAAGGCTAATGCTTACCTAAGAGATTAAAAAAAACACATGTATGATAAAATCAAAGAAAAAGGCCCAACAAAGGCATAATCTAGGTGTTTTTTTTCATCTTAATGCCTTTAATATAAAGAAGAGGTCTTAACATAGATAAAAAAATTATAAAATTATCCAACTATATATGATATTTACACAACAAAGGAAAATAGGGCATAATATAATGATAATAAATGTCCATAAGCTCAAAACATCACAATTTAAGCTTATGTGTGAAAAATCCTAAACACTCTCATCCAAATTGATGGCCAAAATATTCATTCATTATGTAGTAAGTAAAAATCCATCTAATCATACTTTCATCTTTTCATATTCTAGCTTAATTCAATGATTCTCATTAACTCTAAGTGCTTTAAGATAATAATTGGTAAATATCTATATAAGAAGAATTAATAAATAAAAACTAAAATATGCTTGAATCATAATTAAATGCCTATCAAAATAATAGTACCCTTTCCCCATGCTTAAAGACGTAGATTGTCCCCAATGTACATAATGAAGCCTAGAAAAGAATTAAAAAAATAATCAATATGAAGAAAAGGTAAAGTGAACTGGTACTTCCCAATTTATAATCTAGAGTTTTGTGTTAATAGTGTGAATTCCATCCACCATTAGTTATCTTTGTAAAAAAAAGCATCAAATAATAGTCAAAAAATAAACACAAACTAACTATATATATGAAAAATATGTGGTTTAATATATTAACAATAAATAAGAAAAAGAAAGAACAAAATAATGTTAGTTAGTAGGGTCAATGCTTTGCTGGTTATTAAAAAATAAAATAAAAATACATAAAAAATAAAAATCAAAGAAAAAATGTCATGTCATTTTTTTTAGAATCCTGGACAATTTGAGCAACTATATGGTCATTTGTCTACTTTTACTCTATCTTTATTCAATGATTTGTTTTTCTATAGGGACTATTAAGCTCTCAAGTGTAATGGGATACTACCTCTACTTGTCTTGGGTCATCGGACTGTTAAAGAGTCATTAATAATGTATTAGCTCTCATAGGTGGACGTGGGACCATAACTCCCTAATGATTGGAGATCTACACAAAGACCCCTGATCGTGTTACCTACTTTGTTAGATCTCTCAATCACTCTTGAATGGTGTGCTATGCCACTAGGATCCTATATACTTCTCTAACTGGGAGATCTTAAGCTGGGCTCGATGTGGTGGTGTAAAAGTTTGACCAGTTGTACTTGTGCTCATTAAGGAATCATCTTGTTTGCTTAGATGCCATTAGAGGAAGTGATGGAGGAGCATCCTATTTAGGCTACTACTCTGGTATCTTGAGGCAATACCTTCTACTCTATCCATAATTGTAAGCTCCTGAGCTCCTACTACAATATACTTGGGTCCCTATTGACCATACCTCCTTTAGATCATACCTATCACTCTCAGAGTGTCGAAGCCAATGTTAACATATATCACATCAGTCTCACCTCAAGTGGCCACTCTATTAAACTTAAACTTTGATTAGTCAAAAAATGTATACACCCATGCATATGGCTCAAAGCTCGGCATCATATGCCTAATGTCTAAAGAACCAATCTAGGGCATATCTGATTTGGATAGTGTCTCTCCCTATCATACTGTAGAGGGCAAACATGTCTATCTTCCCCACCATACTGTTGTTATCCCCTGTCTTGCTTGTTTTTGTAATTGAGCAGTGAATGTGCATATCTAACTGTAAAGGATCTTAGTTTCAATGCCTTAGATCTCATGGTCTCATAAGACCACTCTCTACTGATGGCCAAAATTTCTCTTCATTAGTTCAAACAAGGAATCTTACTTATAATGCTGAACAATCCTCAAAAGTAGCACATTCCTCTAAGCGTAGACCCATCTAAATGGAGAACACCGTGTAACTCATGATATGCATCTCTCCAAGCACCTGAAATTGGATAGTATTCTCAACATCTAAAGTGTAATGTTGCTTTTCCAAAGTAACTGTGGCAAGAAACTCAAGTGCCAACATTTTGTAAGCAAGTTCCTCGATTGTGAAGAAGTGATCCTAGGCACCAATACCGATCAGATCTCGAGCATCCTGAATCAAATTTATGTATTTGAGCACTCCCTAGTCAATGCATCTACTATTAGGGTATGAATTAGACCTCAATCTCTTATATCAAGCAATTTAGGTTAGCTGTGAAATTCAAAATGGAATGCATCATTAGCATAGGATATGTCAACTATCGAGGTGGTTGTTAATGTGCCCTCACCCTTTTTCCTCTTTGATTGATACTTTTCTAAGATCAATATTTGAATTAACTGTAAATGCACAACATAGCTGTAGCTAGCACAGGCAAGTATGAGTTAAATCTCACAAAGACAATCATTACAAGTAACAACCTCTCTTCTATTATCTAACTGACGAATTGGATTTTGGTTTTTAACTAAAATAGTACCTAAACAATTAAAGAAAGTAGGAAATAATAATTGGCAGAGAACAAAGAAATTCACTTGGAAAACAATCAATATCACAAATTAGTGTTTAGATAACCCTTAGATAATTAACCTTTTATTATGAAATTTTTATTGGCTAATAGAACCATGAAAATTACTATCTTATGCTAATAATTCTCTCAAGACTACTAACAACTAATCCTAGTGTTTAGGTAACGAATCCCCTTAAAACCCTTAAATAATTAATATTTTATTATACAATTTTTTATTGACTAATGGACCATGAAAATTCTTATCCTATGTTAATAATTCTCTTAAGACTACTAACAACTAATCCTAGGTTTATTAATCGAAATTCTTCAAGTTAAAGATTCTAGGACTGCTTTACCAATATGTGAATTACGCTATTAGGTTTGACCTTAATCTAGAGGATTTATGTCAACCTATCTATCGATTTGTAATCAACTCCTTTCAATTACAGTAGATCTATTCATAAATAAGATTTCTCAATCTCTGTGTTATGGAATAAGATTATGTACTAATATTCTGAATCTATTAGAACACATATAAAAACACATAATTAAATCATATTAGATTAATCCAAACCATTGCATTAAATTAAAAATCAAAATATATTTTAACATAAACTAGAGTTCATCACACCTAGACACTAAAGATGTTTAGTTACACATAATAGAAAATGAAATCAAAGATAAAATGGAAGAAAAATGAATAGGAAACAAAGATTTCATAATTCTAAATCTCCCTTTTTTATCGAATGTTCTTGCAAGTTTGAGGTTTGATATTGTAATCTATTGGATTTGTTGATGATTTCTTCATGTTTTCCACTTCTTTATATCAATATCATCCCTTTCGAATGTTCTCCATGTATAATATCACCTCTGTAAGTTTGCTCTTTTCTTTTGCCTCCACTCACGTCTTTTATAGTAATTTTAGGTTTCTAGGAGATACACGATCTGATACACGAGCATGCACTGGACCATATATATCTCAAAATCTCCATAATTTGTGATTTTGCATAGGATGTGAGATGTATACGGCCATAGACACAGCCGTGTATCCTTTATTTGCTTTAAATCTTCATTTTATGTCAAATTTCCCTCTGAATTCTTCTCATTTTGATCCATAAAGGCCAGCAAATTAAGCACCAAATATACAATAAAATATAAAATATCAAGTAAAATACATCAAATATAGGTATATAAATATGGTCAAATATGCATCTATCACTTATCTAGGCACTTTATTTTCCCACCATTAGTGTGGTATGTTTTTCCTCTACATCATTTATTCCCTAAAATATGAAAATAAATACAAATCGCAAAAACAAAAAGTTAATAATTGATGTTAATCAAATAATGAAAAATAAATACCATAATGCAACCCTAAATTAATTAATCATGGATTAGAAAAACACACAAAAATAAATAACCTAATATAAAATGTGAAAATAAAGTGTAACGACAAACTTAAATATCCAATTTAATCACACAAAATTCCCTAATATTTACTAATAGAAAAAGTGCAATTAATCCATCTCAACATCCTAATTAATTAAAAAACCTAAAAAATTGTACTAGGGTCATAGGCTATTATGATCCTGCCATTATTGTAAGCTTGATGGTTTCATATAATTTCCTAATTCTTATCGAAAGTCTAAACACATTTAGGTAACTTATTAGCTTTACATCTAGTTTCCAATAATCTAACTAGTTTAGGCTTATTTGAAAATAGATAGTCCTTCATTATTTACTAATTTTTAGATAGTTCATACCCTTTACATTCCAAGCTATGATCATGTTGAAAAATTAGGGGTCTAAGATCCTTTATTTTTATGTTTCCTACCAAGTTTTTCTTTCCTAGATTTGGTCATTACAAAAATTAGCCCAATAACCTTTTTTAAAAAATTAAGTAATTCATTGATATAAAAAATTGTACAACCTTGCTAGGTACAAAGGAATTTAGTTACAAAAGTTTGGAGAATCTATGTTTCTAGCTACACAAAGACTTTAGAAGGATCATTCTAGTAGCAATCTTTCTCTCATGCTTGATGAAAGGTTATTTGTTAATCCTCTAGCTTTCATAGAGAGTTTGCATTAGAGGAAAGTCTGCTAGGTTGCTATCTACTTCTAACCTTGTTTCTAAATATTATGAAATTCCTCTCTTGCCATATGTAGTATAATGTAGAAGCTAAACTGATCTTGATAGTTTTATAATATGCGTTGGTTACCATTTTTAGGTTTCCATCCCATTGGATTAATTCATAATAGGAGTTGGTTTCTTTTTATATTCTAAGAACTCTTTGCAGTTTACTCCTTATGTTTGTTGTGTACCTGCACCTCACTAGTAGATCGTCCAAAGATTCCAGGTTATGACTGCATAACTCACACTATAGAGAATTGATTGGAAACTTAATTCTATCCTTGGTGGGTAGTTTCCCTATTAGCCCCATCCACAATATAAATGAAAGAGATGGATTAATATCAGTATTCAATGCTAAATTTTTCCATTCCACCTTGTTGCTTAGATACTTTTAGAGAAATGTTCTACAGGTCTTGGAGTTAAAATTCTTTGAACCCTTTGCAGTTTATAGCACCTCATCCTGAGTTATTTCGTGACATGCTGCAAATTCCCTGTTATGATGTCCACATTCCTGTTGTTATGTTAAGGCCAATACCATCAATTATCCTTGATCAACTTGCTTACTTTAGTATCAGGACTAACCACCATCTTTAGGTGTTGAATTTCTTTAATTTTGTATCGAGGTCCTTTGGAGTGTCAATTATCAAACCAAAACATTGCTTGTTCCCCATTCCTACTCTTATAGAAGATTAGATCTTGCATCCACTATCTTCTTCTTAAGATTTGTTTGAAATTCCAAGACATATTTTGTTTAATCTCCAACTTCCATATACTGCTGCTTTTAATGAACACACCGTGTATCTATTTCACCCAGAGTTCATCCTTCGTACTACATAATCTCTATAATTCTTTGCTAGACTAATTTGGTTTATCAACTTAGCTGAATATATTCCCCCTCTCTATTTTTTGTAGGCTTGCATAGTATACTCTAGCTAACTTTAGCCTTGTTACTTTCGTGCCTTAATCCCTCCCATATGAATTCTCTCAACTTCTTATTAATCTCTTTAAGCACACTCTTTAGGAGAGATATGTTACTAATCCAATAACCTGTTAATTTACTCAAGATTGTCTGGACCAACTGTAGTCTTCACCATAACTGAGATGTTTATTTCACCAATGGTTGATTGTTCTCTTAAATGAGCCCATCAATGGTCTCCAATTAAAAGTAGTGACTCTTTTTTTTGTGATATAGGCACTCTAAGGTACTTAATTGGGACACTTCCTTGTTTTTGTCCTTTATGTTGGATCGAAAACAAAAGAATTAAAGATTTGGTTAAAACGGTAGATTTCAAAACTCTTTCCGAAATCAAAACACAGCAAAAACAACATAACCAAATCAACATGTTTTAGCTATACATGATACGGTATAAGGAAAATAATTATCATAAGAACAATATGGAAATTATACCAACTCCTTACTACAACTTTGACTCCTCACTTTTGTATCTTCTCCTTGTTATTGTATCCTAGACCAATTCAATCTACCACGTGTTCTCCTTGGACAACTTGGTTTCCAATATCCTTTGGTAAGAAAGGAGAAGAAATTTTAAATAGATTTTCCTTAGTTGAAAGAAGCCAAAAATGAGACCCTTCTCATTCAAGTTTCGACTAGGCTATGCAAGAAAGCAAATAGTGAGTCAAAAAATGCAAGAACAACCCCTTCTCTCCTTCTCAATTTCGGTTATTATGAAAAAAAGAAGTGATATGCATCCAATGCATCACTTCATTCTTTAATCAATCATAAAGAAGCCAATAAATTAGACTCTTCTTAATTGTTTAAGATGGCTATATGAAAAGACCAATAGCCTAAATGAGACCCTCTCATTTTCGGTTATGAGATGAAAGAAGGGAGAGAGTACATCAAATGCACCTCCTCCTTCTTTAATCAAATGAATGCTAAAAGGTTACATCACATGCCATTATTAAAAGACAACTATTAAACCATTTAATGATAAGATCATTACTCCATTTAATGATGATGAAGCATGATAAAAATCATATTAAATTTAGCAATTCAATGCTAAATGTGCAGCTGCACATTTAGCTATAAAAAACTGAAATATGCCCTCCCTATTTTAATAACTTTGTTTCAAGTTAATTAATATAATTATTTAAATCAAACTAAAGTCTAGCCCAATAATAAATGTTCAATTGGGATTCTAATTAACAATTAATTAGTGCAAGCCCAACATTCAATTATATATTTTAAAACCTCTATTTATGTTTCTTACTTTGCTTGATAACCTTCCTAGAAACCAAGTGGGGAATTTAATTGGACTTATATAATTCAAGCTCCAATAAGCCCGGAATTAATTTAATTTCATTAGAATTAATTCCAGCTTATTAACCAAATGTCATT
>JANIJH010000006.1:42750315-42780070 GCA_024520975.1 Erythroxylum areolatum
ACTTTCTCAAAGCATTTAAAGAACAATAATTGCAAGACCTTACCTTGAATCTTTACCAAATGAAGAGTTTCTGGGCTAATGGACCAAACCAAACCCACATAACATGTATTTCATAACTTGTAAACTTGTTACCCAAAATGACACATTTTCGAAACATGATTTCATAAACTTGATATCCTTTCAAAAACATTTTCATTATTTCATTTCCTAATTCATCCACAAAATTCATATACAAAACACATAGTACTTTCTCAAAGCATTTAAAGAACAATAATTGCAAGACCTTACCTTGAATCTTTACCAAATGAAGAGTTTCTGGGCTCTTATGAAATCTGGGCTCTTATGAAAGCTCTTCTCTTCCTTTATCTTTTTCTCTTCTTGAACAACCTCAAAATCTCTTTAGAAAGCTTAAAAAAGATGAATCCTAGCTTAACTCTCTTCCTTTCTCTCAACTAACGAAGCTCTCTTCTTTCTCTCTTCTATTTTCATTCTTTTCCATCAATTCACGCTTTCTCCTTCTCTTAAATATAAGACCACATTTTCATCTTCTAATCCTACCCTTAATGAGTGTGCAATGTCCATTTTACCCTTCCATATATGCCTTATGTTCTTTATCCTTAAGTGACTTGCCAAAAATGCCCTTGAACATTCTTACTACCTTAACACTTTAATTCAATTAACCTATGTCATAAAATCTTACTAACATTAACATAATAATTAACTCCACAAAAATAATTCCACAAAGACCTTATAATTAATTTAAATCATGCTTATTCATCAAGAAAAAAATTCGGGGGCCAACATTTCTCTCCCTTTTAAAAGAATTTCGTCCTCAAAATTTTTACTTGACTCATTTAGAGGCAGGGGTATGTCTCCTCATATTAGCCATAATGTCACCTCAAATTGAAGAATCCAATCATGTAATTGGATACTTTACATCAAACATAATTCATACACTCTCAGTAGTATATTCTACATCTTATGCTTGTATCTCTATCAATGAGCTTCAAGACCTAAAGGATTTTAGGATAAAGTTTACAGGCTCACTCAGGTTCACTCAATTGCTAGAGGGTTCACTCAAAGAGAAAGGTTTGACTTTAAGTTACCTTCTCTCCAGTATCCTTGAAGAATACATTTTGAGTGATTATGGCAATGGAAGCTTATGGTGAT
This sequence comes from Erythroxylum areolatum, assembly GCA_024520975.1. Lineage (NCBI taxonomy): Eukaryota > Viridiplantae > Streptophyta > Magnoliopsida > Malpighiales > Erythroxylaceae > Erythroxylum > Erythroxylum areolatum. The sequence continues at coordinate 42,751,486 of JANIJH010000006.1, forward strand.
ATAGAGTTACATTAGAGGCTTGTCAAAACCGCTCTCCTAAATAAAGACCTTTATAAAGAGGTCTATATGGTGCAACCTGAAGGATTTCAAGATCCAGATGGAACTGACATAGTTTTTATGTTAAGCAAATCAATATATGGTTTACATCAAACCTCCGAAAGTGATACCTTATATTTAATGAGGTTTTGACCTCTTTGGATTTATGGAAAATAATGTTAAAAATGCTTTTATCATAAGGTCAGGGGGAGTAAAATTATCTTCCTATTATTGTATATGGATTATATATTGCTCACGTTAAATAACTTGACCATATTACATGAGGTTAAGAAACTTTTGGCCATGTATTTCAATATGAAGGACCTTACTAAAACATCTTTTGTCCTAGGTATGCAGATTTAACGGGATAGATCTCAACACTCATTAGGCCTCTCATAGAGTGTATATATTGAGTATATGCTTCAAAGATTTAGTACGGTTAATTGTAAACTTGTCGTAAAACCTATCTCCCATAGTGATAGATCATCTTTGGCATAGTATCCAAAGAATGAAGTAAAGAGAGATGCTATGAGGAATGTTCTTGAAACTGGTACGGTTGATAACCTGATGTATACTCGGGTAAGTACTAGGCCATTGTATGTACTATTAAACTGTTTGGTCAATATCTGATTAACCCAGGTATAGACCATTGGAAAGCAGTTAAGCGAGTGTTGAAATACTCAAAGGGAAATAAGGATTATATGTTGACATATAGAAAAGTTAATAGTCTAAACCTCGTAGGGAATCCAGATTCAAATTTTAGCTATGTGTCCGAATGATTGAAAGTCCACTTAAGATTATATTTTTATGTTTACAGATGATATAATATCTTAGAAGAGTGTTAAGTAGACACGAGTGATTTCCTTGACATGTAGAGTGTATGCTATGGGACTGCTTCACAGGCGATTTGACTATGACTCAGAAACTTAATTTCTAAGTTATCTGTGGTTGATTTAGTGGCTAGACCCATTCAGTTGAACTGTGATAATCTTGCTACTATGTTTTTTAGTAACAACAAAGAATATCACAGGGACTTAGCATTTGGAGTTAAATATTTAACCAAAAAGAAGTTGATACAAAAAAGGTGACATTAAGGTGGAGCATTTGAGGATTGAGGAAATGTTAGCTTATCTTTTAACTAAAGGACTTCGCCCACCTGTGTTTGGAAGACAAGTATACAGTATGAGTTTTTTGAAGTTCTTAAACACTATTAGTTAGGGGATCATTATGTTTGCTCCATATACATTTTGATATCATAAATAGTCATAATACATGTGAAAGTTTTAAGATTTGTATCGATCTTAAGCATTTTAAAAGTCAATGGGCAAACATACAGAATGACCTTGAGCCTATGTCATTTAGATGCATACAGTTTTATATAGATATCTATGAATTTTAATATGACATAGGAGGATATAAGTTATTAATCCCATAAAGATTCTTTAATGTAGCTTTGCATTAGGTTTGAGAACATAAAAGTTTTCTTTGATGTAGTTTAACATTTGGTGAGAGAAAACAAGTTTTCTCTAATAGTATTTAGCATTTGGTGAGAGAAAACATGATTTTTCTAATGTAGTTTTCTATATGCAATTTAGTATAAAGGTTAGAGAAATCGAAACCTACAAACAAAGATAATTTAGTTTAGATCATACATGCATCTTCTTAGTTTGTCACACTCTATTTTGCCATTCATGTTAGTGATGTATTTCGTATGCGTGATTGTTTTGGATCTATGTCACACGTAATATATGTATTTGATACTTTTCAGTATCGAAAGCTTTGCAGGACGAAACGATGGACTTTTGTCATCTTTGAATCAAATGTTTTGTTTTTAAACTCAGTTGACTAATACAATAGTATAACTTAACCGAATTTTTAAACTGTTTAAAACTTGATTCATACCAAGAAATTAACTATTGTCCAAAGGGGAGAATATTGGATATTTTTGACATTTCCTATAAAGTTGGACAACATTAAAATTCAATTTTGATTTTTCAATTACTTATCGGTTAAGTTACGTAAATTTGATATAGATAAAGATAATAGAAGTAGCTCAATAAATGATCTAAGTCAATAGGATGAAGTCCAAGATAAAAATAGATTCCAAACAATGTGGATCGGACCTATATTGAGCTGTGATAGGAAAGTCCGATATGAATGTTATATACAGAGGTTGTCTTTGCAGTTGCTTATCTCATTAGTGAACGTAAAGTTACTTTGACTTATTAATAGGTTCATGTTTTGAGAAAACTGTAAAAAGACATTATCTGCATTCCAATGAACAATTCCCTTAAAAGCGGCGATGAATTTGCGTTTGTTTCGGTCTTGAAAAGCTTGTTTGAATTTATGAAACTGAAATTAGGTATTTTCTTCATTTCTTCATTTATTTCCCTTTCATGTTTGACCGATATACGTAACTAAGGTCCTATTATGTGCTACATAATTTGATTGTTTATATTATTCTTTATTACTAAGAATAATTTCATGATAAAATAATTATAACTGTACCTTTTCTTTCTTCGTACTGTATGGCAATTGAATGGTCTGTCTAGACCGGAACCACACGTATCGCGAGAACATCAGTGAGACAGAGGGGATAGAATGATATGGCATTAAATATTAAAACGACACGAAATATTGAAAGATCCAGAAAGCGAAAGCGACCGTACCAACGAATGGAGGGGACCGACTGGACTTCTGTAGCGAATATTCACTGCATTTGAATTTTAAGTTTCGAATCCGCTCCACCGCTTTGGCGTTTCCTATCATCTCACGCAATGATAAGTTGATAGCCAGTAGTACATGCAGGGTTACGTATCAGATAAACAAGCTTGCTTTTCACTGATAGGACCAGTAGAAAAGGAAAGGCCTCTGTAGGGCCTGTACAACGCATCCAAGGTAGCGAGACCAAGTCTCTTCCGCTTCTTCTTCCTCTCTCTTTCCCTCTCTTCTTTATCTTCTTCTCTCTCCTTAACGCAGCCCCTGAAACCCTAGAACTCAAGCTCAGTTTGGGTTGTGATTGGGTCAAATTGAGCTCGTATTGGGGGCTGAGCTCTTCTGATTTGAGCTTGGTTGTGTGTGGCGGTTGTACGGTTTTTGTTATCGGAATCTCTGTATGCGCTTGGTTTTCGGCGCTGTGGATCGTTGGTGTTTGGGATTGAAGAGCTGTATAGATGTCGTCTTTGAGCAGAGAATTGGTGTTCCTCATACTTCAATTCCTTGAAGAAGAGAAATTCAAGGAGTCTGTTCATAAGTAATCCTCTGTACCTTCTTGCACTGTGTCTATAGTTACATTTATATGTCGACGTGTATGTTTGTTCGCATGTGATTGCTTAGTCTTCTTTTTATTAGCCTTAGAGGAACTCCGATTTTGTGGAAGTAGACTTCTCGTGTTGGTTTATTTGGATGGTGGTTTCGGCTGTTTGTAAAAAGCTTGAAATTGTACACGATGAGAATTTCGTGAGCTGTATTTTTCTTTAGATTGTGAAGGGATATTTAGGGAAATGGGAAGTTCTGAGTGGGAAGTTACGGGGGTTCTCTGTCTTAGGTGGTTAATGTTTCTCACGCGTGGAAATCTTACTTGCTCACATAATAGCTTTATACGCAGTTTTTATTAAGTTTATTGCTATGGGCTTGAGTATTGGTGCTCTTCGAATGGGAGCTTTTGCATGTTTGTGGTGTTAAGTTTTGATGAATGCGAGGCCTTTAATTAATGTAGCTAAAGATGCATTATTGGTGGCATGTGAGGAGAGTTCAAGTATTAAGCAGATTTGTTACACTATTAAAAGTTTCCACGTGGTTGAGTTGAGTTGTGCTGAGCAGGGCCTTTTTCTTTGTCTCGCATGAATATTTCGCACTACAAGAATGAAATTTGCTATTGTTAGTTATGTGGAATAACATGAAAACATTGCTCAAATGAAAATGAATTTCTTCCACAGGCTTGAGAAGGAATCAGGTTTTTTCTTCAATATGAAGTATTTTGAGGAGAAAGTTCATGCTGGAGAATGGGAAGAAGTCGAAAAGTACCTGTCTGGTTTCACCAAAGTTGATGACAATAGATACTCTATGAAAATATTCTTTGAAATCAGAAAGCAGAAGTATCTTGAAGCACTTGACCGGTATGTAGTTGATATCGTTGGTATCAGTAGATAGATATAATTATTGTATCTAACTTAAAAAAGTTTTTATTTGTTGGTTATATTTGATTTCAGACAAGACAAAGGCAAGGCTGTTGAAATTTTAGTCGGCGATTTGAAAGTTTTTTCTACATTTAATGAAGAATTGTACAAAGAGATCACCCAACTTTTAACCCTTGGGAATTTCAGGTAGTTGTCATTTAGACGGTAATCTGTTTTTGATCAATTCAATTTCTGTCAAACTATGAGGCATGTCAGTAAATCCACTAATTGATAATCTCTTCCTAATTCAGAAGATCTTCATGAATTGGGGTTGGGAAAGCTTCCAAAAAATGTCAATATGAAAAGCTTCTTGTTTTATAAACTATTATAATTTATTTTAAATATGTGATAAAATTCTTTCCTTTTGATGAAAAAGCAATGTAGAAAAGTGCATTAGATAGTGAGAATGATCATGATATTGCTTGCTTCTGACGATACTTTTTTATCTTATGAATAGTACCGTATGACTTGTGTTTTGGTTCTGAGCCCAGGGAAAATGAACAGCTTTCCAAGTATGGTGATACTAAAACTGCTCGTAGCATAATGCTGGTGGAGTTGAAAAAGCTTATTGAAGCTAATCCTCTTTTTCGTGATAAGCTTGTATTTCCTGTTCTGAAGTCATCAAGATTGAGGACTCTCATAAATCAAAGGTATGTTTATGTTTACTGATTAACAATCAACCATGATTTTGAGTTGATGTCTTCATCATTGGTTTGAATTCTTTTTGGTACTGTGTACTTGCTTTATAATATTTTTTCTTTGAGATTGTTTTATACTATTTACCAAGGAAGATACAGAAGTTATTCTATCTTAATCGGATGAATTGGTCTTTTTAATGAATGAATTATTTATTTTATTATTATCATTGCACAGGGTCTTTGTTTAGAAGGGTCTTTGTTTATAATATCATTCCTGTTTTGTTCATTTAATGACTTATTCACACATGGCAACTCTGCTGTTGGTGGTGTCCTCTTTAAGTGCAGTGGTAATTGTATTTTTACCTCTTCTATAGTATGTGTACTAATTGATCTTGGGATGCTCTCTCTTTTATAAATCCCTCTGTATTTTTCTGTATGTTTTCTCTGATTATGTTAAAAGTAGTGGGTATAGTTGTTGATTTTTAACATTCTTGTATGCATTAGTTTTATCCAATTATATTGTACTTCTTTAATGATGATTGCTGTTTTTTTTTCCGACTATTTTTTCTTTACAGTTTGAACTGGCAGCACCAGCTTTGTAAGAACCCAAGGCCAAACCCAGACATCAAGACTTTATTCACTGATCATACATGTGCAACTCCAAATGGTCCTCTTGCTCCTGCTCCAGTCAATCTTCCTGTTGCTGCTGTTGCAAAGCCAGCTGCTGCTTATACATCTCTTGGGGGTCATGGCGTATGATATCTATTTCACATTTTTCTCAAGTCCATATTAATTTGCTGAACTTCAGTTTGACTTTACATGTTTTGCTTTTCATTTATTCGGTACAGCCATTTCCACCAACTGCAGCAACTGCCAATACTGGTGCTTTAGCTGGTTGGATGGCAAATGCTTCTGCTTCTCCCTCTGTGCAAGCTGCTGTTGTTACTGCATCATCCATTCCTGTTCCACAAAATCAAGGTTTGTGTTGTAATGCTGAATGTTGCTCAACATTTAAGCAAAGGGGTTGTGTAGCTAGTGAGCTTAGTAGTACGAAACTCCCAATTAGTTCTGTTGGTGAGCTATTGCATGCTGCACATTTTTGGAACCCACCTAATGAAAAAAACTTTTGTTTTATTTATCTGTTTGCTTGTCTAATTTTTCTTGATTGACAATGGAGGGTGTTGATTATTTTGTTATAGGAAATATGAATTATTTTTTTGTGGTCAATTGTGTTGTGGAGGTTTCTTAATAGCATTTTATTTCTCTATTATCAGTTCTAAAACGACCAAGAACACCACCAACTGCTCCAAACATGTCTGATTTTCAAAGTCCAGATCACGAGCAACTGGTGAAACGTCTACGGCCTGCTCAATCTGTTGAAGAGGTTATTTTCAATTACTGTTCCCTTAATTTAATTCTGGGACTTGTCATTATGCCATTTATAATGTGTTTATAGCTTATATGTAGCGTTTTTGCTGAAAACAGTTAGATTTGATCCTTCCTGTTTCAGGTTACTTATCCAACATCCCGACAGCAAGCTTCTCGGTCTCTGGAAGATCTGCCTAGGACAGTTGCCTTGACCATGCATCAAGGTTCAACTGTCATGAGCATGGATTTTCATCCTTCTCATCACACATTGCTTCTTGGTATAGTCTTAATCTTGTTATTGATGTTTGTTTTTGGTGAATAACTTTTTGAAGTTCACAGTGCAATACTTTCAGTCAAACCTTCTGAGCATCCTTGACCGTTGATTATGTTCTGTATATCATTTGTTTAATAGTTGGTTCTGCCAATGGTGAAGTTACATTATGGGAACTTGGGATGCGAGAGAGGTTAGTTTCTAAGCCCTTCAAGGTATGGGACATGACAACTTGCACCCTACAATTTCAGGTAATTTTATGTGGGCGATCATTCTATGCATATGCCCTTTGAACTTATTTCTTCTATTCTTGTTTGGCCTTGTAATTTTACTGTATGAACCTTGTCAGCGTGATTCATTAGGCTGTTAAACCTAAGGCTATATTTGGGTCATTTATATACCGCTACTATAATTGATGATTTCAAGTGACCAAGTATCAAGATTTACCCTTGGAATTTCTTGCAGGCTTCTCATGTGAAGGACGCACCAATTTCTGTCAACCGTGTTACTTGGAGTCCAGATGGAAATTTTGTGGGTACGTAATAAGTTTCAAAAATGGGCAGTTACAGGTGCTCTTTAATATCTTATCTCTTTTTTTGGTTTTACTGCAGGGGCTGCATTTAGTAAACATCTGATTCACTTGTATGCTTATACTGGATCAAATGACTTGCGACAACATTTAGAGGTGTGTTGATATTGTGCTAGTTGTTTGAAGTATTAAAACATGTAACCTCATGTTGATTTAACTTGCTTTTTCATCACAGATTGATGCCCATGTTGGTGGTGTTAATGACTTGGCTTTTGCTCACCCAAACAAGCAACTTTGCATTGTAACTTGTGGAGATGACAAACTAATAAAGGTAGGAGATATACACCAAAATACAAGATTGAAGTAGTTGTTCCTACATATTGTAATGAAAGAAGCTGAACAGGTGTGGGATTTAAATGGAAGGAGGCTGTTTAATTTTGAGGGTCATGAGGCACCAGTTTATTCTATCTGTCCACATCACAAAGAGATGATCCAGGTATTTCAACAATTAAGAAATTGGCCTTTTTGTTGTCATGCATCCCCTTTTAGTCTACAAACAAGAAATGCGAGTTAAAGCCAATATTTTCCTGTTGTTTATTTATGTCTGTTAACGGTGCAAGTTCTCTTGCAACCATGCTTTATCTTTTCAAATAATTTATTGCTTTGGAGTATTAATGTATAGAGTGATCATTTATTTTTGAAATTTGCTTTCTCATAAATCTCTAGTAGTACTAGAACAGCAAATAGAACTTTGGTTTTGCCATTGTAGATCTGGGTTGCTTGCTGCTTTTATTGTTGTTAACTACGTTAGCTGTGGGGTGGTTGCAGTTCATATTTTCAACTGCAGTGGATGGTAAAATTAAAGCTTGGCTATATGATAATATTGGATCTAGAGTTGACTATGATGCTCCAGGCCATTGGTGCACTACGATGCTTTACAGCGCTGATGGTAGTAGGTATGATAAGTGAATTTAAAAATGGACCTTAAATCATTTATACCTTTTCTAAGTCCATTTTTTTAATTCTTTGATGCCATTTCATCCAATTCCTTCAATTGAATTTTCCGTTGTCTATGATTCACTTTCTAAAATTTATTTTCTTCAGGTTGTTCTCTTGTGGGACAAGCAAAGAAGGGGAGTCATTCCTAGTTGAATGGAATGAAAGTGAAGGAGCAATAAAGAGGGAATATTCTGGGTTTAGAAAGAAATCACCAGGTGGTGTTGTGCAATTTGACACAACACAAAATCACTTTCTGGCTGCAGGTGAAGATAGCCAGATAAAGTTTTGGGATATGGACAATGTTAACGTGCTGACAAGTATAGAAGCAGAGGGTGGATTACCGGTAAGTTCACAGAATGCTTTTCTTTAAGGTCTAGATTCAGCTTGAACTGCTTAAATTTCAGATTAGGTATAGCTGTGTTTTTATGGTTTGGTTGCTAGAAATATAGTCTAAGATTTTATTGTTTAATGTGGCTGGAATTTAGGTTTGATATGGCTAGAATTTAGGTGATGTTTGGCTCAAGGGAGTAGCAATTTTATTCCTAACATATTTCTTGGTTATTATTGAACCTGTGGAAAGAAGGACCATTTGACATATGGAAAATTCTTTTCTAATTAAGATTTTGTCGTGAAAGGCCTTAGTCTTTTCTTTATAGATTTTGGCACTCTCATAAGCTTCATTACATATCTCTTCCAACTCTTACAATTGTAATTTTCAATTAATTCTAACCTCATTTAAATCCAAATTGCATTATTTGACAGCCTAGTAAGCCTTTATGTTCCAATTATACAGGTAAATGACAAGGTTTTCTAAATACTAACCTGTATGGTGGCATACCAATAGGAGTTTTATATGTTGTCCTGTATGCCCATAGCGTGTCATTTAAATGCAAACTCCAATCCTTCCTATTAGGATTAACCTCTTTCTCCAAAATTGATTTGATTTTCCTGTTAGAAACTTTGACTTGCCCACTTATCTAGGGTATGTTGTTGAAGTTTGGTGTGTAACACCATATTTCTTCAATAAAACCTCAACAATTCGGTTATAAAAATGAGTCCTGCGGTCACTGATTATTACTCTTGGCACTCCGAACGCGAAAAAAATATAAGACTTAACAAAGTTGACAACAACTTTAGCATTATCAGTATAAGTATCCTTAGCTTCAACCCATTTTGAAACATAATCCACAACAATGAGAATATATGTCTTACTGAAAGAGGAAAGAAAAGGGCCCATAAAATCAATTACCTATACATCAAAAATTTCAGATACTAGGATATTTGTGAGCGATATTTGGTCTTTTGGTCCTAAACCACCAGTTCTTTGACATCGATCACAAGACTTGCAAAATATATAAGCATCATAAAATAGTTTAAGCCAAAACAAATCACATTCAAGCACCTTACGGATTATCCTTCTGGGATCAAAGTGTCCACCACTTGCAAAAGAATGGAAAAAATTCAATATAGAAGGGATTTCATCATCAGATACACATCGCCTAATAATTTGATCAGAACAATATTTCCACAAATGTGGCTCATCCTATGCATAATATTTAGCCTCTCTTTTGATTTTATCATTTTTAGATTGTGATAAAGTACTAGGTAAGGACTTGGTAATTAGAAAATTAACTATATCAGTATACTAAGGTGTTACCTGTTGGGTGGCGAATAAATGTTCATCTGGAAATTAATCTTTCATGTTGTCTGAAGTTGTGTCTAGAAGAATACGACAAAGGTGATCTGCAACAAAATTTCTAGTTCCCTTTTTATTTTGTATCTCCACATCAAATTATTGCAATAGTAGAATCCAACGAATAAGATATGACTTTGTTTCCTTTTTGGACAACAAATACTTCAACGCAGCATGATCTAAATAAACTATGACATGTGTACCCAATAGCTATGAACGAAACTTCTCTAGCCTAAAAACAACTGCCAATAATTCTTTTTTTATTGTTGAATATTTTTTCTAGGCATTGTTGAACATCATGGAAGCATAGTAAATCACATGCGGCACTTTGTTCATCCTTTGGCCCAAAACAATGCCTAACACATAACTGCTTGCATGGCACATTATCTCAAATGGAAGACTCCAATCCAGTGGCAGAATTATTAGGGAAAAAATTAGCTTCTCTTTTAATTCATCGAATGCTTTCCTACATGCTTCGTCACACTTGAACTCCATATCTTTTTGAAGTAATTTGTATAAGGGTTGAGTGGTCTTCGAAAAGTCTTTGATAAAGCATCGATAAAAACCCACATGTCTAAGAAAAGAACAAACTTTCTATACACTAACGGGGTAAGGAAGAGATTTAATGATTTCTATCTTAGCCTTATCAACCTCAATTCCCTTAGAAGAAATTAAATAGCCTAAGATTATCCTCTAATCAACCATAAAGTGACATTTTTCATAACTCAGAATCAATTTATTTTCAATGCAATGTTTTAAATTTTTTTACGGTTAATCAAGCAAGTATTAAAAGACTTACCATAAATTGTAAATTTGTCCATAAAAAGTTCAATACAATCATCCACATAATCAGAGAAAATACTTACCATACACCTTTGGAATGTGGTAGGTGCGTTATATAGTCTAAATGGCATTCTTCGATACGCAAAGGTCCTAAAAGGACATGTGAAAGTCATTTTGTTTTGGTCCCCTAGTGCAACAAAAATTTGGTGATAACCTAAATAACCATCTAAACAACAATAATAAGTTTTCCTTGCAAGTTTTTCAAGCATCTGATCAATCTTTACGAGTAACAGAATTTAACTTCTTGTAATCTATACAAACCCTCCACCCATTTTGCACATAGGTGGGCACCAATTCACCTGAAGTGTTCTCCACTACGGTTACTCTAGTTTTCTTAGGAACCATTTGTACTGGACTTCCTTATTTACTGTCTAAAATTGGATAGATTATCCCAACATTGAGGAGCTTCAGAATCTCCTTCTTAACTACCTCCATCATTGGTGGGTTCAATTTTCGTTGAGGCTGTCTAATTTCCTTAGCTCCATCTTCCAATAGATTTCGATGTATACAAATTGATGGGCTAATCCCTTTCAAATAAGCCACAATCCATCCAAAAGCATCTTTGTAATTTTTCAACATACCTAATAATTGTGTTTCCTGCAAAGATGTTAAACTGCTCGAAATAATAATAGGAAGAGTTTCATGCTCACCTAAATACACATATTTCAAGTTACCTGGAAGAGCCTTCAACTCCAATTTTGGTGGCTGTATAAGAGATGGCAACAACTTCAAATTATTTTTAGTTAGCTCCAGAAACATTCGTATTCCTCTGAGTATCTGCTCTACTTTAAAATCTGAATTGGTATCTAGCTCCTCAGGAATGGCAAGATAATCGGCTAGCGTTTTTCCTTCTTGAATATCCAAGCTATTTTTCAATGCAATCCATAATTTATCTAGTCCACCTAAATAGAATGTTTCCTGCACTAAAGCATAAAGAAAACTCACAGAAACAAAAGATTGATCATCATTAGGAAATTTCATGGCATCATAAATATTAAATTTAATCACATCACCATCAAACTCTATAATTAAAGACCCATCATAGACATCAATTTTTGTTCTAGAAGTTTTCAAAAATGATCTTCACAATAAAATTGGGACTGAAGTGGATGAATCTTTATTACCCATCTGTAAGACATAAAAATCAGTAGGAAAAATCATATTATAAACTTGAACTAAGACATCCTTAAGAACCCCCTTAGGATAGGCATTAGATCGATCAGCAAGTTGGATTATGACATCAGTTTCTTTCAGAGGCCCCATATTTAAAGATTCATAAGTAGATTAAGGCATAACATTAATTGACGCACCTAAATCCAACAATGCTTTCTCAATTTTCAGAATACCTATTTTATAAGGGATTGTGAACATACTTGGATTTGGACACTTAGGAGGTAACTTCTTTTGAAGCACAGCATAAAAATTCTCACCCAATTGCCCCTTTTCATTGCCACTTAACTTTCTGTTTCAAGTACAAAGTTCCTTAAGAAATTTATCATAATGAGGAATTTGTTTAATATCATCAAGCAAAGGAATATTGACTTGTACCTTGCAAAAAGTTTCCATAATTTCTTTGTCTTGCTCGTCCTTCTTCTGCTTGGCAAAACAACTAGGAAAAGGAGGTTGTACAATGAACTGAGGGGTGACAATGCAAGAATCACCCTCCTTTTTCTCTTGTGATTGCTTTGGAACTTCTTTCTCTACTTCTTCTTCAACTTCTCGCTTAGAAACCTTTGGGGTAGATTCCGTTAACTCTTCACCACTTCAAAGTGTGATAGCAAAGCACTCTTCTTTGGATTCACCTTAGGTTGAGAAGGGAGCTTTCCTAAATTTTATGCCTCTAACCTATTGATGGCAATCGCCATTCGACTCATTTGAGTCTCAAGATTCTGTATGTTGGCTTGCGTATCTTGCTAAAATTTTATGATATTCTGCTGAAAGTTCACAGTATTCGTTGCCAATGTCTTGACTATGTCGTTTAAGGAATTATTTTCACTAGAACTTTGTCCCATTTGTTGTTGCTGTCTAGGTGTATAAGGTTGTTTATGTGATTGAAAATTAGAACTTACATGTTATCCCTGATTGTTGCCATAATGGAGGTTTAGACGATCTCGCCAACCCAGATTATATGTATATGAAAATGGGTCATACTTCTGTTGAGGTTGTCCCAAATAACCACCCATTATCTTGGCTTCTTTAACTTGGTCTTCTTGTAAAGTGGGACACATATCTGTGGGATGGCCAACCATCGAACAAATACCACAAGTCTTAACTTCCTCTTTCCTAGATATTGCAAATTGACACACCAAAGAAGTCAAATCATCTAATCTTCTTTCCAATGATGAAACTCCCATCTCATTAACATGTTTTAAACCATGATCATTTCGAGCTAAAAATTGTTGAGAGTTAGAAGCCATAGTTGAAATCAAATCCTATGCAACTGCTAGTGTTTTATTAATTAGTGTTCCTCCACTTGCATCAGCTATCATACTCCTCTCAATCGGTAAAAGACTTAAATATCGAATGAATAGGTTCTTGCTGATTTGATGATGGGGACAACTTGCACACAACTTCTTAAATCTCTCCCAATATTCATATAATGACGCCCTGGTGTTTTGTCGGATGCCACAAATTTCTTTCTGATATTAGCGGCCCTGGAAGCTTCAAAAAACTTCTCTAGAAATGATTTCTTCCTCTCTACCCATGTTTTAATACTTCCAGCAGGTAAATAATATAACCAATCTTAGGCATCGTCCTTTAAAGAAAAGGGAAAAGCCCTCAGCTTTATCTACTCTTCAGTGACATTAGTAGGCTTCATCCCTATACATCCAACATCAAACTACTTCAAGTGCTTATAAGGATCTTCTTCTAATGTGCCTCAAAAAGTGGGTAACAAGTGAATCAGTCCCGACTTTAACTCACAAGTGTTATTATCATCCAAATTTGGAAAATTAATGTAGTGAGGCTGTCGGTCCTCAGCTAAAGCAGCCATGTTCCTTTCCCTCTATCTTTATTCTCTCAGTACTTGTTGTCTTTCTTTTTTCTGATTTCTTAATGCCTTTGCTATTTTCTCAATTTGAAGATTGTACTGCAAATTTTTAGATTGATTCGAACGCGTGTGTACATAAATCATCAAAAATTCCTTGACAACGATGCAAAAATATGGTGTTTATCATCGATTACAACCAAATATAAAAGAAACTAACTTCCTGCAACATAAATTAATGCAGTTGTGGAAAGTATGGATCATTCCCATGAGAAATTCAGACGTTAGTAGTTACATAATAAAAGTGGGGTTTTAAATTGTGAATTAAACAGAATTTAATTGGAATACAAAATTGAAAAATAACTAATAGCAAAACAATGAGAATCTAATAATTAATAGGAACAAATCTTAGTTTCCGGTCTCTTTCATTATTGAACTTACGTTGATCATCGGAACTAAAATAATCAATTCATTAGTTAAGCATTCGTCGTGGTAAATATCTTTACCTATTTTCTCTTATGTTTAATTAACCAAAACATGAATTCGAATTATCCCCTTATTAATCAATAACCTGGATACGATCTCAGATTTAATTAATTAATAGCTTTACAAATCAAGAAAATCGACGAACTAGACAATATATATACGATGTATATTTAGCTTAGACAACTATTTTTCCTAAAATCATGTCCTTAACGTAGTAGGCAAAAATCTTAGTCACTACTTTTGATTAAAAGAATTGAATGTCAACCTGTTTAATCTAGCAATTGATTGAATAACATCATAAACTAGTTGCGCACCTAGCTGTAAAATCAAACAATCAAAAAATAATCCAAGAAATAATTAATACTTGACTAATTAATCGATTGAAATAAAGAACGAAAGTCTTACAACATTCAGAGTTCAATAACTAGGATTCCGTAAACCAAGAGATAAGAGCTTGGTTACCTAACATCACAAATTTTCCTAACTATTTGGGACTGTCATAGGCATTGTTGTGGCTTGATTTTTATTTGGGACTGTCAAGGGTGTCGCTCTTCTCCTCTACCTCCAGCCCTTTTCTCTTCACCTTTCGCTATTGTAGCTGATGGGACAAATAAATATAGTTGGCCACCATCACTGTTCACGCAACTTGAAAACCCTCCAGCCTTCATCTGGGAAATGCAGCTCTTGTCTGCCACACTATGTTGTTTTCTTTATGTTTCCAACCTATTGTGTTTCATGCCTTCTGGTTGTTGCATTTTTTTCTTGCTACCTTTACCTTTTAGCTCCTCTTACTTTCAACATTTTCATACTGCTCCATTTTGCTGCTTGCATGTTGGCCTAATGGTTGTGTTTTGTTCATTCCAGTTGATGCGTGCTTCCACCCCTAGGTATCACTGCACGAGGCCATGTCTAGTTAGTTTAATGCCTGGTTCAGTTATTTTTATCCCAAAATCTTCCTTGTTCTTTCCATTTGGTTCCAAAATACACCTTGACATAAAACTAGATTAATTTCCATTAAGTACAACTTCAAAGCTCAAGAACAAAGAAAATTAACACATAAAAAGATAGAAAATAAAGACACTAACAGTGTCCATTGTATCATATTGAGATATGTGTTATACTTCTTGATTCTGGATAAGTTTATAGATAGATTTGGCAACTAGCTTGAATTCAAGTATTGCATTTCACCCTTATACGTATGGATAGTCAGAGTGTATGATTCAAACATTGGAGGACATGATGAGAGGTTGTGTGCTAAAATTTGAGGGTGATTAGGATAAATATCAACCCTTGATGGAATTTGCTTATAATAATAGTTATCACTTGAACATCATTATGAAACCATTTGAGGCATTATATAGGCAGTGTAGAGATTTAATATATTAGGATATATAGGGTGCTAGATTGTTTAATGGACCAAAGTTAGTTTAGGAGACGGTGGAGAAATTTTGGTTCACAAAGCGATCCTTGAAGGCAACTCATGATTGATAAAAGAGTTATATTAATCAACATTGTTGGGAGATGGAGAACGATGTTGGAGATATGGTATTTCTATGGGTATCACATTAGAGGGGGAATTTGAGATTTGGTAAGGGAGGGAAGTTGAGTTTGAGATACATTTAGCCATATGAGATTGTACAACATAGGTCTGTTAGCTTACGGATTAACATTACGTCCAGAGTTATCTTAGGTTCATGATATGTTCCATGTGTCAATGTTAAGAAGGAAACAATTGGATCCTATTCATGTTATATCAAGGCTTGAGATAGAGGTTGCAAAGGATATAACTTATAAGGAGGAGATAATGAGGATCTTGGATAAACAGATTAGGAAATTAAGGAGACAAGAGATTCTGATGGTATAAGTTTTGTAAAGCCATCATCGTTTTTCAGAGAGGCTATTTAGGAAGTAGAAGATGAAGTTTGACTTTAGTATCCTTATTTGTTTGGACCCTCAAGTATGTAATTTAATTTTGAGGAAGAAATTTTTTTTAGGGGGAGAATTATAAAGCCCATAAATCTAAACCTTAATAAAAACCCAACCTATATCATTGAAAAATAAAAGGAGTAGAGATATAAAAGTAGTAGGTAAGTTGGAAGAAAATTAATGAAAATAACTTTTTTTGTTCTTCTTCTCCATATTTACAAAGTGTACAAAAATACCATCTTTCTCCTACATGTGGAGCATTTCTCATGTATTTCCTCATTTTGTTTGTTTTACAGTAGATTAGAGAGGAAATTGTAGAAATTAACAACCCAAAAATCTATTAGAAAGACACAGAATTTTATATAAGTAAGATTTTTAGCTAAATTACATCCCTTTTATTAGTGATTTTCAATAATCCTAAACTAGTTTCTAGTTTGAATTATGTTGTGATTGTTTGCGACAACAATGTTGATGAAATTGAAAAAAATAAATTAGAGAAAAGGTGGCTGGAAAAATGAGAAAAAAAGGAGTTAGTTGAAGAGGAGAGAATGAAGGAGAAGAAATTTAAGATCTATTTATTACAAAATAGAAATTGTGAATATTTTTGGTAAAACTAGAATTTAAGTCATATAAATGTATTTTTAGTAATAATAAAAGAATATATAGGTAAACTAGGAATTTTTTAATAGTTAAAGGTATTTTAGTAATCATGGTTGTAAGATAAAGTAAGGATATTGCTAATAATTAAGAATAAAGTGGTCAAAATGGGTGATTTTGGATTATTAAGTGTAAGTGGGTTTTAAATTTTTCTTAAAAAATTCTAATAGAATTTTTTAAATGTTTAGGTCTAGGTGACAGATTAAGGAGTAGATTGGGCCAATCGAAATAGTTGAGCCCCAAAATCAGGTAAGGATAAGCTTAAATTGTACCCTTATATTTGTGTACGATTCATAAAAATTGTGAATGTTTTGTTATTAATAAATTATTTTATGGTAAATCATATTTTAAATTAGTAATTAATTAAATTAATGATTAATAATTGAATATTTTGATTTCTAATTTATATGAATTTTGTAAGAATTTTATTTATTAAATAAATAATTGAAAAGGAACAAAATGTTCAGCATTTATATTTTATTTGGTGTTATGATGTGTATCATCTAATATTCTGGGGAAACATATGATATTTATAATTTTCAGTTGTGCATGTGTATACTTAAGAAAATAAGGGTAAGATAAATCACTTTCATGAAATTAGATAGAGACTGGTTTACAATGGTTTGAGATTAGATTATGAAAGTGGTGAATCTATAGCTTGTTTATGATAGGCTATATTTAATGGTCATAAATTGATAGGTTGTCGAGATGTGAGTGAGTTGTGGCTAGGTACCTATTTGCGGAACAAATACTGAGGCATCTTAGGTCCCGAGGATACCCCATGCTAATGATTACGTATTGGAGTGGTATCAGGGTATCTTGAGCCTTACGAATATCCTATGTCGATGGCTAAGTAATAGAGTAATACCAGGATACCAAATTAGATTTAGAGATTGAGGTGCCCTATATTGATAGTTACACATCTAATTACATTTTTACTTAGTGAGTGATTATGATGAGTAAAGATGAATGGACAAACTATTGAATTAAAACCTACAAGGTTAAGCAGGGCTTAGTTAATTCAATTAATAAAGAGATAAAACATAATTGATAAATAATTAAAATAATATTTGTATTAATAATGAATAATAATCAAATTAGGGATGTTTGTTTAGTGCCTGGACAAGTTGAGTATTGTTTATGTATTTTAGTATTATATATCTATTTTATCATTGGGTAAATTATAGAAAAAGTTTACACTTATCTCAGTTTTGCAATACTAGCTTAAACTTTAAAAAGTAGTGTTAAAATACTCAAACTTTCAATTTATAGAGAACATAGCCCGACATTAAATGCCTATTTGGATGGGCTTTTGGGAGGTCAATTAGCACTTTTCTCTACTACAAAAGCCTTTTTAAAGAAAAATAGGTATTTGGTTGTAAAATAAAAAAGCACTTCTTTGATAGATATGGCTTTTTTAGTAGTCAAAATATAGCTTTTTAAGAAGTTCAAATTTAGAGCTTATAAAAAAAGCCTCTCAAATGGTTTTTTTAGGTAAATTTTTCAGATCAATTGTTGCCTCTAAACAATTTTTTTAGTTAAGCATGATTTAGATAATTATGAGGTTCGGACAAGGTGGATTTTTGGTATTTTGGGTAGTTTACTTAAGGTTAAAAGCACTAAGGTGTTAAAGGAAGGGCAAGGTGGACTTTTCTTATTCATTAAGGGTAAAGTGGGAAAGGAAAGGTGTTGTCTTGTGCTTGAGAAGAAGAAAAACATGGATTAGGAGAAAGAAGAAGTGAGATAAGAAAATAAAAAGTGAGAAAGAGGGGTTTTGGTGAAGAGAGAAAAGAATGGAGTTTTAAGCTAGGTTTCATCTTTTCTTAGTCTTAAAGAGAGAGTTTAAGGTTACTCAAGAAGGGAAAAGAAAGAGGAAGGGAAAAGCTTTCTTTAGAGCCAATAATCTCATAAATTGGTGAAGATTAAAGGTAAGTTTGATTTTTATACTTTGGATATATGGAAGGGGTTTTGGTTCATGAAGCTTAGGAAATATATGAGCTTAAGCAATCTAGAGTCAATTTTAGTGAATATGCTTTATGGATTCTTAAATTTGAATTCCTATTGAATGGAAATTTTGTCATTTATGAAGGAAATCAAGGAGGGGATCAAGAAAGGCAAGAGGAGCAAGAGGAAAGACATCTTTAAGCCAATTTCTTAAGAAAGGAATTTAAGATGGGTATATGTTTATAATAGAGTAAATAAGTCACTAAATGTTTTCTTTGAATCAAGGAAGTTTAATGATTTCAATTGCATCATAAATGTTGAATTTATTTTCTTCTTGAATGAATTAAGGATTTGCTATATGTTTGGTATATGAATTGTGTTGAATTGTGAAAAGACTTTGAAAATGAATTTTCTGAAAAAATAAATGTTTATGAAATTACGTTTTCAGAAATGGTTTTCGAAATATCTCATGTTCATAAAAAACAAGTTTCGAAGAATGTGCCATTTGGGAAAATGGTTTCCAATTCATGAATTACATGCAAGTATGTCACGTGCAAGTTGACCAAATTAAAAGCTTCTCCCACCTGCCCGCTAGTGGCACGGAGTTCCTTCATAGACTCTCTCAAGTTTACGTCTACACAAAACCACTACGTGGGATTGTGTTAGTACACCAAGTTTACGACTACACAGGACCATTATATGGAAATGTGTAGTTCGCCATGTTTATGGATTTACCTAAACTATTTTGATGTGCTTATGTGCTTATGAGATGTTAACAAGTTTGATGTATTCATGATTTGTAGTTTGTAAATTTCGGTTATGAATTTGAGAATGACATTTTGATGAATTTAATTAGAACTTTGTATTGGCAAATGAACATTTCAAAGGTTTTGCTTATTTTTCTATTATAAACTGTTACCTACGAGCTTTAAGCTCACCCCCATTCTTTCCCATCTCCAGGTGACGAGCAAGAGATCGAGTGAAAGAGAATCGAGGCATCACTCTAAAATTTGCATCTTTTTGTATTTTAAGCTAGATTTCTAACTACAAGGCTTTAGTTGCATTTTGAGCAAATTACTGTTCATGTATCTTTTTGTATTTTGACATTTTGAGATATTGATGAATTGTGGCTTAAAATGTCCATTAAAGTTTTGTAAAAAAAACTCTTATATTTTGATGTTAATGAAGTGTGTTTGTGTTTTGCTGATGATATTTCAAAATTTGTTCATTTAAATTTAAAGTTTTCCATAAGGGTGAGAATGTATGTTCTGACTTAAGGAGAAATACTGTATTGATCTAGGTTGAATTGGACAAAGTTGTCTTTTTAGAAGTTGTAGATTATTTTTCTAGTTTTCCAATGATATATAGTATGAAATTTTTGGACATTGGAGTTGAGAGATATGATTATTAGAAGTTTATGATTATGAAATTTTTGGACATCGGAGTTGAGAGATATGATTATTAGAAGTTTATGATGTTACATAGGATGGACATTCGGGACAGCTACATTATTTTGAAATTTGGACCCTTATAGAGGCAAAAATTATTTTCGAGGTCTTTATGGAAGTTGTAGGTCTATAAGTCTGGATGAAAGTTGAGTATAGTGTATTGTTTCAGTTTAATAACAGTCCGAAAATGTGTGGGTTATAAATTTTATATTTTTGCTCCAAATTGAATGATTTTGGTGTCATTAGAAGCTTAAGACAATGGGGAACAAATGTTCTGAAGAAGCCAAATTGAAATTTCCAATTTGAGGTTTCCCAAAATCTGTTCGGAAATAGGGGAAATGAGTTCGTTTTTAATGATTGACTGATGTGGGCACGCCACCCTTGTGGGATGCGCATTCAGATGTCACTTAGGACGTCAGGCACGTGACTCGTAAGGGCGGGGTCCCAACATCAATTAATGAGCCTATTTTTTGGTCCCTTTTGTCTTTATGTTTTACACATAATTCTTACAATACTTATAAACTCATCTTCACGTTTATCTTGCAAACTCATATTCTCTAATCTCTTGCGCAATTGTTTTATAATGTATTTAACTATTTACTCAACTTGAATATTTATTTTGGGATTTATATAATATTATTTGACTTTTTATATGTTTTAATATTTAATTTTTTATATTAGTTTTACTTATGTTATAATCCATATAAAAGATTTGGTTAGATATATTTTCATTTATGTTTCATATGGTTTAAAATTATATAATAATTAATTTATTGTGCTTTGTATATTGTTTAATATACTTTAAATAGTATTTATATGCATAAATAATTTTTATTACAAAATAAAATATAGTTAAAATTAAAAGTGCTTTTTGTTTTTATGTTGCCAAAAAGTCTACTATATGAAGCTCTTTCAAAAAAATTTCTTTTTTAAATGACAGTCAAATAATCAACTGACTTCTTAGAAAAGTTCTTCTATAAAAAGATCTACAGAAAAAAGTTCTACTGGTATAAGCCCAATCAAACAAAGGCTAAGACTTATGTTAATATTGCTAATATGGCTCGCCATGTCAAATTTTTGTATTTTCTACATGGCTATCATGTGTCAACTATTCATCCAACTAATTATTAATTAGTTTATTAAAATTTAAAATATAAAACCTTTCTTCTTTAAACCTATTTGCTTTTAGCCCCAATATTTAAGTCTTCTCTAGTATCCCATTTGCCTGGTAACTTGTGGTGGCTAGTCGAGGACATGGATTATGGTTGCCATTGGAATATCAAGATAAATAATACAATCTAGCACTTACATTTTTTATGACCTTCGAGGAGCTGTATGAGGTGAAAATCTCATGTACAGTTCTGTAATAGCACATTGCACATCCTTGAAACAGTTATGGCAACAAAGAAATGGGTTTTAAATAACTGCTTCTGATTTAATATTATGTAAATAGTTGGATCGTGTTCAATTTTTATCTCGGAATCTTTGATAAGTCTTGAAAAGTTTAAACCTTTTTGGTTTTTCCTCAGGGTTTTGGCTCAATTTGATCAACTTATAGTTCTTCTTAGTGTTTTGTTTCAAGGGCATGATATTACTATCGAATCCATTAAAGCACTTGGCTTTGTCCCTTAATTTTTCTATTTTCCCATATGATCTGCACATATAGGAGAGGGATATAAGAACGAAAATAGAGGCATTACCAATAACAATAATAGAGAAATAGAGAAGCTTTTCTTGGAAATTAGCGAGTATCCTAGAGATTTTGTACAGAGGTGAAAATTTCCTTATTGAATTTAAATAGGGGTAATTATTAGTTCGCTGTTTCTATGCTTTTTAGAGTTTCTAGATTCTATGTTACAATGATCATTTTGTTTTTAAAGTAGTATTCATTTTTGGAGTTGTCAACTACAGGGCATTACCTATTTGGAACGGTAGTTTGTTTAAACTATAAGGAATGTAGAATATTTCTATAGTACTTGTATTTATTGTATGTTGTCTTCTTTTGTATAGTATAGGATATTGATGCATTGTATGGATTTTAGTTGTTTTATGTTTTGTATAATAGTTATTGCCGTTTTGTATAAGCAGACATTGATGGTGTATATACCATCTCTTTCTCCTTCGTGAAATAGAAGATAACCATTTTTACTATGGTTAATTTACCAAAAATACAATCCCTAGAGTGTGTTTACAGATTCTTCATGGTATCAGAGCAATCTGGGTAGATCCACACATCCATGAAGCTGAGTTATGGTAGACGGGATGAGTAGTTCGAGATCATCGTTTGCCAATATGCATGAGGACGAGAGTTCACTATTTCTACAGAACTCGAATCATCCAGGAATGGTTCTCATTACGACTCCATTAACTGGGAAAACGACTTATCTTGGAGTCATGCGATGAGAATAGTGTTAGGCGCAAAGCTGAAGCTTGATTTCGTCAATGGAAAATATGAGAGGCCAGGTGAAGGTTCATTAGACTACGATAGATGGTGTCGGGTTGATTTTATGGTTACGTCATTTATACTCAATGCTATCTCCAAAGACATCGTGGAGTCTTTATTGTACATGAGCTTGGCTAGGGATCTCTGAAAAGACCTAGAGCGGCGATACGGAGAATGTAATGGGCCACTGTTGTATCAACTCAAGAGAGAGATTAGTTCGATTTCAGAAGGGGATTTATCAATTTCCAGGTATTTTACTAAACTCAAAAGGTTATGGGATGAGCTGAATTGTTTGGCTCCTATTCTACAGTGTTCATACGGAGCCCTAAAATAATGCTCATGTGAATCCCTTAAACAATTTGTTGAATTTGGAGATAATGATAGATTGCTACAATTTCTTATGGGATTGAATGAATAATATGATGCAATTAGGAGTCAAATACTTGTGATGGACCCTTTACCTCATGTAGATAGGGCTTATTCGATGGATGTTAGGGCTGAAAATCAACGGGAGGTTAATATTTCTTTTGCTGATAACACAAGTAGTGCTATGATGGTGCGTAGTTCTAACAGCAGTAGTGCAAAAGGGGTTGGTAGAGGTGTTTCCAAGAAACTGATGAATAAGGAGGATATGTTTTGTGATTTTTATAAAATGAAAAGACATACAAGAGGTACCTGTTTCAAGATTCATGGGTATCCAGATTGGTATAAGGGTTCTAAAGATAAAAAAGGAGGGGATATGAATAAGGAGTTTGTGAATATGAGTGATTCACCTTTGGATTACTCAATTGAGAAGGGTATAAAGTAATCTGTTTGGAAACAAGACATGGCAGCAATGATTCAACAGGGAATTATGAATTTTATGCAAAGTCAAGGGCAGCAGATTCAGATGAAGGACAAGGGAGGAGATGTTATCAACTTTGCACACTACAACGACTTTGTAGGTAGCATTCTCAATCATTCTTTTAGTTAAATTAGTTCAATTAAATGTGGTTCTTGGATAATAGACCAAGATGCTTCAAATCATATGTGCCATGATCTTAATTTGTTTGCTAAACCTAAACTTGTTGCTAAATATAACCCTGTTCACCTACCAGATGGCATAGTTAAGACAGTAAATTTCACAGGGGATATTATCCCTTATGATAATCTTAGTCTGTCATCCTCTTTGGATATACCTTCATTCAAATATAACCTACTTTCTGTGAACAAACTTACTTGTCAATCTCCTACCAAATTTACCTTTTATGCAACCTTTTGTATTCTGTAGGACCTTGTGACTAATGAGGTCTTAGTAATTGGAAAGGTAATTGTAGGACTTTATGTTCTTGACAAATATTCTTTTCACAAAAATAACATTTTGTCTTACACCACACATTTAGATGATAGTATCCATAAGCCAATACATAGTCATAATGTTGTTGTTAATGGTTTTTGGCACCAAAGATTGATTCTTTCAATAATATGACTTTTTTTGAACAACCGTGAGATATATGCCATTTCTCAAAACAAACCATACTTCCTTTTCCTAAGAGCAGTATATTGTTTTGAAATGTTGCATATGGATCTTTAGGATCCTTATAAGTAAGGGTCAATTAGTGGAGCTCACTACATTTTCACCATAGTATATGATTTTTTTACATTAACCTAGACGTATTTACTCAAACACAAAAGTTAGACTTCTACCTTCTTAGACAAATTCCTTAAACATGTTAGAATTCAATTTCATGCTACAATCAAAATCATTAGAACAGATAATGGGACAGAATTCTTCAGTCATAGTTGTGAGGAAATATTTGTAAACTATGGAATTATACATCAGAAAACTACTCCTTACACTCCACAACAAATGAATGAAAATATAGGCATTTGTTACAAACTGCTAGAGCTTTTATGTTTCAGTCATATTTACTAAAACAGTTTTGGGGAGATTCCATTTTAACAGCTACATATATCATAAATAGGCTTCTAACTCATGTTCTTAACTAGAAGTCTCCTTATTCTGTTCTTTTCCAAATAGAGCCTAATTAACATTTTTTGAAGACTTTTGGTTGCCGTTATGCTTCTAACACCTTTCCTTATAAAGATAAATATGTTCCTAGGGCTTTCAAATCAGTTTTTCTTAGTTATTCTTTAGGACAAAAGTCTTACAAACTTTATGATTTGCGCAACCATCTTATTTTCATTTTTAGGGATGTTGCTTTCTATGAAAATATATTTCCTTTTCAGTTCATTTCTTTCGGTCCAGAAATAGTTCCTTTGCCTAATCCAAATGCCTTAACACCTATTGTGTCTTGAGAATAATCATCCACTGAAACTCTTATTGTTGATTCTTTAGTTCCATCCTCTTCTAATACTGCTTGCTTCACTGATCTTGCTCAAAGTCCAGCTCCTATTCGTAGGAGTACTCGTGTGACCCAACGGCCTAATTTGTTGAATGATTTTGTTTCACTTACATCTGTTACTGATATTGCTCATTCTGATTTTCCTAAAATGAATGATTCTTCTCATATACCTCACACATATCCATTCGTATTCTCCTCACACATTACCTCAGCCTATCATTCTTCTTTAGCAAATGTGTCTATTGTTGAAGAACCTAGTTCTTTTGAGCAAGCTCAAACGAATTTGAATTGGTTAAATGTTATGGAGGCTAAGTTCATAGCCCTTGATAATAATCACACTTAGGACCTTACTGTTTTACCGAAGCATAAGAAGGCTATAGGTTCTAAATGGGTTTATAAAGTTAAACTCAATCCTGATAGGACTGTTGATAGATATAAGGCTAGGTTAGTTGCAAAAGGCTATAATCAAATTAAGGGAGTTGATTACACTATTTGTTTTTCTCCAGTAGGTAAAATGATTACTGTGAGACTTTTTATAGCCATTATTGCTGCCAAAGGATTGCCTTTACATCAGTTAGACATAAATAATGCTTTTTTGCATGGGTATATTAATGAGAAGTTGTACATGTTACCTCCTCAAGGGTATACCAAGGCTGTTCCCAATCAAGTGTGTCATTTAAGGAGGTATTTATATGGTCTTAAGCAAGCCTCACGACAATGGAATCATGAGCTTAATTTTAATATCCCATGTTCGGGGCTAGACCCCAGAATTGTGAACTAAGCGTACTGTGAGAAACTTAGAGTGCATTGCATGCTCATGCATCATTGTATATTCACATAAATGTAAATATTTATTATTGGCATATTTAATTGTTCATGCATTCATAGAAATTTTTGGTGTATAATTGAATGGACAATGCAATTTAAAATGTAAACTGTGACATATTGATAGTAAAAATGGATTTGGAGACTATTAGTATAATTTCGGAATTTTTGGTGAATTTTAGGAATTTCTGGAATTTGGAGTATTTTTGGACTAGGAAAAAATATTGACTAATAGACCAATTAAATTGTGACATGTGGTAGTAATGAATAGTGCCACATGTAATACATGCAAGATAGCCACGTAGTGTAAGATTCAGTATAGCTCTTTCTTTGTTGATTGCCTCTGCACTGAAAACATTGACGAAAAATCTTTAGCTTGTTTACCAACACCGAAACACCAGTTGTTTATTTTGTACATTTGATTTCCTCTTACTGCTGGAAACTTTGTTGAATAAAGTAAGTGATTTTAATGATATTTTACTGTTGTTAATTCTGCATATGAATTTATCATGAGCTGTTAGAGAAGTGCAGTTTTGGTGATTAATGAATGAGATGATCAATGAAAGATCTGCGAAATAGGAATTGTCCAGAAAAGCATGGAATAGGTTCTATTGTTATATTGAAATGGATATGTAAAAGTGTTGGAAAGTTAATGTATGAAATGAAGTTTTGGTGAGGTCGTGATATAGAGTTGATGAAAGTAAAAAGAGAAATAAAATGTAGAAAATGGAATTCATAGGAATGAGAATTGGATTTTGATGTTTAAGTGTCTTAAATGTTAATTGAAGATTAAATAAGCTGGAAAAATACAATAGAGAGAGGGGAAGTGAAGGTTTGGATTTGTTATAGTTGAAGGATAAACTTGAATTTGATTTGTTTAGACATTATATTGGAGTTAGAAATGTAGTATAGATGATTTAGAAGTGAGTGATCTGGAAAAGAATGAAAAAAATGAAGAAGGAGATATATGGTGAAGAAGAGAAGGAAGCCCGATCGTGCTTCAGCACGATCGTGACTTCACTGTTGAAGATCGCGACTTCGCAGGAATAGGAAACACGACTGCGACTTTGAACGTTTTTAAAGAAAGTTTCTTTATGAACATCCTTTGGTATTTTTGTTATAACTTCTTCTCCTGACATCCAAATGACTTGATTCTTGAACAAATAGATTCCTAGCATGTTGCTATACCTCTGCATAAAAATTGGTAGCCTTATGAATTGATTTGGAAAATATTGATTGAATGAAATTGTGAGAATCTATTGGAATAGAATGAACTGAAATATTTTACTGAACATACTTGTGTATTTTTATTAAATCTTGACTTGTAGAGTTTCAAATGAGGTGATTCTTAATTCAAATGAAACTAGAGACATAAATATACAATTATTTTGAGGAAGAAAAATTGTAATTCTGGTTTTAAGAATTTCAAAATCTGTTCTGAAGGCAAGTTATGAGTTCAGTTATAGCCTAAGAATAGACTAGCATATTTACTATATAACTTTCAATATATTGAATCAAATTTAATGATCTTAGTGTCATTAGAACCCTAAGACTCAGAGGAACAATTTTTTAGAAGGAAGTATTGTTTAAATCCTTCATTTTATGGATCTTATTGATCATATACAGTTGATAAGAATGGAATGTTTTCAGAAAAAGATGAAATAGAGAGTGAGTGAATGAATTTTGTCACAATTGAAGTACAAATGATATGTACATCATTGTATGATAGAATTATACTCGAGAATTTGTCATTGAACATGCATGATACATGAAACATTGATAAATGTGTTTATGTTGTTACATAAGCGCTCTAGTAATATGAAATTGTTTTTATTGCATATAGACGAGCAACTAGAGCGACTGCTTCCAAATATTGTCGGTACGTAAAGACAATAGGCTTAAAGGAGCAACTGTGAGTAACCTAAGATGATCTCACTTTATTTTTTCTGTTCTGTATATTACTGAACTAGATTGATATATTACTGAGCTGCATTGACTGATTGTATACTGAATTTCGGACAATATATGTTCGAGGCATTTGATGCATGCAAACAATATTGGAAGTGCTACTTGTATATGAATGAGACTGCCTAATTGAATATTCTGATTCTCAATTGAAAAGTTAAATGTTGAACCTAGTTCGATGGCTACTGATATTGTGATTGTTATACTATGTTAATATATGTAAATGAAAATGATTGTATTGATGACTGAATTGTGACATGTATATCATTTCAATGCATGTAATATAAAGGCTGTTGTGACTGATGTTGCTACCAACTGATTGATACTTTCACTAAGAGAGCTTAAAGCTTTGTGGTAAAGCCTATGTTCCCACTATATGCTAAGCCCTGTGTCCGTAATAGATGATGGTTACTCTACTTAGTTCGCAAAACTCATCAAAATTGCACCGTTGGCTTTTATAGGTCCGAGAGCGAGATGACCTAGCTTCTAATACTTCATTGAAGTAGATTTTGTGCAGTTCAATATCAGAGATGGCTCAAAGGTCTATCAGCTAGGATTGAAGACATTGTATTTATTATCTTTTATTATTCCTCAAATATGTAGCATACTATATAGAATGAGCTGTTTATGCTCTTTGATGATGTTAAACTGAATGCTACAGTGTAACTATGGTTTTTGATATAAAATGAGAAAATTTTGGGTTTTAGTATATGTGATTTATGATTTTAGTTACGATGCTTTGTGATAAAGTAAAAGTGAGATAGTTAACATGCCATTTTTATTGGGCATGTGCACGTGTTACCAAAAGGGGGCACGTGCATGTGTCATATAAGAGTGTGATGTTACATTACTGTTTCTCTTTTTAAATGGGGTGTGCAATCTACTCATGATCCATGTCTTTTTATTAAAACCGAAGGGAATGGTTATATTTGTTAAGTCAAAATGACTTTACGTAGATATGATTTTGATGTATAACAAAGTAAAAATAAAAAGAAGTTAGAAAAG
>JANIJH010000006.1:42780170-42792994 GCA_024520975.1 Erythroxylum areolatum
CCCGAAACTTGTTTTTCTTCTTCAACATCTGAAACGTTTGTATAATAATAATAATAATAATAATAATAATAATAATAGAAGAAGAAGAAAATTAATAATAATAATAAATTTAATAATAAAAATAAGAATAAAAATAATTGATAAAATTAATAATAATTAGGAAATTAATAATAATTAATAATAATAACAATAATTAATAAGAATAAGAATAATAAAGTTAATAATAATAAGATAATTAATTTTGTATAATAAAAATAAAAATAATACTAATAATAATAATAAATAGAAGGAAATTAATAAAATAAGAATAAAAATAATTGTTAAAATTAAGTAGAAAATTAATAATAATAATAATAATAATAATAAAGGAGCAGGATATTTTGGTCCTTTTGTTAGTTATTCCTTTCTTATTCCAAGTTTATATTTTCAAACCACACATTTACATAGAAATTATTTATCTATTCCATTCCTTAAACCAAACAAAATAATACTTATTCTATTCTATTCTTCATCTTTTCTATTCCTAAGAATAACTATTCTACCTCTTATCTATTCCATTCCTTGAACCAAACAGGCTATTAGGGTTTTGGTTGTTGGAATTTAGTGACGACATAAACAAGGGAGGGTAGGAAACTAGGAATCATTCCTAGAGCTTAAGAAACACTTTAAGTAGAAAGCATTATACCTTCTAAATGAAAACTCAAATTTGTAGAAAAAGTTAAAGATATCTTGTTATTGAAAGGCTGAGTATACACATATTTGTAGAGAAGAGTAAGAAAGTGTTCATAACAAATTTAAATCGTATTCTAATAGAAATACTGTAAGTTCTAAATAATTAGGATAATATATTTAAAATTAGAATATCATATTTAATTTATTACTATTTACTACTACTTATTTAGTAAGGATTCTTAGCATAATCTAAATTTTAGTCTTTATTTCTTTGCTATAAACTCCATTCCCATCCTTTATCCCACCAAATTAAGTCCTGTGGTTGACTAACTTTTCTCTTTTATTTCTTCTATAGACTTTAAGCTATTTTGCATCAATTCTCCCCGGCTTGTCTAAAGTCATCCTCAATTTAGAATGTGACAAATACTGATTATATAAGTTTGGACTCAACTTTTGAAATTCAGATTCTAAAATTCACGTGTTGTTAGAAATTGATTTTTCTTTCCATTTGACAAGAAACTATCGATATCCTTCAGCTCTTGTGGCCACAAATTATTCATCAAGAACATCCTCTATCTCCTCTGTAAGATGAGGGGTGAATGGAATTCCTATAGCTAGAGTGGGAGATTGTGCACCATCATTTCCGTGATAAATAGTTAAGTCTGAAATATTAAAACCATGACTAATTCTCATGTCAATTGGTATTTCTTAAACATTAACACTTATGTTTTTGAGGATCTTATATAAGGTCCAACTCTCCGTGAATGAAGTTTCTTATATCTTACTTTTGAAAAATGCTTTCGACAACTCCTAAGTATCACTATATCCCCTTCATTGAGTTCCACCAATTGATAATGTTAATTAGGATGTTCATTTTAAGTCAAGTTGCTGGTTGTTATCTTTTTTTGTACCCCTTTAAAGATATCCTTCATGTGTTGTGCAAAATCTTTAGCTTCAACGCTAACTTGTTTTGTTTGCGGTAAAGGAACCGGATCGTTAGATTTTCTTGGTTGAACTCTCAAAACTATCTCAAAAGGTCTTTTACTCGATCTTTTTATAGGATTGTTGTATGTAAATTCTATCTTAGGAAGAATTAAGTCCCAATTATTCGCATTTTCCCCAAGCAAATATCTTAACAAGTCTCCCAAACTTCTATTCACCACCTTTGTTTATCCATCGATCTGGGGAAGGAAAGAACTTGAAAATTCTAGGGTTATCAAAAAATAACTCATGAACTTCACATCAAGATTGGAGATGATGGTTAAAAGTAATCCATAGAGACATACAACTTCCTAGAAGAATAGTTTTTTAATGTGAACATGGTTTCATAACAAAACCACATGGCTTCTCTACAACGTAGACATCAAGAACATACATATTGTTGCTTCTTGTAGTCAAATCCATTAATTTTTTGTCATTACTGAATTTTGACTTTGCAAGTGCACTTATTGCAAAGTCGCAACTTCATTTAAATCTACTTGTCCTTCCTCTCCCACTGCAACATAATCTTCATAAAAAATACCGAGGATATTATTAAGTCCAGAGCCAATAAGCTTTGGAACATGAAGTAGTTGTTGGTTAATCATTTCATCTCCCTGTTCTGTTATTTTAGCTTGCTGTCCTATTCTTTCAGCTTACCGCCCTGTTGTTTCAATCTATTGTTCTTGTATTCTGATTTGTTGCTCAAGGGTTTGATCTTGTTGTTTAGGTGTTTCAGCTTGTTGTTCAAGTGTTCCAACTTGTTCAGATGTTTCAACTTTAGGGTTCCCCAGAGAATCCACTTCGTTCTATTTTCATTCATCTTTGACGCTTTGTTGATCTCCTACAGTCAAACTCTCCATGTCATCAAGCATTTGAGTAACATCTACATGTAGGCTTGAAGGTTCCAATTGATCAATTGAAGGGAAGGTATAAATAATTTCACCACCCATAATAAACACTCACTCTAAGTTAGTGCCTTTTAAATTTGAGGAATCAAAATCCAAATATGATTGTTTGACAAAGATTTTCCCTTGCACTCCGTGTTGTTGATCAGTATCAGTTCCTTCGTCTTGCTTATTACCACCTTCTCCATGTTTAGCATCAAATATAGGTTGTCGGTTTCCATACTTTCTTGTGGGAGTTTTGACTTTTAGGGAATGCATGTCAAGGCTGTCTAGTCTCCAAAAATTACCCAACGTACTTCCTTGTAGGAGTTGTTACATGTAAGTTGTTTTTTAGAGCACCTTGTGATCGAGAATCTTTTATATCCAATTTTTTCATAATTCTCAAATCCATTTCATCTCGCTTTTAGTCATTGAGTATTCTTCTATGTGGCCGTACATTATATGTCACCATTGTGAACAAAAGCTTTGATACCAAATTGATACAAGACAAATAGAAGTATTTGCTACCAGCTAAAACTCACAAAATTAGGAGATATATCTTATTTTATGCTGCTGAAATATTAAGTTTCAGGTCTGAATTTTATCTTGGAACTCTAAAATTTCAGATTTGGTATAGCTGGGTTTTTAATGTTTGATTGCTGAAAATTTAGACTAGGATTGTAGGGCTTAATATAGTTGGAATTTAGGTTTGATATGGCTAGAATTTACGGTTTTGGTTTCTTAGATTTGCAATGGGCCTACAAGCCCACACAATGAGGAAAGTTAGACAACACACAAGGCCAAGTGAGGTTTTATCCTAAAACTAATTGGCAATAGGTGAAGTAGCCCACTAGGCTTTTCTTTCCCCTCTTTCTTCGACGTGGGACACTCACATGTGGGTATTCTCAACACTCTCCCTCGCATGTGAGTCCCTTTTTAACTTGGGTAATCTGGAGAGGTATGTGAACAATCCTCATCAGGGTTGAACTTCTAATAGGTCCCGTTTTGGGGCAAACAATACTGCTAGGCCACTTGCTCCATGCAGACTTCAAATCCTTTTCCAGTTGCTTAAATGATGGGCCCCCTTTTGGGGCAAACAGTGGGCCAAGATCTTCATTGGCTCTGATACCATGTTAGATTTGCAGTGGGCCTATAAGCCCACTCGAGCAGGAAAGTTAGACAACACACAAGCAGAAGTGAGGTTCCATCGTAAAATTAGTTGGCAATAGGTGGGGTAGCCCTCTAGGCTTATATATTAGTCTTCTTTCTTCTCTTTCTTCGATGTGGGAAACTCACATGTGGGTATTCTCAACATGGTTGTTGGAATTTAGTGAGGACACTAACAAGGGAAGGTAGAAAACTAGGAATTATTCATAAGGTTTAAGAATCACTCTTAGAAGAAATCATCACCCCTTCTAAGATATGAAAAAATCCAGGATATCTTGTTATTAAAGGGTTGAGTGTAGACATTTATATAGAAGTTCTTAGAACCTTATTCTAGTAAGAAAGGGTTCTTAATAAATTTAAATCCTATTCAGATAAAAGTTGTACTAGTGCTAAACAACTACGATAACATATCTAAAACTAGGATAACATATCTAAAACTAGAATAGTATATTAATTTACTACTACTTCCTATCTGATAAGGATTCCAAATATAATTTTAAATTTAGCCTTATTGTCTTTGCTGTCAGCTCAATTTTCCATCTTTCATTCCACCAAATTAAGGTTTGTGGTTTACTAATTTTCTCTCTTTTATTTCTTTTATAGACTTTAAGCTCTTTTGCATCATTTGTACCTAATCATATCAATTGCTTCAGAGTCTTCCTCGCTTGAGATTCAACAAGGAAGGGAATCTTCTGGCTATTACTGCTGACATTGGGTTCAAGATACTTGCAAATGCTGCTGGCATGAGATCATTGAGAACAATGGAAACTCCTGCTTATGAAGCATTTAAATCTCCTATTGAAGCTCCTGCTGTTAAGGTTAGTATATATATGTTGAGCTCATTTCATGTTTCTTTTAAAATATCTGGATTCTGAGATATAATGTTGTCCTTCTGTTCGCCGGTCAGGTTTCTGCTTCTGGTGTCACAACTATCAGTCCAGTCAACTGTAAAGTGGAAATGAGCTCTCCTGTTAGGCCTGCGCCAATTCTTGTATGTCAAAATCTGAGATTTACTATCGTATGTAATATATACGCTCTAGTTTTTAAGAGATACTGCATTTTGCAGTTAACTTGTGTGCCATTTCATGTATTGAGGGGTCACAAGTTCTCAACTCTTGTTCAAGGTTGTTAATGGAATTTGTCACTTGTTTCTCCTTGTTTAAAATCTGTCTGGTCTTCTGCCCATCTCTCATTCAAGCTAGTCAGCTATCTGCACGTCTCACCTTCTTCTATGCTCCGCTAGACGACATGACATTCTGGTTCAAATAGAGGCCGGCTGTACTTGTGATGGTTCCCAAGGATCCAATATGATACCTCTTAGGTCAACGTTGCCATGATATTGTTCTATGGAAGTGGGCAGAAGTTCGGCCCTTTTTTTTTGTTTTGTTCGTAGGGGATCTTGATAACGTATATATGAAGGCTTGTGTTCAATTTCTTTTCTAGAATCTTTATGGCTGTATAGAGTGAACTTAGTATTCCGATTAGCATAACCAACTGTACTTGGAAGAGTTTATTCCTTTTGCATGTTCTTGTTCCTACTATGTTTGGTAAGCTAACACAGTTTAGTGATCTTGGTATGTTAACTGAAAATTGCTTGATTCCTATACTTTTGGATCTTATTTAAGAATGGAGTCGATGCCGTAAATAGAAGTATGGAAAAGCCCAGAACTGTGGATGATGTAATTGATAAATCAAAACCCTGGCAGTTGGCTGAAATTGTGGATCCTGGTGAATGTCGGTTAGTTACCTTGCCAGAAAGCACCGATACTTCTACCAAGGTGTGTGCAACTGGCACATAATTCTGCAATTACTGCTTGATTTTCTACTGCAAAATGTTTCAACCTTTTGATTTTTCTCATGCAGGTTGTTCGACTTCTATATACAAATTCTGGTGTTGGAATTTTGGCTTTGGGGTCGAATGGGATACAGAAGTTATGGAAATGGGTTCGTAATGAACAAAATCCGTCTGGAAAGGTAATCAATGGTTTAGAGCCTGGTTTGTTATTATCCCATCTTTCCTCCACTTAATTTTTGAATGTTTGCTTGCTCTCTGAATTTTCTCTTCATCTTATTATGTCTTTAGTTTCGTTGAACTATTGAATATATTAACTCATGTTGGCTGTTTCAAAGGCCACTGCCAGTGTTGTTCCACAGCATTGGCAACCCAACAGTGGTCTTCTTATGTCTAATGATGTGTCAGGTGTCAACCTTGAAGAAGCAGTACCTTGTATAGCACTCTCTAAGAATGATTCGTATGTAATGTCAGCTTCAGGTGGAAAGGTTTCGTTGTTTAACATGATGACATTTAAGGTCGACCTGCACAATACATCTTTGCTCCCTTTGTTTTTGTTCGATGATGCGTCTCTTATTTTTCAGTGTTCATGATGTAAGCTTATCGTGAATGTATTGCTTGGTCTGCAGGTAATGACAACATTCATGTCTCCTCCCCCAGCTTCAACCTTCCTAGCATTCCACCCGCAGGACAATAATATTATAGCCATCGGAATGGAGGATTCGACCATCCACATATACAATGTTAGAGTCGACGAGGTTATTGTTCTTTCCAAGTTGTTATTGAGTTGATTGTTCTTAGTATTTGTCCCGCTCAGGTGGTCCTAATTTTTTTGTTTGCTACTTTAGGTTAAATCAAAATTGAAGGGTCATCAGAAGCGAGTAACTGGTTTAGCCTTTTCAACCAATCTTAATATTTTGGTTTCAGCAGCTGCTGATGCACAAGTAAGTAGAAGGCACATGATATGTTTGATCTTAATATCTGATCTGTTTCAGTCATCCTGGTACAAATTATCCTCTCCCAAAGGTCTTGCACTGATACGATACTTGCTTGATATTATTATAAGAAATGAACCGTGTAAATGAAATATTACTGATCTTATTATAATGCTGATTTCTAACTATTTATGTAGCTTTGTGTCTGGAACATTGATACATGGGAGAAAAGGAAATCAGTTACAATTCAAGTTCCAGTAGGCAAGGCACCTACTGGTGATACTCGAGTGCAGTTCCATGCTGATCAAATTAGATTGCTGGTAGTTCATGAAACCCAGTTGGCAATATATGATGCTTCGAAGATGGAGCGTGTTAGGCAGGTACAGGCTAATGGTCATTTAGACAGTTTTTCTTTTTATATATGTTAGTGACAATATCGTGGCTTGTCTGTTTCAGTGGTTACCACAAGATTCATTGCCTGCCCCTATATCTTATGCGGCATACTCTTGCAACAGCCAGTTAGTTTATGCTACATTTTGTGATGGTAGCATCGCAGTGTTTGATGGTGATAGCCTGAGATTAAGATGTCGCATTGCTTCATCAGCATATTTGTCACAGTCGGCCTTGAATGGGTATGTGATCTTACTGTTACGTGTCCAATCTTTTGTTTCATACCCTTTTCATATGGAGAATTTCGAAGCTATTACAAGTTTTGGTACGTCTTGACTTCCTCATCATACATTAACATTTTCAACCTCGATGTGAATTTCTTTGTAGGCGAGTTCCTCCAAAGATCCAAGATATTACTGATGTTACGTAATATTTTCACAGTTGCTCATGGGCATATTGTTTTGCAGAAGCCAATCTGTATATCCGCTTGTGGTTGCTTCGCATCCATTGGAATCTAACCAATTTGCTATTGGATTAACGGATGGGTCTGTTAAAGTAATGGAGCCCACAGAATCAGAGGCGAGATGGGGATCGAGCCCGCCTGCAGATAATGGATTACTGAGTGGTAGGACGACATCATCATCAACTACGAGCAACCACACACCGGATCAATTACAAAGATGAGAAACCTTGGTATTCTGCTGTTATAAGTCGCACCTGTAATTTTTCCAACATAGGGAGTTTTAGGTCTTTTAGCCCCCTTGTTTTTACTTGAAGATTAAGGATGGACATCGACCGGTTAGGAAAGCAGATTCTTGTATACTAGTTTGTCTAGTTAGAAGTAGCTATTAATTTGTTTCTTTCTCGATAACAACCGCAAATTTTATATGCTTTTTGGGAGTTACTGTATCTTGGAACCCATTTTCATTGCAA
This sequence comes from Erythroxylum areolatum, assembly GCA_024520975.1. Classification (NCBI taxonomy): domain Eukaryota; kingdom Viridiplantae; phylum Streptophyta; class Magnoliopsida; order Malpighiales; family Erythroxylaceae; genus Erythroxylum; species Erythroxylum areolatum. The sequence continues at coordinate 42,787,925 of JANIJH010000006.1, forward strand.
TAAACTCAATTTCTGATTGTGCATAATCTTTTTTATCACTTGATTTATATAGAACAATGCATATTTTCATATTAGTACATATTTTGGGTTGTTACTTAAAGGATGTTGGAGAGAATTTACCAAAGTTACGAATTGCCAATTTGGGCTCGGAATCAGTACTTACTATTAAGGTCGAGACGAGATTATTTTGGCAATATCGAGATAAACCTCGTGTCAGTGATGTAAAGCAAGTGGATTTGTTTTGCTGTCTAAAAATTATGTTAGAAATGAAAAAAAGAAAATTCCATATTCACTGCAAGCTTGGAGTGGTACCGTGGTGGCATATCTCCCTCTGGTGCGGGGGAGTGTTAGGATCAAAGTTATAAATATCGTATCTGATTTGATACTGGATTAAGTTTTGGTATGGTTGTTGGCCCTTAAATATTTTTTTTAGTTAAGCATAATTTAGATAATTATAAAGTTTGGATAGATGAAATATTTTTGGAAGTAATTTTTTATTTATTTATGTCTATATTAGTGGAATTTATTTCATGGGTTAGTTGAAGTAAAGGTGGTAAATATATGCATAAAGGGGTATTTTGGGTGGTTTATTTAAGATTAAAAGTATTAAGGCATTAAAGGAAGGGCAAGGTGAACTTTTCTCATTCATTAAAAGTAAAATGGGAAAGGAAAGGTGTTGTTTTGTGTTGGAGAAGAAGAAAAACGTGGAATAGGTGAAGGAAGAAGTGAAATACGAAAATTAAAAGTGAGATAGAGGTTTCGGTGAAGTTGAGAAAAGAATAGAGTTTTGGGCTAGATTTCATCTTTTCTTAGTCTTAAAGAGAGAATTTGAGGTTACTTAAGAAGGGAAAAAGAAAGAGGAAGGGAGTAGCTTTCTATAGAGCCAATAAACTCATAAATTGGTGAAGATTCAAGGTAAGTTTGATTTTTATACTTAGGTATATGAAAGGGGCTTTGGTTCATGAAGTTTAGGAAATACATGAGTTTAAGCAATCGAGAGTCAATTTTAGTGAATTTGCTTTATGGGTTCTTAATTTGAATATCTATTGAATGAGAATTTTGTTATTTATGAAGAAAATCAAGGAGGGGATCAAGAGAGGTAAGGGGAGCAAGAGGAAAGACATCCTTAAGTTAATTTCTAAGCAAGGATTTTAAGGTGGGTTTCATGTTTATAATTGAATAATGAGCCATTATGTTTTCTTTTTAGTCAAGAAAATAAAATAATTTTTTATTGCTGTATAATTGTAGCATTTGTTGCTTTTGAATGATTTGAGAAATTGCAATATGCTTGATATTTTAATTTGGTTGATTAATTGTGAAAAGATGATGGAAGTGCATATGAAATATTTCATGTTCATGAAAGACATGTTCTTAAAATGTGCCATTTGGGCAACATGTTTACAAGTTATGAAATGCATGTTATGTGGGTTTAGTTAGGTCCTTTAAGTATATCAAGTGCACTTTGACAAAAGGCTTCTCCCGCCTGCCCGTTAGTGGCATAGAGCTCCTTCACGGACTCCCATAATTTCACGACTCCGCAAAATCATTTTGTGGGATTGTGATAGTACGTTCTGTTCACGGCTACAGAGGACCCTTATGAGAAATGTGTAGTACGTTCTGTTTTGAACTTACCTAAACTATTCTGAAGTGTTTATGTGTTCAAGGTATGTTGATAAGATTGATGCATACATGATTTGCTATTGTGAATTTGGTTGAAAATTTAAGAACCATGTATTTTATGATTCAATAAGAATTTTTTTATGACAATGAACATTTTAAATGGTTTAGCTTGTTATTCGTTATAAACTTGTTACCTATGAGCTTTAAGATCACCCCCCATTCCTTCTCATCTCCAAATGACTAGCAAGAGATCGAGTGAAAGAGAATCGAGGCATCACTCCAAAATTTGCATCTTTTTGTGTTTTAAGCTAGATTTGTAACTACAATGTTTTAGTTGCATTTGAGCAAATTACTGTTCATGTATCTTTTTGTATTTTGGCATTTTGAGATATTTATATATTGTGGCTGAAAATGCCCACTAAAGCTTTGTAGAAACTCTTATATTTTGATGTTAATGAAGCATGTTTGTGTTTTGTCGATGATATGTCAAATATGTTCATTGCATTTTTCAAGTTTTCTATAAAGGTGAGAATTTGTGTTCTAGCTTTGAGGGAAATCATGTATTGATCTAGGTTGAATTGGACAAAGTTGTTTTCTTAGAAGTTGTAGATTATTTTTCCAGCTTTCCAATGATATATACTATGAAATTTTTAGACATTGGAGTTGAGAGATATGATTATTAGAAGTTTGTGATGTTGCATAGGATGAGCTTTCGGGACAGCTAACTTATTTTGAACTTTTGACCCTTATAAAGGCATAAATTATTTTTAAGTTCTCATGAAAGTTGTAGATCTAGAAGTATTCTTTAAAACAATCTAAGAATGAGCTTAATCCGATATTTGTAGTGAAAGTTATGCCCTTTTTACCAAAACAGGTAGGAGGAAGAAAGGAGAGAAGAGGAAAGTCGCGATCGTGACTCCTCAGCTTTCCCCCTAACCTGAACACCTCTCACTCTTTTGGCCATAACTTTTTCGTCCGACCTCCAAATGACCTGATTTTTGAAGAATTAGATTCCTAACACATTCCTCTATTGCTCCACAAAAATTTATAGCTTTTTGTATTAATACAAAAAAGATTGATTGAATCAAAGTAAGGGTATCAATTGGAAGATCATGAACTGGACATTTTACTGAACATACTTCAGTATTTCGAGGATATCTTGATATTTATAGCTCCAAATGAGATGATTCATGTTTCTAAATAAACTAGAGACTTAGAGCTACAACTCCTCTGAAGGGATTGAACCTAAGACTTTAAATTTCTGGAAGAAAGTTGAGTATAATGAACTATTTCAATCAAATAATAGTCTGAAAGTGTGTGGGCTATAACTTTTAGATTTTTTCTCCCAAATGAATGATTTTGTTGTCATTAGAAACTTAATACAATGGAGAACAAATATTCTGAAGAAGTCTAATTGAAATTCCTTTTTAAGGTTTCCCAAAATCTATTCAGAAGTAGGTGAGATGAGTTCATTTTTGAGGTTTGACTGGTGTGGGCACGTCACCCTTGTGAGATACGCGTCCAGATGTCACGTAGGACATCGGGCACGTGACTCACAATGGCAAGATCTCAACACTTATGTTATCAGAGCGTCTAGGTTGAGATCTAGGTGTAGGACCAAGTTTAGGAGTATCCTATGCACGAAATGGGTAGGTTGAGACATGAAATTTACATGCATTATTTTAAATGAACTACTCGCATTGTTTTGAATTGTTTCACATGATTTGAAATTGTTTTATACGATTTTAACTATTTTGAAAACTTTGAAAATTGTTTTGCATGAACTAAAGGTTTTCAATGGTTTTATATTGAAGGAGTGAAAATGCCACCTCGAAAGAGAGCTCGAGAAGCTATGAATTGATCTCACTCTCACCAAGGGAGTTCGGATGAATCCTATGTCCCGCAAGATGCTGGGACACACTCTGCTCCTGATTCGGAGGCACCTAGTATGCAGCATGAAGTGCCATCGCCTCCACCTTCTATGCCTTAAGCAAACCCTTTAGATCCATGGTTCTTTCAAGCTATTGCCCAGGCTTCACTTATGCCATGGGCCAAGGTTTATAAGTGCCAGTTCCAGCTTCAGTGGAGAGAAGCGGGCAGTATGATAAGCTCCGTAAGTGTGGGGCTGTAGATTTTAATGGTACTACAAATCTGGAGGAAGCTGAAGCATGGTTGAAGAGGACCGAGAGAGTCCTGCTTCAAATGAAGTGCTCCGATGAAGAGAAGTTGGATTATGTAGTTAGCTTGCTACAAGGGGACGCACTTTGTTGGTGGAAATCAGTGCCCCATAGTCAGGTTATGCCTCCGGTATTGTCATGGAGAGATTTTGTGGAAGTGTTAAGGAAGAAGTACCTCTCTTGGGTTTATGTACAAGAGAAGGCTAGAGAGTTTTTGAATCTCATACAGAGGGACATAAGTGTGAGTGAGTATGAACTGAAGTTCACTCAGCTTTTTCGATATGCGGCCAACATTGTGGTGAGTGAGGAAGACAAGTGCCGTAAGTTTGAGGGAGGTCTCCATATGGGGATCAAGGAGAAAATCTTAATCCACAATTTGTGTGACTACCAACATTTGGTAGATGCCGCACTCCAGGCTAAGAAGCTGGAGAATATCAAGTATGAGGTGAGTGGGAAGAGGAAGAACCGAGAGCAGTTTTCCAGAAAGGGGATGAGTGCTCCAATACCTGAAAGGGGTGTGAAGAGCTCCCGCACATAGAGTGAGGCGGGGAGTAGTGCCTCTATTAAGAACAAGCAAGTAAGGGCAGTGTCAGTGCAAGCTTCAACAGCAGGAGGCAATAGCAGGGTGGAGAGGAGCAGATACATGAACCCCCAATGTGAGCATTGTGGGAAGCTGCACAGGGGAGAGTGCTTCAAGTTATTGGGAGCATGCTTTCAATGTGGAGAAAAGGGACACATGATCAGGGACTGCCCCCAAGTAACAAGGCAGGAGGGGTCGCAGTTACAAGCCCCAAGGAGAGCTAAAACAGTAGGAACTCGGCCAGCCACTAAAGTGGGCAATTCTGGAACTGCAAAGAAGGCTATTCCTCTAGGAAGGCCAAGGGGTTAAAGCACAGGAAAGAGAGTTTGCCATGACAAGGGAGGAAGCAGCAGCCGCACTAGAGGTTGTCACGGGTATGGCCCAGTTATTTGATTTAGCAGTATATTTACTAATTGATTTTGGTTCTACGCATTCTTTTGTTTCTGCAAGTATGATTATGCATGGTGTGAATTCAGTGCCTTTGAATAGTTCTTTGCTTGTTAGTACACCTCTAGGGAGGAATGTAGTAATCAGTCAAGTATATAAAAGTTGTAAGCTCTTCATGTAACTTCCCGTCACTGATGGGATGGGTACAGTTCATCTCATACGTATTTTACATACGTATTTTGCATATGCATTTATAGCCTCTACTTTATTGATAAATGTTCATGATTGCACAAGCATATGTATGTA
>JANIJH010000006.1:42927243-42937774 GCA_024520975.1 Erythroxylum areolatum
AACACTTCTTTCTTCCCATTTTACCCTTAATGAATGATAAAAGTCCACCTTGTCCTTCCTTTAATGCCTTATGGTTTCTAAACTTAAGTGACTTGCCAACTTTGGCCTTACACTCTCCTACTATTTTAATAGTTCAATGCCCTTAACCTATACCATATTATCTTACCCACATTTACAAGCTAATCTATTCCAACATAAATAATCTAGCAAGACCCCAAAAATTAGTCTTATCATGCTAAAAAAAAATTTAGGGGCCAACATTAAGGGTATAAGATCATAAATTTTTAAGGAAGGGTAAAATGGACAATTTAGAATCATTAATGGCAAAAGTTGAAATAAGAAGTGTTGGCTTACTTTAAAGGAAGAAGCAAAAACGTGATAAGTGGGAGAGAAGATGAAAATAATGAAAAGAAGAAAGAGAGAAGTGGGCGTTTCGGTGGTTTGAAAGAAAGGAAGAGAAAACCAAGTTAGGGTTGATCTTTTCTTAGCTTTTAAGAAAGATTTTGAAGTTATTCAAGAAGAGAAAAGGTAGAGGAAGAGAAGAGCTTTCATTCAAGTCAAGAAACTCTTTATTTGGTGAAGAATCAAGGTCAAGGCGTTTCTAATTTGTTAGATTTTTGGAAGGGTTTTGGTTTAAAGAGCTTAGAAAATGATTGGGTTTAAGTATTCTAGGGTCAATTTCATGCTTAGGTTTTTGTGAGATTTTCAATTGAAATGCCTTGTGATATGGGAATTTTGTCTTTGATAAAGGAAATCAAAGGAGGCAAGAGGAGCAAGAGTAAAGGCATTTTTTAGCAAAGTTTCAAGCAAGGAAATCAAGGTGGGTTACATATTTATAATAGAGTAAATAAGCCACAAATGTGTTCTTTGAATCAAAGAAGTTAAATATTTTAAATTGCATCATAAATTTTACATTTGGTGCTTCTTTAATGAATTGAGAATTTGCTATATGTTTGATATGTCAATTAGGTTGATGGTTTGTGAAAAGACTTTGAAATGATTCTTTTGAGAAGATACATGTTTATGAGATCATGTTTTCGAAATATCTCATGTTCATGAAAATCAAGTTTCGAAAATTTGCCATTTTGGGCAATAAGTTTACAAGTTATTAAATACATGTTATGTGAGTTTGATTTGGTCCCTTAAGAATGTCAAGTGCACTTTGACTAAAGGCTTCTCCTGCCTTCCCACTAGTGACATGGAGCTCCTTTATGGACTCCCATAAGTTCATGGCTATGCAAAATCATTTTGTGGGATTGCGATAGTATGTTCTATTCACGGCTACACGGGACCCTTATGGGAAATGTGTAGTATCTTCTATTTTGGACCTTCCAAACTATTTTGATGTGCTTATGTGCTCATGATATATTGATAAGTTCGATGCATACATGATTTAAAATTGCTCATAAATTGTTTGATAAATTGAGAATATTGAGAAATAAGTGTTTGATGATTTTTTTTACTGTAAAATTACTATGTTTACGAAAATGTACAATGGTAATGAATTTTGAAAATGGTTTTTGCTCGTTTCTCAATTATAAATCTATTATCCACGAGCTTTCAAGCTCACTCCCTTTCATTCCTATCTCTAGGTGAAGAGAAAGAGATCGGGTGAAAGAGAGTCAAGGAATTTGTTCGATTATGCATATTTTGTATTTTAAGTTAGATTGATGTAAAGACAAGACTTTAGACATGAGAATTATGAGGTTTTGTATCTTTTGTATTTCTGATTTTTGATAGTGATGATGTAATGTGGCTTAGAATGCCATTAAAGCTTTGTAAACTCTTATTCTGTGATGTTAATTAAATATGGATTTATGTAGGGATGATTGTTAAGCTGAAATGTGAATTTGAGTTTGAATGGTTGTTAAGTTGAACTGAGAATTTGTGTATGGATGAGATGGAGTTGAATGTGATGAGCTGCATGAATTGAGATTTGAGAATTTAGTGAAATCAATTTGGTAGTTGAATTGTTATGATTACATTGTGTTAGAGGAAGTGAATTTGGGAAAATTTTCAAGTCTTTTGGTGAAAATTATGTACTGATTTCAAGGAAAAAACTGGATTAATTTAGGAATAATTAGACAAATTTGTCTTCATGAAAGGTATAGCTTATCTTTTTAGAACTGTATAAAGTAAGAAATTTTTGGACAATGGAGTTAAAAGCTATGATCATTGGAAGTTTGTGATGCTATTTAAGAGGGACATTCAGGACAGCTATATTGTTTTGAAATTTAGACCCTTATAGAGGTAGAAATTGTTTTTATGTTCTTCACAAAAGCTGTAGATATTTCTTTTAGCTTTCCATTGATATAAAGTTTGTAAATTTTGGAGTTCTGGATCAAAAGTTATGGAAGTTTGAAGTTGAGATGTCGGTGAAGAAGAAAGAGTCGTAGGTCCACCAGAATGTCGCGGTCATACATGCACACAATCGTGACTTCGCAGGACTACCAGAATGTCGGAATCATGCATGCGCACAATCGCAACTCTGCATGACCACCTGAATGTCGTGGTTGTGCATGTGCACGATCGTGACTTCCCTGTTTGTACAAGGGAGGTTATTTTCTGAACATACTTTGATCTTTTGTTATAACTTCTTCTCTAAACCTCTAAATGACCTAGTTTTTGAAGCATTGGATTCATTACACATTCCTCTATCTCTCCATAAAAATTTATAACTTTTAGCCTTGATTTGAAAAAGATTAATCGAATCAAATTGAGGGTATCAATTGGAAGAGCATGAACTAGCCATTTTATTGAACATGCTTCAGTATTTTGATGATATCTTGATCTTTAGAGCTCCAAATGAGATTATTCTTGTTTCTAAATCAAATAGAGACATAGAGCTACAAATTCTCTAAAGAAATTGAATTTTAATTTGGACTTTAAAACTTTCAATTTCTGGATATAATGTGAGTATAGTGTATAGTTTTAGTTTAATAATTGTTTGAAAAAGTGTAGGCTATAACTTTTAGATTTTTGCACCAAATTGAATGATTTTGGTGTCATTAGAAACTTAAGACAATGGGGAAAAAATGTTTTGAAGAAGTCAAATTGAAATTCTGATTTTAGGTTTCCTAAAATCTATTCAGAAATAGGAAAAAAGAGTTTGTTTTTGACAATTGACTGGTGTGGGCACGCTACCCATATGGGATGATGGTTAATGAGGGTTCATTGAAACAACCCTACAAGGTAATACACATGCTCACGTCTTATGATATTTGGAATGATTGTTGGGCTCTAAAAATGAGGTGCCACAAGTTAATTGTTTGCATTCAGACGTTCCCAAAATTTGAAAGCAAATGCTAATCTAGAGCATACTATGAGTAGACCTAGATGGTCTCATTCCACTGTTTGTTTTTTTTTACTTTTAAGTATTAATTGATTTCTGAATGATTACGTGAATGTGAATGACTATGTTGGTTTCCGAACAGAAGGTCCAATGAATGTGTTGTATGAATGAAATATTAAAGTGCTCATTGAATGTGAATTGGATGAACTAAATGTACGTAATTTGATAGTTAAATGTGTTCTAAAAATGCATTTGTATATGAATAAAAGTGCAAATTCTCAACCTTAATGTTGAATGTCAGATTAAGGTCTGATGATATGAGAATGTGATTGAATGAGATCATGCAAATGTAAGTGATGCACTCCATTTCATGAATGCATCAAACATAATGGCGGTTGTGACCAAAGCAGCCACCGATCAGAGCTTAAAGTTCAACGAGTGAAAAGAGCCTCGAGCTCAAATAGTGATTAAGAGCCTAAGGCTCACTATATATAATGAGCCCTATATCCCCCAAGTGGATAAGGGATATTTATTAATGAGCCCGGTATCCAAAATAGATACGGGACAGTTTAAACACTTTGTATATTCCGCAACTTTTGTATCGAATAATGTATTCCAAAAAGTTCTGCTCAATGTGTTTTTGCACTATGTTGTAACGAAAAGACATTATGTCTAAAATGTTTTGTATTTGTGAAAGGGTCCTAATGGCTATTGAAAGTTTGTTAATTGTATTGTTATGATTGAAAATGTTTATGACTAAACCGGGCCTGATTTGGTTATCGATTTCTGTATATTATGTTTGCAGTTTCAAAAAAAAAATACCAATTTTTTAATGATTGAGTGCTCTAGCATACCACCCTCGTGGGGCACGAACTCGGATATTCCTGAAGATGTCAGGTACATATCTTGCAGTACTGGGGTGCTACATTGATTGTTGTTGAATCAATTTTTTCCCACTAAATAAGGCAATCTTTTTGTTACAATAGAAGAGATGATGATATTCAAGGATAAAGTGAATTTGTGAAATTGGGAATGTAAGGCCCCAACATATACCCTAGAAGTATTATAATGTCTAGGGTGCATTAAGAAGTGAAATGAATTAAGTGCTTATAAGTATAGTAAGAGACATAATGGTACTTAATGTAAAAGTTTTGGATAAATGGGTAATTTGTTCATTTCGACATGAACGTACCTCTACAGTTTGGCCATATCTTAGTCTGTATACCTAAAAACATAATAATTCCAATTGGAAATTAATCTAGATACATAGATCTAAAATTTTATGAAGGAACCGAAGTTTTATTATGCTTCTAAGGTAATTTTGGCTTGAAGTTAAGTTAAGGTTGTTCGAACGGCTGTTGTCCCTATTTTCGAATAGCCCGTAGTTTTTTAGGTATAACTCCCAGAGTAATTAAACAAATTGCATGAAATTTATTAAATTAGAAAATTAAGACATAGGAGAATGAAATTAATTTATAATATTTTTTACCAATGTGGGAAGTAAGGGAAAAAGGACCAATATGCAATTTTTTTAAAGTTAACACATGGACCAATTAGATTAAGGCATGTGTGATCAATAACAATAAAGCATGTGTGTCCAATAGGAATTAAGCATATGTTTAAGTCTTGAATGTTCTGGAATGGGGATATGGAGAGAGGAGACACACGACATTTTGTGGGTTCTAAGTTCAAATTTTTCACTTCTCCATTTCACCTTCTTCATCATTTTTCATGTAAGAAATCAAGGTAATCTTAGGTGGAAATCAAGGTAAAAGTTAGGGATTTTCACTTCACCTTTATCTCTTCTTACTTTGATTATGAAGGAATGAAATTATAAGGATCGAAGTGGGATTGAGAGGTATATTTTTAATGTTTTTATTTGGTGAGTTAAACAAATCCAAAGAGGAAGGGAAGGAAAGGCAATAGAAGTCCTACTTTGTCAATTTTCAGGCTTGGAACTTCACTTAGTTGATTTCTGTATTTGTGTATGATTTAATGGATATAAAGATTTATTTGGATGTGCAATTGTTGATGGGATGTTGCTTTGGTGCTATTTTGGTGTTATCTTGGATAGAATTGGTTGAACATGACAAGAGAGTATTGTGTAGTGGAATTCTATCTAGGGTTTGTTTGAGGCAGTCACATTGTTTGAGTCATAACTCAACCTAAATACCTCTACATTGTGTCATTTCAGTTGCATATGAAACCTAAGACATAGTAAATTGATGTCAAAAAAGGTGACCTAATGTTACCCCTTTTTTGGAGCAGCTTATGATATTTTTCTTATATCTTATGATTTAGAAATCCAAATGGTCTAATTGTTGGTTTTATAAGAACTATAGACATAGAATAAAACATTTCTAGAACACCTTAAAACCTAATTTTGACTTTTTCTATATTCATATTAAGGAACAACCGGGGTATCAATAGAAAGAGTGTCTGTCACGATCGTGGCATTGGTTTTGTTTCCAAATCCTTTTGAATGTGTATGAGACCTTTCAAACACTTCCAAATAAATGAAGTAGGACTTATCTTGTGTGAACTGGGTGATCGAACCATGGAATTTAAGATTGAGTATAATGCATTCCAAAGAAAACTTACTTGTACATAAATGTTTGTTATGCATATGAAATAAGCCTGATTTCCTTGAATGAGTTAAGGAAAATGATCTCTAAACTGCAACAATTTATTCTATAATTCTCCTTTACCTTTTTGTCACCTATATAAAAAATTTGATAGTGTAGTATAAGGAAATATAAGAGGAATGACGAGTTATGCATGAATATTTTCAAGAAGATTATATTTTTTAAAAGCTAACTCTTGGCTTATATTATACTTTGTAAGAGGTAGGAGACTGTGACCTCTCTTTATTAAAAACATAAATATGAACATTTTATTAGCTTATTCATTTTCTACTATTGATAAAGCTCAGGAGGAAGGCGCAGAGTCACCAAAACTTCAAGAGGTTTTTCTTTAAATAGGGCAATACGTGAGCCTGCAGTCATGTCAATTGGTTCATCTGATGGTCTGTGGAAGTTAAATGCCTGAAGTAACCTTGCAAGTGTCAATGAAATCTCTTGCATTGCAAGGTTGAGTCCAGGACAAGACCGTCTTCCTGAGCCAAATGGAAGAAGCTCAAAATGTTGACCATAAACGTTAACATTTGCTTTTGTTGTCAGAAATCTTTCAGGTATGAACTCCTTCGGATTGGACCAAAAATTTGGGTCTGTATGCACCTTCCATAAGTTAGTAAATAGACGAGTTCCTTTTGGTATAAAATGCCCACCAAGGTAACAATCTTCTATAGACTCGTGCGGAAATCCCAATGGACCAGGTGGGTACAATCGTAGGGTTTCTTTGATAATGGCTTGGATGTACAACAAATTGTCAGCCTCGATTTCATTCACTATTCGATCTCTACCAATTTTTTGGTCAAGCTCTTCCTGGGCACGCTCCAATACATGTTTATTGTTTAACAAGTTGCTGAAGATCCATGTCAGAGTGATTGATGAGGTGTCTGAGCCACCAACCATAAAATTCTAACCACATGATTTAAATTAAGATGCGTTATAATTAGTTTCCGTTGTATCAACGTTAATAAAAAGAAAATTATTATATGATTAACAAAATAGTTTAAGGCTTAAAAGAGTTTAATATCTAGAATTCGAATTATGTTTAATTTATTAAATAATTTCGAAATATGCAATAAAATTATAACAAAATATTATAATATACCTTTTTTTAGTTTGAGATAAATTATTAATTGTATCAAAACTAATAAAAGAAAAATATGTAATTAATAAAATAACTGGAGATTTAAACAGATTCAAATTATAAATTATGTTCAATTTATTAACATTGTTCTTAAATATGCATTAAAGTTATTATAAACACTTAAATGGTTAATATTACGAGACACTATTAAAATTTTAAGATAATGCATTGAAAATATATCTTTAAGTTAATTTTATTTAAATTTAGAACAAATTTGCCCTTTTAAATATTCAAATGTTTTGAATCAAATTTAAATTCAACAATAAATTAAAATGATTAAATTTAACTTTCTTTTCTCTATTATTTTTGGTTCAATTTTATGTTGAGTATTAGTTTGATTTTAAAGTATTTATGAAATTAAGGTAAAATATAACGTACCATTATTGTTGCCTTGATAATGGTATCTTTTTTATGGCCATAGGTGGTATCTTCCTCCAGGGTAGAGAGCATGAGATCGATGATATCTTTCTCCGAGTCACTACTCTTCGACTTGTGTTCTTCAATCCATTTTTCTATGATTGCGTCCAATGTCTCAGAGATCCGCTTCATGCGTTTTATCGCTCCTCCAAAATCGAACCAGCCTAAGAAAGGGATGAGATCACCAGGAACTGCTCTGCCTAGAACGTCCAAGAATTCTCTGATAGTTTTACCCACATGTTTATCGTGATTATCTTGGTTGCTGACATTTCCGTCGACGTTCCTCTTGAAGAATCTCTGCCTTGATATCTTTAAAGTAATGATATTGAAGGTTAATTCTTGAAGCCATTGACTCAGCACGATCTTAACTGGACGATGCTCGTTCCTCTTACTCAACATAAACATGTCGTTAATCAAGTGGTTAACCTCGGAAACCTGATAATGCCTCAGTGATTTGAGCCTGTCGATGGAGAGAAGCTCCATCACCGCCAGCTTACGTAAGTCTCGCCAATATTTTCCATATGGTGCGAAACTGAAAGCCGATGAATTGTAAGCGAGGTATTTGCCTTGAGATGTATTTGGGCGTGAAGCGAAACTTCTGTCACATGTGGTGAACAACTCCTTGAGTAACTCGTAACTGCTTACTACTACTGTTGGGTGTACTCCCATCCTGATGGAGAAGATGGGACCATATTTATCCGCCATGGACGAAAAGTGTTCAGATAGGCTTTTGTTTCCAGCAAGTCGATGAAGATGGCCTATAATTGGTAAGCCACCTGGGACTTCTGGTACAAGATTGCGCCTTTCGGTTTTCCCATGATTGTACTTGTTGGACCACCATAGAGTGCACAAGAGCATGAATACCAGAGCCCCAAAAATTTGTAACAGATGTGATGATGAAGAGTAATCCATGAGATCGATAAAAAGTAGAGAAGTGTTGTTATGAGTTGAGGAGTTCATGGGAGGCACCTGGTACCACTTATATACTGAAACTACCAGGTAACAGTAAGTACAAGGGCCAATGGTAGAACCTGATCCTTAATATTTCACAAAACGAGAAAGTTATGCCTTGCCAGTCTTTGAGTCAGAGTTTTGGTGCGGTTGGACAATGACAGACACGGCGTTCACATTTTTCAAAACGTTATATCAGATGAAACAGAGAGGCCAACTGTTATTATGCATTTATTTCAAATCGGATTGAATATTTCTGTTGAATCAGTTGCTGTAAACTCAGGCATTCAGAGAAAATCGTAAGCACTTGCCAAGGAAGAAAAAGGAGTTTGGATCCTTTGTCCAATATTAAATTGTCTGTAAAGATTCAAACCAATAATAACCAGAAAACAATAAGGAGAAAGACTTTTTTTTTGGATAGATTTCCTGCATCAGCAACAGTACAATAATGCGAATACAGGGGAAATTGACATAAACAAAGAAAAGAAATCTAGTACACTAGTACCCAAATGAGGGAAGAGGCATGACTATAGCCAAAACTGGAAACATAAACTTCAGTACCACTGGCTCCCTTCTTTCACACAACAGTCTCCCGATAGGATATGATGCAATTGCTGACTCACTTGTATTCACCACATCATATGGCTCAGATGATTCTTGGATCGTGACAGTGTCTTATTCTGTCTAATGTCAAAACAGCATCGTTTTTGTTTTAAGTAGGAGAGAGGCGTGTGGCTCCTTCTACTGAGGCTGTTTTAAAGCCAAAGCCAAAACCAGTTTTAAACGAACAACGTCAAATGGCTTTACATAATGCATATTGTCAATAATTTTTTTTAGTATAAACAAAAACGTACATAATTATTTATTTCTCTTTATTCTAAAAGACAAATTTTTTTGTTTGTTTGTTTAATTCTTTTTATCTTGATGATGACAAAAATAAACATATATTTTTACCCTTATTCTTATTAACAAAAAATTAATTATAATAAGAAATTTAATGATATTATTTAATATAATTAATAAATACATAATTTAATAATAATAAGAATAATAGTAAGTAGAAAATTTTTAATTATCAAAATTTTAAAAAATTAAATTAATAAGAATAATTAAAGAACCATAATAATTATTATTAATAATATAATGGTGAATAATAATAAGGAATATAAAATTAGCACAATTAATAGTAATTCCTAAAATAATTTCTAAAATAACAAATTAAAAGGAATTTATAATTATCATAATTTAAAACAATTAAATTAATAAGAATAATTACAGAAACATAATATTAATTAATAATAATAATAACGAATATAAAATTAGCAAAAATAATAATAATTCTTAAAATAATTTATAATAAAACAAATTATAAGGAATTAGCAAAAATAAACATATATTTTCCCTGAGAAAATTAATAATAATAAGGAATTTAATCATTTTATGTAATATAATCAATAACTACATAATTAAATAATAATAAGAATAATAGTAAGTAGAAATTTTATAATTATCAAAATTTTAAATAATTAAATTAATAATAATAATTAAAGAAACATAATAATTATTATTAATAATATAATTTATAATAATAATAACTGTATAAAAGAAAAATAAAGGGAGGAGGATAGGTGATCTCGTGATCGCGAGAGCAAATTGGCTAGTTTCGTGATCGCGCGAGACTGTCGATCCCTGTCGCGATCGTGAGATAGCCAACCTCCTCCCTTTTTCTTTTTTATTTTATTATTATAATTATTTGTATTTTTATTTTTAAATTCCTTTTTATTATTAAATGTGTTTATTTTGATTATTATGATTATATTCCTTATCATTATTTAATTTTGTTTCCTTTAATTTATTTATATTAATAATATAAAATTCCTTCTTATGATTAATTTTCTTCTTATTATTTTAAAATTTATAATTCTTAAATATTTTATTAATGTGATTATTATGATTAGTTTTGTACTTCAGTATATTACTTATTATTAATAAATGTATTATTTTATTAAAATTTTATTTCCATTATTATAATAACTGTTAAATATTATTATTAAATTTCTTCTGATTATTATTAAATTTATTGCTGAGTATTTATTA
>JANIJH010000006.1:43032652-43056900 GCA_024520975.1 Erythroxylum areolatum
GAACGACCTGCGGGCGTCCCGGTGTGTACCCTACGGTGAGGGGGCGCTACATATAAATGTATCTGTTTACGTTTGATTTGTTTGTGTTTGTGATTGTGTTTTGTTTTTGTTTAATGACAAGAGGTTTAAGTATGGGGATGTTGATGGGTGTATTTTATACTACGTTTTGATAGGTTTTTTAGTGTGTTTAAAGGTGTCTATTAAATGATTATTGCATTTATAGGCTTAGAATTATTTTAGTATGATTGTTTGTTTATGTTTTAAGTGTTATGTGGTTTAGAGCATGATTTTAGATCTTAATCTTGTGTTTCTTAAGGTGTTTGATGTGTTTGTTAGTGATGGAAACCAGATAAGCGAATAATGAAGGAAGTTAGAACGTGTATAGGTTACATGGCAAGGTCATGGTCTTGCATGCAATGTCATGATTATGACAGAAGGTTTTTTTACAGGGTCACGATCATGCATGCAATGTCACAATCGTGAAAGAATATTTTTTTGCAGTGTCACGATCGTTAGGGACATTTCCCAAGAGTGAGATTTTTCTTTTGTTTTGAGGTTTAGGGGTAATTTTTGAACCAAACGAAGTGGATAAGCCTTAGAATTAACCTTAAGATATAAAACTACTATAAAAGAACATAAAGCACTCCAAAAAAAAGTAGCCACCATCTTACTAAATTGGATCAAACAAAGAGAATCAAGAAGAGCATTGGAGATTTCCAGATTCAGTTCAAATCAAGTTTTTCGTTCTTTCCCTTTATTATTTTCATTAAACTTGATATGTAAAATGGATTTCAATTTGTTGTTTATGTTTATGATGTTTTAAATTTCCATATTAGGATTTGTTCGTAAGTTTTTTGTGACTTGATTATTATTAAATTTAATACAATATTTTGGTGTGGTGATATTTGTGTATGTCAATACTTTGACATAAATCGAGAGAGTCAGTTAGGTTGTGCAATGAGAGTTAGCAATTTAATAAGTCATGTAAATATCAAATTGATAATCATACGAAGAGAGATCTTATATGAGAACTCAATTATTCAATAGATTACTTCAGAACTAGTTGAAAATGTTAGGAAGTTTTTATGAATCGAGAGGTTGAAATTTTTTTATTTCATAATCAATTAGTGTTAATCAATTATGGTTAAGTGATTAGGTCTTGAGAGAGAGTAATCAATCTATTAGAATTCTAGGATCAACACCTAATTGAATCAATGGTGTTTAAGGGAACAAAACACTGAAAAAATAAATCCTAAGCTTCATCCTTGATCACCTTTACATAATTGTGGCAGCTTAGTTGTTAGTTGGTTATTTGCTTAATATTTGGTTGCTTTAATTTTTTATTTACTTTCATTAAATTCATTTTCTAATATCTTATACAAAGTTAGGTTCAGTTAGTTTTAACTATTTCCTCGTGAGATTGTCACCTTTGATACTATAAGTTTACGATTCGTATATTTGCGAATATTGAGAGTTTTATTATAGGTAAACCTTGCTCAACAACTACTTCCATTACTTGTGATTTTATGAGTTGATTAACCTAAAAGGATATATTAAACTAGATCAATAAGCTTTTAGACACTAAAACTACATTATCTCGAGCTACATCCATATGTTCTCTAACTGGTGAATCCATATCTCTATAAAGATAATACACCTTTGAATATAATACGATTTGTAGGATCCCATATGAAAGTTTTCAACCAAAAGCAAAAAGATCATATAGGTCATTTATGAGTGCTTTGTTCAAATGCTATTGATATATATATGTTTCATCTAGAGTTAGTACACATTCTCTAAT
Source organism: Erythroxylum areolatum (assembly GCA_024520975.1). NCBI lineage: Eukaryota > Viridiplantae > Streptophyta > Magnoliopsida > Malpighiales > Erythroxylaceae > Erythroxylum > Erythroxylum areolatum. Next base: position 43,034,454 of record JANIJH010000006.1, read on the forward strand.
ATAGTCATGTCTCTAGACAAAGATTATGAATATTTCTCTTAAAATTAGTACACAGTCATTGATATAGCCATATCTCTGAACTATGGATCTCATTGTTTCTTTAGAAATTACTTCTTTCTCTGAAACAATAATGTCTGAGATTATGTTATTGTTTGTATCTTTAGTAATACTACACAATCTCTTTTAGCTATATTCTAGATTGTGTCCTTAGTTACATTTGATCTATATAGGAAACAGACTAGCACACAGGTGTTGGCTAGATTGTGTTCCTCTAAAAATTGTGATTTTCTTCAATTTTTTTTACTTGAAATATCCTCCAAATGTTAAATAGTTTTATCTCATAGTCAATTTATAACTATTACCTAAAATAAAATCATAAGGTAACAAAAGGTAATTTGATATGAAAAGTAAAATATTTAATAAAATGTGTGTATTTTTTATTTATATCAAACGAATTTCAATCTCAAAACAGAAGTTATTCATCTTAATGGTTATTAATAAACTAAGTAAATATAGGTATTGTATTTCTATTTCCCACCTATATGCAAGAAGCATTGCCAAACTATTTGTGGAGCATATCTTTAAATATATAAAATTTGAGATCTTATTTTCATTGATCAATTTTAGAAGGAATTATTTTTCCTAAAATGGATAAAGGTGAAAGTATTTCCCGCTTATTATCTACAAACCAATAAATTGAAATTTAGACATTTATCTCATATGCATGGTGGGAGATACTCTAAAGAGATAAGATAATTGTTAATTAGTCTATGTTCTTAGAATAACTAAAGAACTTTACGATTTCAAGAATCCATTAGAATGACTTCTCCTAGCTTGTTTTATTTCTTTATTGTTAGATTTCTTATTATTAATATGAACTAAATTGAGATAGATCAAGATAAGATGATCGTTAAAACTATTATTTTGGATTGATTCTTTCATTTAATGAAAGCTCCAAGTTTTTTGTGAAATATTCATGATTGCTTATTATGGTTGAATTAAAATATGCTAGTGTTTTAATTCAATTTCAAATTTCATATACATGGATTAAGAATTCATATGTATGAATAAATCATAGAATGAATAATAAGAGTTATAGGTAATTCTAGAAATAGGACCCCTTAAATCTTTTGTGTTAAAGTAAAATATGTCATGGAAATTCAAAAAATGAGTTAATGCTTTCTTAATGATTTTGATTGGGAATTGAATTCAATTATTTAACTGAAGGATATAGGTTGTGTTTCTTGAGCAAGAATATAGTTGTAACTTTCGAACTTCTACTACTCGGAGAAACTAAGGATAATTGTTAATCAAGATAAATTTAGGCATAAAAAGGTTTAAGGGGATTTTTTTAGTTGGATCTTATTTATCAATTGATTGCTCCATTCTAGGTCATTTCTTTGATATTTATTTTATTTTAATAATTTTAGTTTGTTAATCATTATTTTCAGGTCAATCATTCATTTTATTAGATTAAATAATAGAAAGATAAGTAGTAATATTATTTGTATTCCTCATAGATATACACTCATATTCACTAAGGTATATTTTAAGAATGATCAAGATAATATGATTAAAATGGTTCAATAACTTATGTAGTTTGATGGCTTATCCGATGAGGATCCAATTGCACAAATCAACAACTTTTTGGAGATCTATGATACCTTTAAGATTAATAGAGCTTTGTAGGATGTTAATCAGTTAATCCTTTTAGATTAGGGGACAGAGCAAATTTATGGTTAATGCCTTTGCCTACTAGATCCATTACCGAATAGAACACCCTTGCTAAGATTATTTTATCTAATTATTTTCCTTTAGCATGAATAGCAAAACTTAGAAAAAGACATCTTCTCCTTTCAACAATTAGAGATTGAAAAGTTGTATAAGATGTGAGAGAGATGAAGGAATTATTAAGAAAGTGCTCACACCATAGACTTGATTTGGAATTCCAAATGCAAACATTTCACTGCAGGTTGAGTTATTCATCCAAGTAGTTGATTAAAGCATCTTTGGATGGAACAACTAGCTTTAAATTGTTGACGAATTACAAAAGCTTATTGAATATTACCATAAATAATTACTTGTAGGGGAGTCTAAGGTTGAAGCCATAATCAAATGACTTCCATAATGTTGATATGGTGACAATTTTAAAGGCAAAGGTGGAAGCATTAAGTTAGAACATTAGCAATATGGGATTGGTAGCTTAACTAGAACAAGTGATGAATTGTGACATTTGTGATAGGGGACACCCTAATCATAAATGACAGGGCCCTTAAAATATAGGATAGCTAACTAAGTAAGTTGTTTTCCTTTTTCATAAATAGATCTCAGTAAACCCTTTAATAACATATGTAATCTAGGGTAGATAAACCATCTAAACTTTTTTGTATAGTAACGAAGGACAATAAGGACAATGTCCTCCACTCAGATTTTAAAATCAATAGTAGTAACCAAGGAAGTCAATTCTTATGGAGCTCATGAAGCAATTCATTACTCTGCGAATCATTTCCAAATTACTAAAATGACTCTTTAAAATCAATAAGCCTCCATCCATAACTTGTAAAATCATATTAGACATCTTATTAAAATTTTCTTTAAAAACTTGAGGGAGTAAGTGAGCATAGTGACTTTAAGTTGTAGAAAAGAGTTTAAAGCTAAAAAGAAAAATGGTTTTATGAAAGAAATGAAGGATGACCAGAAGGAGAAAGAGAAAGAGGAAGAGATTAAGAAGAAAGTGGTCAAAGAGTACCAACTAAAAATTCATATCCAACAGTGAGATAAATAAAAGGGAAGATAAAGTTGGTAAGTTTTTAGGCTTTTAAAACAATTACATCTTAACATTCCTTTTTCTTTAAGCAATCTCACATACGATAAACATATGTCAAGTTCTTAAAGTATCTTCTTTCTAACAAGAAGAGGCTCGAGGAGTGCTTTGCTATCCTACATAACAAGCTACCCTAAAAATTAAAGGATCAAGGGGTTTTAATGTTCCTTGTAATATTGTTATTTTTAAATCAAAAGGTCATTAGTAGATTTAGGAGTTAGTATTAATTTGATGCCATATAACATGTTTAAGAGATCAGGATTAGGTGAACCTAAATCGACTAAGATAAGCATTCAATTAGTGCACAGGCAAATTATTATAATAACATTGTAGAAGATAGTTTGGTTAAAGTTGACAAATTAAGAGCTTCCCTTAATCTTACTATGACCTTTCTTAGCTATTTCTAAAGTTATGATAGATGAGTATGATGTGACATTAATCCTAAGGGTATAGGACAAGGAATTAGATTTTATGATATTTGAAGCCATAAAGCATCCCCTTAACAAAGATAATACTTGTTTCTCTATATGTGTGATTGATATTGAAGTTTCTTATGTTATATAATAAATAATCATAAAATATCCAATGGAGACCTGTATCATACAAGGAAAAGAAGGGGTTATAGATAACCAAATTCTAGTTGAGCATATGGCATGTTTGGAAGTTAATGAGCCTATGAATAAGAAGAACTTTTAGGAGATTAAAGGAGAGTAGAATTAGGCATTCAATTGAGGACCTGAATAAGTGAATTGCTTGAGAAGAAGTCTAGCTATAGGACTCATAAAGAAGCACTTGTTAGGAGGCAATCCAAAAAATGGTTATTTTGTTTCAATTTGGTACCTTTTGGGATCTTTAAAATTAGTCTTAGTATATTTTTCCTTGATGATGATTTTGTTACATGTGTTTTAAGTGAAAAATAGTTTTAAAATCATGGATTTAAATATATTTTGATGTTCCTTCATTATTGGTTCGAGATTCTCTTACTTGGGATAAGATTTAGTTGAGTTTTACAAACTATATAGGCAATATTGTACCCAAAATGAATCCTTGTTTTTTCAACATCCCAACTTGTTTCTAGAAAGTGAGCTAGTAACTAAAAAAGCCTCATTGATAGATTATAAATTAAGGATTAATGATGACATTAGATAAGGCCAACATTCTTTTATTATAAGGGGAGTATCACTTATCTTAATTTCTATCCTTCCCTTATTTTCTAGTTTTTCGTTGTTATTTGTATATTGTGTACATTAAGGACAATTTACAACTCAAGTGTGAAGGATGACATTAATTACTTGTGCTTAAAATTTTTGTTATGATTAGCGTAATACGAAAAATTCTAGGAAAATTTTTAATTTTAAAAAGATATTAATTGAGATAATTCATTATAAGTTAATTTTTATTGTAATTTGATTTGGTTAGACAAGTAGTCATAAGCATTGATGAATAAGTTAATTTTAATCTGCTTATTTAATTTTTAAAAATGGATACTTAATTTGTCATATGATAATTTTTATCTAATTTGGACATATAATTGAGTTAAATGTGAATTCTTTTTAACCATTTTTTGAAGCCCACTAAAAAAGGTGTACAAATAAGTGAGCATTGAATAAATTCACTCTAATGACTTCAAACTAAGTAAAAAGGTTGAAATTAAAGAGTGGTGCTAGTAACCATTTGAAATGGTAACCTAATGGAGTAACTAAGATTATTCTTGACAAGGTATTTACTCTCATGTGAAAATCACTCGTGTTAATTAAAAGTCAAAGGCTTTTTCTTTCTTTAAATAAAGGTTATGAAAATGTTTGAAAATTGAAGCATCTTTTTATGTATACTTTATAACTTAGGTTGAATTTTGTGGATTGAGTTAAAGTTTGAAAGATTATGGTGTTAAATAGCATTGATTCATGACTTGATATGCCTTAAAAATTTGATGAACGTTGTAATTGATTGAATAACAAAAAAGTCTAGATTGATCTTATTGATTTATTAAATTCATTGCCACATATTTAAGTTAAGAGTGATGAAATTGATTTGTTTGTAGATATACAAATGCTTAAGTGTGGGGATTCAACAAATGCTAATTAGACTCTGTTCTTATCATGATTTTGAGAGTTCTTCTTAAACTTTGATTTTTTTTATAGGATTTAAAGCTAAATGTGGCTTATATTTTTTGCTCCTATGGAAGAAGAATGATTCCAAGTAAGTAGGAGCCATATTATACAAGTTTTGGCTTAATTTTAGAGAAGTATGGGTCAAACGTGGACATAAATTTTTAGAATATGATTAAAACTTAAAATTTTGTTCCACTCATATAGGCTATTGATTCATTATATTACTTTAAAGATTTGTCACTTGAACAATACAACTTAAACCTAAACTCATGTTCATAGCCTTCAGACCTTTTTTCTCAGGATAAACTCTTAGATGTATGATTTAAGGTTTAATTATCAAGTTACTGAGCTAACACAAGTGCAGCATGGACCCACATTAGTCTCTGTAAGTAGTAATTATATTTAAAAGGATAAAGAGGGGAAAAGGATAGGGGAGCAATCATAAGGAGTTGAATTAAAGCGTCTAGGGACAAGAGAGGAGCAACTTTGGAAATGGAGAAGATGATTCCATCAAGATTCAAATTAAGAACTTCAAGATTTCAAGAATAAATGAGAATGAGTTCTTCTATCTTGTTTTCTCTTTTGATTGTTGTTGGTTTTCTTATTCTTAGCACAAATAAGATTGGGATAAATATAAATGGGATGAATCCTAGAACTATATGTTTAGATTGATTCTTTGATGTATTGAAAGACCCAATTTTTCTTATGAATTATTCATGTTTATTTCTTACTATTGAATTGATATTTGCTAGCGTTTTGATTCAATTTTAGATCTCATATATAAGCTTGAAAAATCATATGTGTGAATAGATGAATAATAAAATTTTTATGAAATCCTAAAGATAGGACCCCATAAATCTTTTAGATTAAAGTCAAATCTAACAACCAAGTTCATAAGATAAGTTAACAAGTTCTTAGGGACTTTGATTAGAAAGAGATTTCAATAAATCAACTTAAGGATAAGAGTAAAATTTCATGAGAAAAAATGTGGGTAACGTTGAAATTTATACTGATTAAAGAAACTAGAGTTAATAATTTAATCAAAATAAATTTAAGCATAGAAAGGGTCTATATGAGTCTACATCTAAATCTTGTTTATCAATTGGTGGCTTTAGTCTTGTTTATTGCTTTGATTTGCTATTTTAGTTTAGTTAATCATTTCTTTTAAACTAGTCATCCATTTTGTTGGATTAGAAAATAAGAATAATAAGTATTTTTGGAAAATAAATAAATAAAAATCATTTATAATGCCAAAAAATGCAATCAGACAAGTACAGGATGATAGATACAATAAATGGAGAGACTATGAGATTGGAAATCCAAACCTCATAGCAAAGCCACAACATAAACTAGATTAATCAAAACAAGATTACAATAGACCCCAATTATGTTTCATGGAAAACTTGAGGCTATCAGTAACATGGTTAGCCATCAGTATCATGCAAGAACAAGTCATATTTGTAGATGTATATTTATCTAAGTGAACATCCCTAAATATTCTTTGGTTTCTTTCAAACCATATCGAGTAATCTAAACAAGTTATAACTAGACTCGGACACTTCTTGTCCTCACCAATCCTGTTATAGAGATTTTCAGAATTGGTAATGAATGTGATTTTCTTTTCTATTTATTATAATGTGAGATATGTTTGACAATTCCAAAACTTCAGTGCATGCTAATCAATTTAGGGCATATACTAAGTTCCAATTGAATGTTACATGATTCATATTACACAAAATTTATGGCCTTTAAAACAATTAACCAAATCACATGGTACTTATGCATGCTAAGAAACAAATTTTAATTATAACATTTTGTTCGGGCTATTTGGCAGTATGTCGTTTAACTATCAAGAACTAAACGCTGCCTGTCAATTCGAGTACTGAATAGGCTTGGATTACAACAAGCTTAACAAAAGTCGAGCACCTGGCTATATTTTCTGGATATGCAGCTTTCTCCGAATATACGAGGCTTTCTTTAGGCGCTAATGATCAACATTTGGCTGGGTTTTATTGACAATACAAAACCATAATCTACAATCCTCGATTTGACCAACGTTAGTATGCTAAATTGCTTAGGAATAGCAAGATTTGTAGGAATTGTAGAAGTTAAAATGTCATAGAATGGAAACAGAAGTGTGAGCCTAAAAGGCACTCGTAGTATCTTTTTGCACCCACCAAAATCAGAAGGTTATAGGTTTAACATTAGCAACTCAGATACGGTTACAATCTAATTGATAAAAATGCCAAACTCTTCTTTACTGTCTGTCTCTAGGAGAATAAGTCAAAAACCAACTCATCAATCAAAGAAGTTAGTATTCCCTCCTCAATCTCTATACCCTCTTCTAATGCTTCTAAATCAAACTCAAGCCACCTTCCATACTGGGTGCTCATATCCTTGGCTACAAGTTCATCCACCATCATGTCTCCCATGCTTTTCCAACGTAAAATTTCCTTGTACAGTTGATTCGCCAACCAACCTTTTCTCTGAAGCAACGTCCACATTTTTTCCCATGCTTTGCAGCTCCCACCAAAAACTTGCCCACACATGAAATCCAGGTCGTCACAAATGCAGTCGAACAGAATTTTTCGCCCAAGCTTGGATAATTTCTCTTCATTTCTTTGCATTTGAGTTTCCTGATTCTCCATCCAATCAAATAGATTTGGTCTCATAGCCTTTGGGGACTGGCCTAACAAGAAATCTTTTAGCATTGGCTCCGCATAATTGAATACCTCCCTCACATATGTTAATTCCAAGCTGTTAGAATACTCCGATCGAGGCCCTGAGAATGTTCTAGAATGTTTTCTTTCTTCATCCACTGTACATATTGAGGAGGCTGAGTTGGAGAAATCTATTTTATCTTCCAATGCTAAAGATTCATTTACAGATGTCTCATTCAACACCTCTGCAGCTTCAGGGGATAAAGAAAACAAGATGCCTGAAAATTGAGAATTTATCTTCTGGTCATTACTTTTACTAGATGCATTTTCATTGAATAAAAAGATGCAAGAAAAATCATGAGCAAATCAGAATACTTCCAGGAAAGGATGATAAGTTTCAACTGAGCTGCCCTGAGATGTGTCCACGTATATAGAGGGAAAGAGTCATAAAGAATCGAGTATATCTGTTGCTAATGTTTGACCCAATCTAAATGCCACAAATTCCTGGATACAATCAATCAGCTCCTTCACTTTCTCAGTGAAAATTTTTAGTTGTACCGTAATGAGAAATTATGGTACAAATTCTGATGCATGCTTTACCAAGTGACCGGAAAGAAAATGAGGGTGGATGATGTCTTTACCTTTGGCATTCGTGCAGCATTCACTGATGAAAGAAAGTTCAAGAGTTGAAACAGGACAAGGCTCAAGACATTCAAGCTCTTTTTCGGTTTCACTGTAATTGCTACAACTGTACTCTTCTGTCTCGTCTGACTGTATTTCTACCCCTTGAGATAACTGCAATCATGCATTAAATTCAGTATTGGTGTAAATTTTACGCAAACCATCTCTTCGTTTCTTAAGATGATTAAAATCCAAGGCCTTTCTAATTCTCCAATAATAAGAATAGAACCTGAATGGCATTCTACAACATAAAAGTTTCACGAGCTGAAATAAGCATAGCTAGACATATAATTGGACACATGAAGAATAGACCGTGATAGGTTGGACAACAGTTCCAGTGTCCTTAACAAGTTTTCATAATTAAGAAACTATTAAAAATTCCATCCAAATGATTAAGTGCCAAGCTCCCAGCTGTTACACTCAACCCAATTCTTAGGACTTACCCACACCAGCAGATTACAAACTAGCATTTAGATTTTTGAAGATCAAGAAATGGAAAATGTACAAAAACCAGGGTTTTTGATGGAGTTATGTCCATCTTTGGTGTTAGCAATAACACTTATCCATAATTTAATAAAAGGGAAGCAACTACACAACAAGAACAAATCAAGAGCAGAAAATTGTGGAACCAAGTCAGTTGCAAACACAATTCTGAACATTGGTGAACATGACCATTTATAAATGTTCGTTTTTGGTCTGCATGATGGACAACCTAGCAGCTACTATTATTGATTTGATACCAGTAACAACTAGACAAATTATTTACAAAGACACCACCATAAAAGTCAATGAAAAGAGAGAAAGGTAAATCCAACTTCTAAAGTTAGCATGTTACACTATTGACTCCATTTCAGGCAACAGTTTAAACATCAAATGCGTAAATTTCGTAGATACTCAATCAGTACATTATGTTGTTGCCTTTAGGGCAAAAACCAAACCGAGCCTTACTATACGTTAATCAATTACACAAACAGGAAAAACGAAGAAAAGAAAGCAGTAAGATAAACTGCAGAACTAATCGTAAGAGACAGACCTGCCAGTTTTGGCACATGATAGGCTGCTGATCCATTGTTGGCAAGCAGTCAAAATCACGAGGGTGGTCTGATTTATCTTCATCTAGAACAAGATGAAACATAATGTCCTGTTTTTTGTGCTTTGTTCTCACCATGTCAAGTGCAGGTTCTAGAATCTCTGAGGTAGGCTTTGAACTAGCATAAGTCTCCTCCCTGATAATATTAAAATTAAATGACTCAGTTCTGTTTGTTAATTCTCTCGGCTTCTCTTCAAGCAGAACACTCGAAGCTTCACTACCCATTACATTCAGCTGTGGCATGGAGTACATTAAATACTTTGAATAAAATGGATCACTACTGCCAACAGCATCAGTGTCAGTGCTGTTACTTTCTGCTGCCACATGAACAGGGGACTGAAGACGAGGCATAGCCTTCATTATGGGAGATGTAAATGTAAATGAAACAACATCCGTTCCATGTTTCGCATTATAGGCAACTGCCATATTTCCATCTCTTGTAACATTACCTTCTGTAGGCCTATCAACTTCATCAAAGGACAACTTATCAGAAAGATTCCTGTCAGTTTCAAAATCTCTATTTACATATTTCTTTTGAGATGGGATATTAGCTTTCTCCCTTTCAGAATCTGGATCTCTAGAGACATTTTTTCTGGAAGCACTTTCAGGCTTTATAACAACCTTGTTCACGATCCTATTTGGCCCAGTAGAACCACCCACTGATTGAAATTTTTTCTTCTGGCGGTTAGAGAATGAATTATCCTTATTGACCAATGTATTTTGTTTCTGGCTATTCTGCCTAAGTACATTGTTGGCCATGTTTTCAGAAGTTCTTTTCTGAATATTCTTTTGCTGCTTAAGCAATTGGTTTGACTTGATATCATGCGGTACTTTCTGCTTCTTAAAGCTGTCACTCGTTGATGTTGACCCCTCTCTCCTCTGAATACTGGCCTTTACTTGTGCCGCTTGTGTAACGGACTTTCCCTTGTTCTTCAAATTACTGTAATTCCCTTCTGGAAACACGGAAGCCTTGCTTAATGGCAAGTTTTCTGATCCATTTTGTTTCTTGTCAATAGGTTGTCCTCTGCAGGACTTCGTATTGGATTGTGGGTCTACTTTTTGTGGCCTTGATGCCTTTTTTGCAGCTTCCATTTTTTGTTTCAAGTCTCGCAAAGGAACTGAAGGGGAGCCAATTAATGAAACTCTACTGGTAGTAGCTGCCTTAGGACTCGCACCTATGATTTTTGCTGCAGTCTCCATTACACAGGTCGCATTCTTGACTGGGTTAAATCCAGGACTCGTAACTGGAGAAAACAGTTTATTGTGGGTATTGGGAATTGGTTTCGCAGATTTAGGAGGCAATATTTCAGTCTGAAATCTCTCAAAAGGCCGACTTTGTGCTTTATGAGACATAGATGCAACAGATTTCCAACAATCCCTTTCCTGCTCACAGTGCCTGTTTAAGTTTTTCATGGTGTCATAATCACTCGTCAAATTGGAGCTAGCCCTATTGAGTTGAGGTGTTCTAGCCAAGTGGCAGTCAGAAAATAGGGTAAAAGAAGGCTCAAGAACACTGGATGTCGGCAAGGAATCCAAGCCCATTAGCCTGGCGATTACTCCCGGTGCTCTTGTCGCATATCCTTCATCACTAGTTACAGATAAACTACAACTAAAGTCGCTGCTTCCTCTTCTAGTTGAGTTTGCTCCCTTGTTGCCCACCTCCATCTAGATGTACAACAAAATAACCAAACAATCACAGTGAAGTTTCAGAAAGGGCATCCAAAGTTAGACAGCAAATAGAAGAGAACATAATAAAAACAAACTCTTACAGTATAAATGGGCGATTCTGACGAGCTTTCAACAATTTCAATTCTTTGCCTTACTTCTACAATAGGAATGGAAACGAGACAACTTCAAACTATAAATAAAGAAAAAATACCTAAAAAAAAAAGGTTCAGAATAGATTAATAGGCTTGCGTATTAGAACCAAAAGAAGTCGCTTGCCAGGAAAGCCATTGTTGTTCGAGAAAAGTTTCTTTGGAGACTTTCCATTCCAGTCAAACAGGTGAAACGGAGGTCCTTTTGAACGCTTTCTCTCACCATCCATCATGTAATCTGAAAACCGTAATAGACTTCGAGTCATACTTCAACTTACGAACATAAAATGGAGTCATTGTTTCTCAAATCTCTAATCCACAAGTCAAAATAAGTATAGCGTTATGCAGACTAAATCCAAAACTAAACCATCAACTTTGGAAACGCAAATAAGATCTTTGAACCAGAATCCTCCCCTAGTGTCAGCTCCGTTGCTCATTCATCAAGAGCAGACTTCTACCAGTGAATCATATCATTCGAATCCCCCATTGCCGACATAAGCAAGTATGAGGTTCAAAAGAAAAAGAATGGAAAGAAAAAACACCCCAAAAGCTTCAACTGCTAGAAACCAAGATCTTACCTTTTGAAATGAAAGATCAAAAGCTCCTCCTTGTACTTCCCGTGCAAACAGGAAATAATCCAAATCCCACAATATTAGAAGTCAGTAAACGCAATGCGCGTAAATTGAATTACCAACAAAACAACTACCAACTCAAATCAAATGGGTGCTCCGTCAAAATGCACAAAAGACACACTTTGAAAGAATTTCGACCAATCCAGCAGTCACCCATTAACCATTATCGGCAGAAGCCTCATTTTTTAAAATAAAAAACTTTCCCTCGAGAGGGTATATTAGGAACTTTCAACAAGCGACGAGACGAAAACAACTGTACCCCTACAAAGGACTCAAGAACAGAACTTGACCCAGAAAAAACAGAAGCAAAGAAAAGCCAAAGAACGGTGACATTGGCAGTGATAGGGACTGAATTAGATCAGGAAAGGTCCAAAAGAAGAAGCAGTGTAAAATGTGTCAGTTTACGTGTGTGATTGAGTGGTTGCATTTGTGTACTATTTTGACACCGCCTAGATTTAAGGCTTAAGGTAAGTGGCAACCAAACCAGAGGCAGAGGCAAACACAGCCAGTGTGATTTGTGAGAGACATTCAATGGGGGTGAGTTGTTTCTCATTGCACCTTACCTATTTATCGCCACGTGGCAATCATAAATGGTTTTGGTCCTACCGGTTTGGTGTGCGCCACTTAATTAGGAGGATTAATTAATCCTATCGTAGGGATGGTAAATAGAAAAATATCTTAGTGCATTTTTATTCCGTTTCATAACCTCTAGCGTTCAAAATACTGAGAAATGTAATTTTGTTTAGGAGAATACCATGAGAAGTGATATTTAAAATTTTAAAAATATAAGTAATTTTGTTTAAGCTAATTTAAGAAGATGTTAAGAAGTGATATTTAAAACTAAAAAATATATTTAAAGAATTACATTTAAAAGGTTATTAACTATTAATTTAATATATGTAAATAATTTTGTTTAAGATAATTTCATAATTTAATAAGTTTGAATTATTAGATTTTAATTTATTATTAGATCATTATATAATAATACAAGTTAATGTATTTTTTATCTTAATAAAATATTTTATTATTACTTATTTTTATAATTTTTAGTTTACTGCCTATTAAACCTCTAAACTTTATACATATGTAATATGAGAAGTCTAATTATATATCCTATATAACTATATCTATAACAAGCATTAACTTAATTATTTTTTAAGTTAGGCATAAATTAACTTACGTTTACATTGACTTGTCTATTTGTGGAATGTCATTGTGTCAATAACAAGTTATCGGCCTTCTCTTAATATTTAAAAAGAAAATCTATAGCTTAAATATGTTATATCAGATAACTCATTTTCAGTTTTTCCACTTATAATATTTCTTATTTCTATTCTTATATGTAAATCCTCCAAATCATACAGTCCAATATAAGTCGTCTTATATAATAATTGCAAATTAATATTCTTTTATTTTAAACCATATAATAAACAAGTTATTAGTTTTTCTTTTAAATTGAAAGAATGAGATTACTAGGCAAAAGTCTTAAGAAGTACGACAATGCAGTTCTTGACTAAACATGATGAAAGAACAGCAGAACTATACTTTTAACCTTTATACAAAACATTGAAGAGACCAAGTGTAGGGACTATATAAGACGACTGTTGATGAATGAAGTTAATAGCAAATCTAAGAGGACATTAAAGGTTTCATCTACTGGCCATTCCACAGGAAAAAAGAGATGTTTTTAACCCATTTATGTCGATGTTTTTAAAAATAGGGTGTCAAAAAAGGACCCGATCTGACCTAATTTTGGCCCGAGTTAATTGAGCCACATACCAAGGTCGGGCCAACCTAGTTCGTAGTTCCACCGTTACTTCAAAAACGACATCATTTTTGACATTTGTCTTTTAAAACCCGTAGCCCCTCCGGTCACGAGTCGGTCAGCCAATGGTCAGACCGAGTCGCAAGTTGACCTATCCCTACCTGATGGGCCACGGGCTGGGTCACCCTAGCCTTCCGAGCTCGGCCCGGCCCATTAACATCTCTATTTAAAAATCTTTTAATATTAATTGTATTGTAGCTTGAAGATCCTTTTATTAATTCTTGAAAATTCTCACGTTTCTTTCCCACCATATAGAGTATATAATATTGCCAAATGAAACCTTAAGAAAAGTTATAGTTATCTCCACTCAGTTGGTTAGGATAAGCTACCCATTGCACAATATTGCTCCATTGTGTTGATTGCAAAGAGGTTGTAAAGATCTCCGTATATAATTAGCAAAAGAGCAACCAAAAAAGAGGTGGTCCATATCCTCGTGAATTTTGATAGATGGATAATTGAATTAATGTATTTTACTTAATATTTTATACATTTGGTACTTAATTCATCTTAAGTGTGTATACAGGTGATAATTGCCTTAATGGGCTTAAAGAAGGCATATTCAAACAAAAACACGACGTAAAATAAAGAATTAACAAATCTAAAGGAATGCACAACGTGCATCTAGCCGTTCACTTTCACGTGGCCGCGCACTTCCACAATATCCAGCAAATTCCGATTATGCATGGTCGTGCAAGAGACCTTGCATCAACCAAAACCTAGAATTCCATACAAAAGTGATGTTTCACAGGAAAATGAAGGGAGGAAGCAGTAGGCATCATTCTGAAGAGTACAGAGGTGATTCGGAGCGGGAGACAAAGAGTTTTTATTGACAAGATCCATTAAAATGCAAGATCGGACGTCTACATTATCAGAATACTTAATAGAGAACAATCATAGAGATTTAAAATTATGATTTCATTATTTTCTATTATGTTTTCTATATACATGTATCTGATTTCATGTTAATCGATGTATAACTAATTTTTCTATTAATATTTAGGCTAAATGACCATATTTGATACCAAAATATGATTTGATTATTTTGTTAATGAAATTGAGTTGTTTGGTTATTGCAATCCAATTATTTATTTTATTATTGTCTATTAATATGATTTATTAGACTCAAATTTGATTTTATATGTAGCGATTGAGAAATCCTAGGTTTTAATTAATCTATGATAATTAGAAAGAGTTGATTGCAACCATAAAGATAGGGTGGTATAAATCCTCTAGATTAGAGTCAAATCTAATTGAGGGATTCATAATACGGTAATGCACTCCTATAAAATTTAACCTGAGTAATTCGGTTAGAAATCTTATGATTAATTATTAGTAAACTCAAGGTCAACTACTAGCATACCTAAGAGTCTCCACAGTCCAATTAATTAGCAACACAGTTGCATGACAAACAAATAATCGGTTAAAGGTTTAGGGGGATTCAATGCCTATATACTAATTATTTGATATTGGTAATTAATTTAGTGTTTCATCAATTCTCTTCTTTAATCATTCTACTTGTTATTTTAATTGTTTAACTTTAGTTTCTTTAATTCAACTATAATCAATCCTTTGGCTAAATAATAGAATAATGGTAACTACTAGTACTCATAATCCTCATAGGATTAACCCATATTTCTAGCTACAGCAACACCGTACACTTGCGGTATTACATATTGACTACTTACGAAAATGGTCAATCAAGTTTTTTGCATCATTTTTGGGGACAGTGGTATTAGGAACACTTTAGTTTCATTACTCTAGTCATTACTTTTGTTTGTTTGTTGTGCTTTATCCTTGTTTTACCTTACATTATTTGATTTGTTTTTGTTAGTTAGTTTATTTCTTTAGTTTTAGATTTAGACTCCAAGTTAGTTTATGGCTCGAAGCAACACTAAGAACTTACTAAACATAGATCCTGAGATAAAAAGAACTATACGAGGGAATCGTCGTAGAACTAACCTTGGAGAGTTTGAGCTAGATCGTTGAATAGAGGACTTGGAAGGTCACGCAGACATAGAAAAATCACATAACATGGCAAATTAACCATGAACAATGTTTGACTACGCTAAGCCAGTCTTATCTGGTGTGAAATCCAACATAGTGAGGTCGACTGTGCAGATAAACAACTTCGATATCAAGCCAAGCATCATCCAAACGGTGTAATAGTTAGTCCATTTTGATGGACTTCAAGATGAGGATCCTAGCGCACATATTTCTAACTTCTTAGAGATCTGTGATACTTTTAAAATAAATGGAGCAAATGATGACGCCATCAGACTACATCTATTTGCTTTCTTCTTGAAACAAAAGATAAATAATGGCTAAACTCTATGTCACGTTTGTCAATGACCACCAAGGATCAAGTGGCGGAAGATTTTTTACTAAAGTATTTTCCTCCTACAAAGATTGCGAGACCAAGAAATGATATCTCTCTGTGCTCTCAAATTGAAGGTGAATCATTGTACGATATATAGAAGAGTCAAAGAAATGCTCCGACAATGCCCACATCACGGACTACCTTTGTGGATGCAAATCCAGACATTATATAATGGGATAAGTCAAAATACTAGGTAGTTAATTGATGTAGCAGTTGGAGGGACGCTAAACAACAAAAAAATTGAAGTGGCCTAAGAGTTGATCAAGGACATGGCCATAAACAACTATCAATGGTGCTCAGCTAGAGCATGAAACACTAATAGGCCATTAGGAGTGTATGAAGTAGATGCGGTGACTCAACTAGCAAGTCAAGTGGAAGCCTTAAGCAAGAAGATAGGCAGAATTACTATAGCTCCACAAGGAAGAGTGATGCAATGCAAGGCGTGTGGGTTAGATCACTCAGGACAAGATTGTCAATTAGATCAACCCAAACATATAGATTACAAAATAATCCTTATAGTAATACGTACAATCCTAAATAAAGGAACCATACAAACTTCTCATGAGGTAACCAAGGTCAACAAAGGAACAACTCTTTACCTGGATTTTAAGCACAAACATCACATCCAAGGAAACCAAGTATGGATGAGATGATACTGGAATTTATTCAAGATTTAAGGGTGAAACATCAGCAAATAGACACATCCATATGGAACTTGGAAATAAAATTTGACCAATTGGCCAAATCATTGGTGGAGAGACCTAAAGGGAGTTTGCCGAGCACAACTAAAACAAATCCAAAGGAAAGGATAATGGCAATCACTTAGCGACTGAAAAGAAGCTCGAATAAGAAGAAGAAGAAAAAAAAAGAAAAGGGTTATTAAATGCTTCATATAGAGTAAATATAATCTAAAGAGACTCCAGGAGTATCAACCTAATATTTCATAACCATTCTAAGGTAGAGGAAGTCCAAAGAAGTAGGGTTGAGCAAGGTTCTTGATGTAACAAATCAATTGAAATCATGACTTGCCCTTTCCGAATCTACAAAAGAGAGGTTATTAAACAAAGAGGAACCTAAGAAGTTGGAGAATGAACTATCAAACAAGGAGAGCTCTAACAAAATGGTAACACTACCACATAAACAAGCTGACTGTAATAGTCGATTTTCATACTAAGGATTAAAGCCTTAAATTGTTTCACGTGATTCATATCATTTGAGAATTTATGAAATGCGTTTCATTGACATGCATAATATTCACATACACACATGAATCATGATTTAGTAATCATTGCCAAGATTGTATGTGCACTCAATTGGCATATTCTGGGATATGAAAGGCTTAAAGTGATCATGATGTGAATGGTGTATTACTTATGTCTTGAATTTTGGTTTGTTAGATTATAATTAGTAAATTTGGAGTTAATTATTACAATTGGAAAATTGATGAATTAAAATGTGCATTTAGTGTAGGAAAAATGTCAAATTGACATATAGAAATTTAGGATGACTAAGTCTATGAAATAAGTTACACATGGCAGTAGAATTGAGTACATTTGACATAAATAATTGAGTGACAAATGGGCTAGCATAATTTTGACATTTGGCAGCTTATGGAGATGACAAATGGAATGCATACATAGGGACAAATGTCATTATGAAATGGTGAAACCTAGTACCTAATGAGTTAAACTAATGTAGAAGTTGTTTTACTGTGTTCATTCTTCTCCTCTCTTCCCTTGCACCACATAATTATCCACCCTCTTATAGCTCTGAAATTTGGCTTCTAGTTCATTCATCACCACTCTAAAATCTTGACAAGATTCTGCATCAAGAAAACTGTATGTTGTTGTCTTTCATTTTGTTGTTTTCTTATTGATGAAAACCCATCCAATTCCCACCTTATTTTTAAGATGATCTTGAATGCATATAAGGCAAAGTAGATTTGATGAATTGAGGTGGAACTTGAGCTAAACAAGTAAGTAAAGTATTGATCCTTATGGCATATTGTAATAGAAAATTTATGATGATTGAATTAGGATGGATAGCATGTAGTGTTGATGATGAAGTGTGCTAGAAAAATGATACATAAATTGGATACTTTTCTATTTTGGTTTTGATGCATGAGAACCGTAGGTTATATGTTGCTATATGGATGATTTAGATTGAGATTTGAAGTTTAAATGAAGGTGAATTTATGCTAAAGAAAGGTGCTAGTGAAGTGTTCTTGAATTTGGAAAAAACTAGGACTACATATATGATGAGATTAAGTGAATGAAAGTTTCTGGTTTGTTTTTGTATGCATGAAAGATAAATAGTTTATGAGCTGCTAATTGAATGATTTTGAGTTAGAATTGGAGATGAAATTGATGAAAAATTGAAGTATAATTAAGGTATAATGGAGGTAAAATTAATCAACTAATATGAAGATGTTTTGAATTTTGTATGAAGGTGTTAGAATATGGAGAAATTGAAGGAAAATGGAGAGTCAACATGCAATTCACTCATCCCACAATTATGGGAAGGTCCTCCACGATCGTGGGCAATGCTTTGAAATGAAAATTTTATGTTTTGTGTGATTGTTGAATTAACTAAGGATAAGTTACTTTACTTAGGTATATTTGGACTTGATTAAGACATGAAATGAACCTAGATTGATGTTTAATTGATTAGTTAATAAGTTTAAGTTGTTAATTGATGTTTTAACTTAAGGAATGGATTGTTTTGAAATCAATATGTCTAAAATCTAGAATTTATGAGTGTTTAAGGAATGAAAGTATTCTTATGAATGTAAATGTGACCAAAGGATATGACTAATGTGAACTAGGTATGAATAAAAATTAGGAAATTGTGTGAATATATATTGCTAGAAAAGGCTAGTGAATTACGATTAATGAATTTAGAGTAATCAAACTTACTTAAAATATAAACCTAATTACAAACTAGATATGTATAAGCTATGATGTTTGAATGGCCAAGATTTATGAATAAGGATACATACCCAAAAAGTCAATTGAGCATGCATTGAACATGACACATATACATGTGCATGAGTGAATAATCATATGATTAATCAACTTAGTAATGTGTAAAATATGTGTGTATTGCATGACTAAAGAAGCACAAGTTGATCATCAACATCTAGAGTCGGATCATCAAGGCAATAGCTTTTCTGGAGCGTACAATGAGTTAACCTAGATGTTTCTCACTATGATTGAATTATTTTTGGTTAACTTTCAATTAGTGAACTATTACTTATCTAATTTCTATGATTCCAAACATTGTTGGTCCGAAGAATTTGATACTTAGGACTATATATCAAAGTGTTTTCAAATTGTATGTGTACTATAGAATGTGTACTCAATTGAATGTTGAATGTCGAACTCAAGTTCGAAGAATATGATAAATGACATGAGCACATTGAATGAAAAGTATTGATAGCATATTATGTTAATTGATGCATTCCATTACATGACATGCATGATCAGATAAAGAAGTTGTAACCTGAGTGACCAAGGTGAAAAAAAGCTTTAAGCTTAGGAATTGTGCATAAAGAGCCACACGCTCAGTTAACAATGAGCCCTATATCCACAACAGATACAGGACAGTAAATGAAATGAGCCTGATATTCACAACAGATACGGGACTGTAAATAGGCTCTCGATCACAACAAAGTAAAATGAAAACAGAAGCACATGTGCATTGGCATATATATAAATTTACACGAATCATATGAATGATTGAGATCAATTAATGGATTGTTCTGAAATAGTGTTATGAAATGTTTATATACATCTTGTAGTTGTACTTGTACTTGTTGAACTATAACAAAATGTGATGTGGGATTTGATAATGGATGATATGTTAAACTTCTTTAAATTGGTTATAGATTTGACATTTATGTTCTGTCTGGAGTGAGCACATCGATGATGGTTCACTCACTGAGTTCGCAAACTCATCAAAATTGCAATGTTGACTTTTAGGTATAAAGGAGTTCTAGCTTCTAAGGCAACTAAGTAGAACTCTACTATTGTCATTTTGAGAACAAGAATGGCTCAAAGGTCTGGTCAGCTGATATCTGAGGAGTCTAGTTAGGATGTGTTTATTTAGCTTCTCGTTTCATGTTAAACATTTTGTATGGAGTTGAAAACTCTCAAATGTTATGTAATGTGAATACAAGGATATGAATAGTATTGGTATAATGTAAGTAAGTTTATTTTGTGAATATAATGAGGAGATTTGACTATTTTGGATACTTGTGTTATGTGTGATGCCATAATAAGTTAAAGTGATTGTTCTAACGTATCATTCTCATAAGGTATGTTCTCAAATATCCTTTAGATGTTTGGACATATGCTCTATGGAAGTGTTATGCTACAAATTTTGGTATCAGAGCATGGTTTGACATCCATGAAGACATATATAAGCATTTAAACCTAACATATAGTAAGAGATTCATATAGTGATCACAGTTATTGTCTATTTTAGGTCATCCACTATAGGAGATCAAGTCATAGAATAAGTTGACCTTAAGTCTATAGGAGCCAATAGAGATTCTTAAGTACCTTAGTCGGACCAAATGCCTCAAAAGGGTTCTATAGAAGTATAGACCCTACTGAGGCAGAAGGTTGGTTAGATAGAATAGAAAGGGTATTTGATCAGATGGACTATGAGTCTAATGAAAGGTTTGACTACACAGTTTCGTTACTTCAAGGTCTAGCTTATCAGTGGTGGAAGAATGTTCTCGACAATTCCGCTCGACCTTGTAGACTGATATGGGATGAATTTCTGAAGGTCTTTAGGGAGAATTATACACCAAAGATCTATTTGGATAGGAAGATGAAGGAATTCCTAAATCTGAAACAGGGCAATCTCAATGTAGTAGAGTATGAGGTGTGGTTTAATGAATTAATAGGATATGCTACTGCTTTGATTCTGATTGAGGAGGATAAATATAGATAGTTTAAGGATAAATTGAATATGGAGATTAGGAAGAGATTACCTATTATCAATCTGAGTAGTTTTACTAAGCTGCGAGCTGCTTCAATCCAAATTGAACGATTACTGAAGGATGGACAAGGAGAGTATAGGCAAGAGTTCAGAATTAAGAGGCATGGTAAGTCTCAAGTTGATTCTGGCAGGAGATTCAGTATACGCTAGAATAGATGATTCTGATCACATACTAGATTGAGAAAGTCAGGGTTTAGACTGAGAGGCGGTTTTGTTCATGTTGGTAGTGGTAGAGGTCAAGTATTTGGAGGGCAAACACAACAGATACCTAATTGTGAGCATTATGGAAAGAAACATGGCGGAGAATCCTGGAAGATATCGGGAGCTTGCTTACATTATGGCGCTTTTGAGCACCAATTCAGATACTATCCCAATACTTTGGTAGCATAGTCTAGAGTGACAGGAGGATCAATGACTAAGATGATTGTCCAGTAAAGTAGAGCTAATAGAGCAAGACAGGAAGGTAGAGGTAGGGGTAGAAAAAGTTCAATAAGTCCTAGTGTTAGGACTGAGGTGTGGAGTAACCAACCTCAGTCCCAGGCCAGGATCTTTGCTATTACCGATAGGAGGCATAGAATTCTCCAGATGTTGTTGCAGGTGTGTTACATGTCTTCCAATTTAAAGCATTTGCATTATTAGATCCAGGATCTATGCATTTTTTTACCACACCATATTTGGCATCTAAACTGCACTGTGAGAGAGAGATGTTGAAATGTGATTTAAAGGTGAGTACATCGATAGGTCTTATTATAATGATTGGAGAAGTGTGTAAAGGGTGTATTATTTAGTTTGACCAAACAGAGTTAAAAGATGATTTGATAGTACTGCAGTTGAAAGAGATATACCTCATTTTAGGTATAGACTGGCTTATTGCTCATAAGGATGTAATGAATTGTTATACTAAAGAATTCATTCTTGAATCTCCTAATCAACTAAGAGTAATATTTCGAGGTGTTAGTCAAGTAGTGCCAGCCATATTGATTTCATCAATAAATGCTTTTAGGCTGATTTGAAGTGAATATGAGGTTGATTTAGCCTATGTGACTGATATTTGAACTGAGCAAATAGCACAGGATATTCCTGTTGTTAGGGATTTCTTATATGTATTTCCCACTGAATTATTGGGATTACTCCCAGATAAGGAAGCAGAGTTTACTATTGACCTTGCTCCAGGTACTAAAGTGAATCACACGTTAATACAAGACTTATTATGCAATATACAAATGCACGAGAAGGGGGGTTGAATTGTGTATTTCTTTTCGTTAAGCTCCTTATAAAACTTTTTGTTAAAAGAAATTTGTTCTTTTCACAAGAACTACTGAAAATCAAAGTTAAAAGGTATTTTTCGAAAACTTGTATAAAAACTAGTAAAATCGAAAATTGAAAGATAAGAGAGATTGAGAGTTGAGAGATGTTGACACAG
>JANIJH010000006.1:43124322-43134898 GCA_024520975.1 Erythroxylum areolatum
AAATTTGCAATTATTTTTCAGGACTCAGAAGAATACCCCGTTAGGCAACGGGCGTATTGTGATCGCTTGAGAGTGATTGAAGAGGTCGGGATCAGTTGTGTCTGCAGTAGAGTGATAACTTGTGTAGCTTATTATGATGTATTTATCATAGGACCCTCGTGGTCATTGTATTTTTCGATTATGTTATGTAAATGGTTTTCCGCATAAAATATAATGTATGTGTATTGTTTCAAAAAAAATTTACTGAGATTTGACTGAGTGATATAGCACACCACCCTCGCAGGGCACGGACTCAGATACCACCATAGATGTCGGGTTCAGGTCCTACGGGAGTGGGTGTTACATTTTATAAGATTAAAACTTGCTCAACACTTAACCACATGTTTCATAACCTGCAAATAAGCTACCTTTTTATATGCTTTCCACGCCCTTTCTCATTTGGTTTACTATTTTCAATTTATGGCTTCTCAGGTGGATCTTTGCGAGTGGAGTCTTGCAAAACTTCTTCGCAAGATTTCTCTATCTTGATAGAGTCCAGAAATTTAAGAGGATTATTCTTAACATTTGAGACTTTAACTATAACCCTCTTGTTCCTTACATTTAGAGTTAACTTGTCTCCATCAATGTCTATAAGAGACTTAGCGGTAGCTAAGAATGGTCGCCTAAAGACAATGGGTATCTCCAGATCTTCATCTATGTCCAAGATGGTAAAATCTATAAGGAAGGTGAATTTGTAACCTTGACAGGTACATCTCTGATTATGCCCCTAAGATGGTGAAGTGATCTATCAACCATTTGCCCACACATCCTAGTTGGTGTTAATTCACCTAATTCCATCTTTTTGCATAAAATGTAAGGCATCATATTTATGTCAGCCCTTAAGTTCCTAAAAGCCTTATCCACTTTGACCCGGACAAGGAATATAAAAATTCCCTAGGTCAATATAACATATCACTTCCATAAAGCATATGCCCGAACATCCAGAGGATATTCAACCCTAATGGCAAGTTAGAACAATCACAAAATAAACTTACTTACATTGTACCATTACTATTCGTACCCTTGTATTCACATTACATAACATTTGAGAGTTTACATCTCCATTCAAAATTTTTAATACGAAATGAGAAACTAAACAAATACATCCTAACTAGACTCCTTATATATCAGCTGACTAGACCTTTGAGCCATTCTTGTTATCAAAATAACAATACTAAAATTATACTTGGTTTCCTTGAAGCTAGATCTCCCTTATACCTGAAAATCAATGTTGTAATTTTGATGAGTTTGCAAACTTAGTGAGTGAACCATCATTGATGTGCTCACTTTAGACATAACACAAATGTCAAGTAAATAACCAATTTCGAGAAGTTTAACACATCATCCAGTATCAAATCTCACATCACATTTTGTTATATTTCAAGAAGTACATTTCAAGAAGTACAAGTACAACATGTATACAAACATTTCATAACACTATTTCATAACAATCCATTAATTCATCTCAATCATTCATATGATTTATGTAAAGTTATGTTTATTCAAATGCACATGTGACTCCATTTTTATTTTACTTTATTGTAATCGAGTGTCTATTTACTGTTCCTTATCTATTGTAGATATCAGGCTCATTTCATTCACTGTCCCATATCCATTGTGGATACCAGGCTCATTATTAACTAAGCCTATGGCTCTTTGTGCACATTGATGCTATCAATACTTTTCATTCAATGCGCTTATGTCATTTATCACATTCTTCGAACTTGAGTCCAACATTCAACATTTAGCTGAGTACATATTCTATAGTATACATAAAATTTGAAAACCTTCCATATAAAGTCCCAAGTATCAAACTTTTTGTACCAACAATGTCAGAAATCATAGCAATCAGATAAGCAACAGTTCATTAGCTGAAAGTTAACCAAAAACAATTCAATCATAGTGAGAAAAATCTAGGTTAACTCATAGTATGCTCTAGAAAAGCTTTTGTCTCAATGATCCAACATTGTTTGGATCTGACGAGCAACTTATGCTTCTTTAGTCATGCAATGCACACATATTTATGATTATTCACTCACACACATGCATATGTGTCATGTTAAATCCATGCTCAATTGACTTTCTAAGTATGTATCCTTATTCATAAATCTTGACCATTCAAATACCATAGCTTGTACACATCTAGTTTGTAATTAGGTTTATATCTTAAGTAAGTTTGATTACTCTAAATTCATCAATCATACATTCACTAACCTTTTCTAGCAATACATATTCACCTAATTTCCCAATTCTTATTCATTCATACCTAGTTCTCATTACTCATATCCTTTGGATCACATTTGTATTCATAAGAACACCTTCATTCCATTAACACTCATAAATTCCAAATTTTAGATATATTGATTTCAAAATAATCCATTCCTTAAGTTAAAACATTAATTAACAATCTAAACTTATCAAGCCCTTAACCAATTAATCAAACATCAATCTAGGTTTATTTCAGGTCTTAATCAAGTCCAAATACACCAAAATAAAGTAACTTATCCTTAGTTGATTCAAAAATCACACAAAACAGAAATTTTTCATTTCAAAGCATTGCCTATGATCGTGGAGGACCTTCCCACAATCGTGGGATGAGTGAACCGAATGTTCACTCTCCATTTTCCTTCAATTTCTCCAAATTCTAACACCTTCATACCAAATTCAAAACATCTTCATATTAGTCCATTAATTATACCTTAATTATACTTCAATTCCTCATCAATTTCATCTCCAATTCCAACTCAAAATCATTTAATTGGCAGCTCATAAACTATTTATCTTTCATGCATACAAAAACAAAACACAAACTTTCATTCACTTAATATCATCATATATGTAGTCCTAGTTTTTTCCAAATTTAAGAACACTTCACTAACACCGTTCTATAGCATAAATTCACCTTCATTTAAACTTCAATCATCAACCTAAATCGTCCATATAGCAACCTATAACCTATAGTTCTCATGCATCAAAACCAAAATTAAAAAGTACCCAATTCATGTATCATTTTTCCTGCACACTTCATCATTAACACTACATGCTATCCATCCCAATTCAATCATCATAAACTTTCTATTACAGAATGCCACAAAGATCGATACTTTACTTACCTATTTAGCTTAAGTTCCACCTCAATTCATCAAGTCTACTTTGCCTTATATGTATGCAAGATCATCTCAAATAAAAGGTGGGAATTGGATGGGTTTTCAACAACAAGAAAATAGCAAAATGAAAGACAACAGCATATAGCCTTCCTGATGCAGAATCTTATCAAGATTTTGGAGTGGTGATGAACAAAATAGAAGCCTAATTTTAGAGCTATAGGATGGTGGATAATTTGATGGTGAAAGGGAAGAGGGGAGAAGAATGAACACAACAAAATAACTTATGCATTAGCTTAACTCATTAGGTGATAGGTGTTGCCATTTCATAGTGACACTTGTCCCTATGCGTGCATTCCATTTGTCCTCTTCATAAGGTACCAAATGTCACAATTTTGCTAGGCCATTTGTCACTCAAACTCTAACCCATTTGTCACTCAATTATTTATGCTAAATGTCACTTAATTCTACTACCATGTGTAACTTATTTCACAGGCTTAGTCATCCTAAATTTCCATGTGTCAATTTGGCATTTTTCCTAAACTAACTGCACATTTTAATTCATCAATTTTCTTAACAATTAATATAAATTTACTAATTATAATCCACCAAACCAAAATTCAAGACATAAGTAATACATAATTCACATCATGATCATTTTAAACCTTTCATACCCTGGAATATGTCAATTGAGTGCACATACAATCTTGGCAATGTTTACTAAATCACGACTCATATGTGTATGTGAATGAAATGCATTTCATAAATTCTCAAATGATATGACTCATGTGCAATAATTTAAGGCTATAACCCTTAATATAGAAACCGGTTATTACAATTCTCACCCTTAAGAAATTTCATTTTCAAAATTCTTACCTAATTGATCAAATAGATAGGGGTATTATTTCCTTATGTTCTAGTCAGACTCCTATGTGGCTTTTTCTCTCAAATAATTCCTCCAAAGTACTTTAACCAATGGGATTACTCGGTTTCTCAATTGCTTAGTTTGATAACTAATTATTTGACCGGTTCCTCTTCATAGCTCAAATTAGTTACAATTTCAACTTCCTGTGTCGGTAATACATGTGTTAGATCTGACCTACATCTCTTGAGCATACTAACATGGAAAATATTTTGAATCTGAGACATCTCTGATGGTATTACTAACTTATAAGCTAGCAGTCCTATTGTCTTATTAATCTCGTATGGACCAATGTGTTTAGGATTTAACTTTCCCTTTTTACAAAACCTCAGCACTCCTTACTAAGGTGACACTTTCAAAAATACCCTATCTCCCATTTGATACTCCATATCTCTCCAATGCTGATCTACATAACTCTTCTGCCTATCTTGAGCTTCCTTGATCCTACTACGGAACAATTTTACCTTATCAACGGTATCTTGAATCAACCCTGGGCCTTCAACAATCCTTAGGCCCTCTTCATCCCAATACAAAGGTGATCGACACTTTTTTCCATATAACGCTTCATATGGAGCCATATCAATAATACTATGATAATGATTATTATATGCAAATTTAATGAGAGTTGCATATTAATCCCTTACTCCTTGAAACTCCAAAACACAAGCTCTTAGCATATCTCAATAGTCTTAATTGTCCTCTTACTCTATTCGTCTATCTAAGGATGAAATATTGTACTAAAATTTAACTTTGTACCTAATGCTGTTTGTAAACTGCCCCAAAATCTAAAAGTAAATCTGGGATCCTGATTTGATACAATTGATATTGGAACTCCAAGTAATCTCACTATTTCATTAATGTACCTCCGAGCTAACTGATCTAGTGTGTTATTCTTGTACCATTTTTTTTAAATAATAGTTACTTCATTTACAAAAGAAAGTAGCTATTTACGGATGGGATTTTTAGTAACTGCTTTAGTTCAATACCATCGTGTTGCTATTGATGGACTAATTTGAAATGTGTATTTAAATCAAAGCACTTGAACAAGAATGGGAGAAGTTAGTATGTTCAAAAAATTTGAGTGATTGATATTCGTGGCTAAGTTAAATTTATAAAATTTGATGTCATTGTTCCATTATTACATTGTAGCATGATTTTGTGTTTGTTTGTTTTAAGTTTGTTTGATTTGTGCTTTTAGTTTAGCTCTGAGACAAGCAAAGATTTAAGTGTGGAGAAGTTGACAGGGGTAAATTAAAGTGTGTTTGTTAGGTGTTTTAGTGTGTTTTTTAGTTTTATCTTAGATGAAATCATGTTTTTAGGACTTAGATTTGTGTTCTTGTTAGTGTTTTGTGTGCTTTGTTTGATTAATTATTGTTTAGTGCAAGAATTCGATCTTAATTGTATGTTTTAATGATTGTTTGATGTGTTTGATGATGAGTGGAGATAGGAAAATTTGAAGAAAAGATGAAGGAGCTAGAGAATATGATTTGAGACAATTGTGTATAGGATGCATAATTGTGTATGAACATAGTAAAACTTTGGTGAAGCTCTCTAGCACGATCGTGACATAGAGTTGGAGTAAGAGTACGCGTGATCATGCAACCAATTATTTGGGTTGCGAATTTTTTATACTTTTGATAATTTGGGGCAATTTTTGCAACTTAAAGTCATAGAGAAACTCTAGAAGGATCAAGAGTATAAAATGGAATAAAAAATCAAAAAAGTGATTGGAAACCACAAAAGAAGAGGTCAAAGAGCAACGTCCTGGAGAATACAAGCTGTAGAATTCTAGCTTAAGGCAAAGAAGAGAAATCATTCAGAAATCAATTCTCTACTCTTCTTTTATTTCATTTTTGTTGTTAAATGTTAATGACGACTCAATTTTGATATATAGTTACATTTATAAATTGTTAATTTCTTTTAGGAATTACTCAATTTATTTGTTAAACTCTACATTCTTAATTTAATGAAATATGCTTGTGATGTTTATTACTTTATATTCAATTTGAATCGAGAGATTAAAATGGATCTTTTTTTATGTTGACAATGAGAGCTGGCACCCAAATAAACCTATAAACATCAAATTAATAGGAAATTGAAAAGAGATCTTAATTTTTTATTAGTTATCCATAAGATTACTTTAAATCCAATTTTATAGTTAGGAAGAGTTTTAATAGATTGAGAGGTCACAATTCAATTTCTATCTACTTCAATTAAGTTTACATAATTAAATCATGAGAGAGGATATTCATAATTATTAGATATCTAGGTTCACATATTATTAAATCAAGAAGGTGAAGTGAAAACAAATAAGATAGAACTAATTCTTAACTATCTTCATTGATCAATCAACCATTTCACTATTGCTTATTTCATTATTTCATTATTTAATTATCAATTCTTTGTTTTTAGTTTAAGTTTTAGTGATTTATCTTATTGTTTACCTAAAACAAAGTTTACTAGAATTATTGGGTGATTGCTCCAATCCTTGCAGGATAATATTTTTTATGATAGAAGATACGATTTGTATACTTAAAGTAAAGAAAGTTTTTATTTAAAACTTCAGCAAGTATCTTTCCCATGTATACATAAATGTGGAGATGATCTTGAATTATTATAAATATCCAAACTATATAGCTATCTATGTGGAAAATGATGGGATAAGAATGATCCTCTCTCTAATACTTACAACTATTTTAGATGGAGCTAGGAGCTAGAACAGGTAGACCTATGGGACCACCGAAGTTTCAATAAAGACCTTTATTGAAACAACTACCATCTTTATAGAATAATGGGATGGAAGAAATGCTCAAGCAATATATCTCTTCCATTGATGTAAAATTGGATAATTTGGGTAAAATTGAGTCTCAAGTGGGTTAACTTGAAAGATTGTGCAATCAAATTGTGCATCCATTCACAACTTAAAGGGGTAAGTGAACCAACTAACTAAGATTGTTAGTGAAAGTGAAAAAGAAAATATTCCAATTAACTAGGTAAACCCAAGAGATCAAGTGTTGGCCATTATATTAAAAAGTGACAAAACATTTGATGTTACAATTTATAAAGAAGAGGATGTGCAAAAGTCAAACAAACATGATCAATAAAAGAAGTGAATAAAAGATTATCAATGTCAATCGTCTTCATTTGATGTCGTTCTTGAGCTAAAGCCTTCATCCATAGTGAGATTATGTGTATCATCCATTCCATACGCTCGAAGGTTAAAAAAAGGGAGAACGAAGACAACTTTAAGAAATTACATAATATCTTCAAGAAGTTGTGCTTTAACATCTCTTTGGCTAAAGCATTACCCTGATTCCATCATGTGCAAAAAAATTTGAAGGAATCATCTACAATAAAACAAACTTGTGGAGCATGCTATGGTACCTTTAACTGATGTGTAAAGTGCAATTTTGTATAACAAATTGCCTCCAAAGTTATTCCAAGGAGATTTTCTATTCCATATTATTTTTATGCTTTTAATATTCATAAATGTTTATATGATTTAGGTGCAAGTATTAATCTTATATCTTTATCTTTTTTTAGGAAGCTTGGAATATGATAACTAAAGCCTACAAAAGTTTTGTCTAATTAGCTAATAAATCTTTTAGGTACCCAATTAGGGTAATAGAAGACCGTTAGATTAAAGTGGGAAAACTAATCTTTCCTATAAATTTTTTGATAATGAACATTATTTATGACATTAAGGTTCTCATCATCTTAGGGAGATCATTTTTAGCAACTAGAGGGGCACCAATTGAAATGTCCAAAGGGAAGTTGACATTTAGGATGGTGATCAAAAGATGGAGTTCAACATCTTTAAAGCTTTTAAAAGGTCTCTTGCCTTTGATGATACCTATTAGAGGATGGATCTCCTTGATTATGTTATGCATAATGAATTATCTAAACTTATTTATGATGATTCTTTAAAAATATGCATAGCTTTATTACTTAATGAGAAAGAGGAGGATCTAAACCTTATTGAGTGTGCTTTTAGGTTGGAAGGAGAGGGTTATAGACCCCTATGTTCTTATGTTTTCAAAGACTTAAGAGACTGAAAGCCTAAACCCCTACCATTTATAGAAGAAGCACTTAGGCTTGATTTAAACCAATGACTTCCTGTAACAACCCGCTCCCATATTAAGAGTTAGAACCCAAAAGTAAGGTACATGTGAGATCAATGAGAGATTAAGAAAATTGCATTTTTCATACTCATGCATATTGTTAGCATACACGCACGTAAATTTGGATATTTTGCACACATTTAAAATGACTGTACATGAACTCATTGACATTTCAAGTATAATTGAATTGTAATGTGATAATGTTGAGAATTGTGAATCTGTGTATTGGAAATTTAATTGGTAAGTGTAATTGTTAATCTTTGAATTTTGGTAAATTATTGGAATGATGTTCGAAAATTGTGAGATATTATTTTAATAGGAAAAATCTCAATTGACAAATAAATTGATCTATGGAAAAATAGAAATGCGTGAAATGAAATTGAAGAAATTTTGGAAGTCGACTTCAGAAATTTTTGAGAGAAGGATTGTGCAATTTAGAGACAAATTAGAGATGAATAAAAGAATGAATTTTTAAAGTTAAGGGATAGGTGTATGATGATGTTATGAGATGAGAAGATTGTTTAAAGTGAATTTTGGGAAGAAAAATATAGAATTCATAAAAAGGTTGGAAAGCAGAGAATGTGAAATACAAAATATAAAGAGTTGCATAACTGACATCTATTTTTGAAGATTTTGAGATTTTTTAGTAAACTTGCAAATTTAGGGGTACTATGAATTTATGGTGAATGAGTTGAATGGAAATATATTAGAAAAGGTAAAAATGAAAAATGAGGTGTAGGATTTAGTGGAAGAAGAAGCAGTCGTGAGCGAAGAAGAGAAGTTAGAAAAGTTAGCATTGATCTGAAATTTCCTTGATTAAGTTGTATCGATATAGGAAGATTTTGACAAAATTGTCCTCATAAAAGTTGTAGATATTTCTTTTATAATTATATTGATATAAAGTTTGAAAATTTTGGAGCTCAAGATCAAAAGTTATGAAGGTTTGAAGAACAGATGCGTGACAATAAGCACAATCCCGAGTTTGGAATGTTGGGAGGCAAATCAACATCTTTTGGTTTTTTGGCTATATCTTCTTCGTCTGACATCAAAATGACATGAGACTTAAACCATTGGACTCATAAGAAATTTAGATACCTCTCCACGAAAAATCATAGCCATATGAAATAAATTGAGAGAGATTGAATGTAAAAATTGGGATGGGTGAAGTGAGTGTGCTCTTAAATAGTTCAGCCCAATTTTTGTCTGTATCTCTCATGCCAGTGACTTCTCACACTCACAACCATGAGTTACTCACGCCTGTGATCTCTCACTCCCATTCCCATGAGTGTCAATTAATTGAGATTCACAACGTTATTTGCCACTTCATGCTACAGTGCTCCCTAATGGTTTTTGCATCTGAGAGAAGTTGCAAGTTGAGTAGCCTTGCTTAATTCTACAATAACTCCTTCTCTGGATCTCCAAATGACTTTATTCTTAAGCCAGTAGATTCCTAACACATTATTCTGTTTCTCCACAAAAATTGGCACCATTATGAATTGATTTGAAGAAGATTTATTAAATGAAAGTGAGAGAATCTGTTGGAATAGTATGAACTGGTGTTATTTTATAGAACATACTTCGGCATTTTGACCAAATTTGGACCTGTAGGATTCCAAATGAGATGATTTTTAGATTGCAGTGAACTAGAGAAATAGTTATACAAATTATATGAAGAGGTTGAATTTTAATTCAGTCTCTAAGACTTTCAAATTTTGGATGGAAGTTGAATATAAT
The DNA here is from genome assembly GCA_024520975.1 of Erythroxylum areolatum. Classification (NCBI taxonomy): domain Eukaryota; kingdom Viridiplantae; phylum Streptophyta; class Magnoliopsida; order Malpighiales; family Erythroxylaceae; genus Erythroxylum; species Erythroxylum areolatum. Next base: position 43,134,243 of record JANIJH010000006.1, read on the forward strand.
ATATTGTTTCAGAATGGAATAAGAATAGTCGGAAAATATTTGAGGAACTTTTTTTCTAGAAACAAATACTACCAAATTACTTAGTTAGCATTGTTGAATTGATTATGGAAAAAAATAGACCCAAAGGTCTAGAAATTGGAGGAAATTGAAATGCAAAGATGGGAGTTAATAAAACTAGTGTTGAGTCAAAATGACTTTACATATATATGATTTTGATGAATAACAAAGAAGTAAAAAAGCAGACGCAGAATGAATAACAAAGACGAAGAAGTAAAAAAGCAGACGCAGAATGAAAAACAGATGAAGATTTCAAAAGCAGACGCAGAATTCAAAAGCAAACGCAGAATTCAAAAGCAGACTCAGAATTCAAAAGCAGACGAAGAATTCAAAAGTAGACAAAGAAAGAAAAGCAGACGCAAGAGTCAGTTCGAGTTAGTTACAAAACTCAACTGATTAACTGTTTCTTTCAAGATTCAAGAAGCTAGAATCAAGAAGCAGTTGCAAACGAAGGCTATAAATATGAGTCTTAGTCAAAGATTGAAAAGTTAGTTGACTTACATATACGCGAACGAAAAAAAACTTGTCTGAGAGATTATTGTGCAAATAAGCTAAGAGCTAGTCTTACTGTAACAGAGTTCAAACACTTTTGTAAGAAA
>JANIJH010000006.1:43179483-43191485 GCA_024520975.1 Erythroxylum areolatum
AGTATTAGTATTATTATTATTACTATTATTATTATTATCATATAATTTGTATTTCTTATTAATAAAATTAATTATGAATATACATGTTGCCTTATTTATTAATTCAAATTATTATTATTATTATTATTATTATTATTGTTATTATTGTTATTATCATTATTATTATTATTATTATTATTATTCAATCTTAATTTGAAATGGTTATTATTACCATTTGTTCAATTTTTAACTAAAGCTTCTCATTCATAATCAACTTATCAATTCATAACACATTGTTAATCATCTTAAGGATCAGGGGCATTTTCGTCATTGACACAATTTTTTCGTTCTGTCCATTGCAACCAAACACATCCTGTCCTAGAGGCGGATACAGATTTTGTTGTTCTGTTCACCACAACCAAATATCCAACTATCTTTAGTTTCTGTTCCGTTCTGTTCTGTTCCGTTCTGTCTTTAGCTACTGAAGACAGTAACCATACGGACAGCAAGGGTCCACCTCTTAAGGAAACCGCAAGTTTGGATGTTGGGTTGGAGCGTAAAGGCGGGAAGAAACCATTTGTCTTTCAGTTTTCACAAGCAATGGGCTCCACATATAAGGGAAAAGTGGAAATTGGCAACTATGGTTTTCAAAAAATTGTTTCTTAAATGATAAAGAAGGACAAGAAAAGTTGGGAAAAAGACAAACTTACCCTTGACATTTGAGATCTATTTAAAGTCCCCCTTAGATCCTTTGTCCCATTTTCTCTGTTTCAACCCTGTCCTATTTTATCTCAACCTGGGACAAAATTAGGACAGAAAAAATAGGATAGAAGATCAGGTTCCTTCCAAGACAGACCTAATACATGAACAAGCAAGGGAGTAAGCACGGCATCGACGAGCAGGTGCAATATGGAGAGAGAGAGCATCTGTGAGTTAGACCTCCTGTTCAATTGACCCATCACCGTAACAAGCCCGCCAGTATTACATAGTTAATATTTGCTACACATTGCATATTGGGTAACGAATTCCCATGTCTTCAAAATTAAAACCTTGCCCTCATGCACAGCAGCCTTCACTATTTAAATTAAATAGAACAGATGATATCTACAATTATGTATTGAGAAGGGAATAAACCAAGTCCCAACTTCGGCAGTTAATTTTCTGAAACGTGATCTACACATCCTTTACTTCTCCCTTTCTTTTTCTCTTTCTTTCTTTTTTTTCTTCTCCCCCTTGGGCTTCTCCATGTGAGAAACCTGTACATAAAATAGGAAGAGATTAGAATGTTACCTCAACGAAAGTCTCTTAGTGGAGGAATCGTTCAATCAGGCTTAGTCACGCTAGCCAGAAAACACACAGGACCACAATCCACAAATGCATATTGATACCTTAGTATCTTTACTTACAATATGGGATTTCCACTCGATGTCAGGGTCCTCGGGGAATCCAGTAGGCTGAGACTGATTGCCAACATGGTGAAATATATGGATAAGTACAGCAGCATCGAGAGCTGCATATTCCAGCTGCAAAATGTCATCGCTTCAGCTTACTTGAGTTCTTACTAGAAGTCAACTAAAGATCAATAGATTTGGTATAATTTCAGCTCTTACAAAAGTATACCAAACACACTCAAATCCAGGGAAAGTAAAAATTTTGCCAATCGAACTTTGAGATAGACACACAAGGTTTGATTCCAGATACAAAAGGAAAATGCCAATCCAATCTCTGTGAATCATCCAAAACACTAGATAAATAATGCAACACAACAAGCTATTCTTTGAAAATCTATCACCTCTACAAAAATACGAGATCATGCAAGTGTACAGAAGTGGAGATAGCCTTCCTTTTTAATTTATTAACATGAGAACATATAGCCTTCTTTTTAATTTATTAACATGAGAACATTTACATGTCTAGAGTGATAATATTACATTTACATCTCTAGAGTGATAATATTCAGAATAGTAACATCATATCTTCTAGAATCTATCAAATCATAATGGAGAGAAAAGGAATACTTGGTTCTGGCTCAAAGGTCTTTGTTCCCAATTGCTGTTTCGTCTTGTCTTGTTCAAACCCGCTCCCAGTATTTTCTAATTAGTGGAAAACAGAATATGTTAGGTAAAAAGGGGATTGTCGAGAGATATGACAGGGAAAGGAGGTGATGGGAGGATTCTTATCTTAAAATTTACCTTTGAAAGCCCTGACAGACCACCTTGTCGTTCTTTGAATACATTCTGAATGTCCAGTAACATTTCATAATGCTTAAAACACTTCATCTCATCGTAAGAATGAGCTAGCTGCTTTATATCACACAGGAAGTTGTAACCTACAAATCAATAACAAGCATTAAATTTAGTATATGCATCTTCTAGATTCTTCTCCTCTTCTCTATATATAAATTATCACGTCGTCAACACAGAATCAGAAGATAATTTAGAATAATTAAAGATTCACGTCTGACAAGGAAATGATCCATAACATATAGCAGAATCACATGGTATGGGTCATTATTAGAATGGCCCGGTTACTCCTAGTACTAATCAAGCTCAGTATAAGAGTTTCAACTTCTCACTGTCCCTAGTTCCTACAGTAAATGACTCTGGAAACTATACAAGCAGCATGGTAAAGAGGTTCCTATAAACATAGAGATATTTCCATCCTAAAAGACCTTAATTTAATACATGGGCAATGAGGGATTCTCAGAATGTGTATAGAAAAAACCTACCCAGTTTAAGAATTCTAGGGGACTGCAAAATGCGAGTTAGGCTGCTGTCTAGTGAATCAGAGGCATCTCGAAACAACTTTATCAAGTCAAAGATGAAAACTACCTTCTTAGAAGCAATTTGCATGATGGAAACCTGAAAAATATATAACTTTGTTTGCATCAAAGAAAGAAACAATGTGAAATGATAAAACGTTTCGACAGTTATTTGATGTAGAGTTTGTTAAATTGATCACACCACTCCAAGTTAAAAGAACTGATGTTCTAGCTTAACTTTATAGCGACCAAAGACAATCAGAACAGAAGAAAGAATCTTTGTACCAGGTGACACTAAAGCATAAAATTGAAAATGGTAATATAAGCTTCTGAAGATCAATCTACAGAACAAAATACTTACAATTTGACACCATCATACTCCTTAGTTCTACATTACCAAATCAAAGTTCAAAATCTGTAAAAGAATGTACAAAACAATTGATCTGCAAAAGAATATAGAGACAATTCGGTATTTACCTTGTTTGGTTTGCGGCCCTTTGCATAATTAGGTTTCCATTCACAATCAACACCCACAACTTTACAATTCTCAATGTGCCACGTTGCATCACGCAAACCATCAACTTCATCGACCCAAATAACGTCTTCAACATTTAACTCATTCAGGTCTAAATATCTATCATGCAAAAGGCATGCCCCAGGTCCTAAAAAGCACAATGTAAAGCACCATGAGCATTCCTAATATGACTAATTGAAGAGTTGATAACTATCACCTTGTAAACAACTGGAAACAAGACATGTGGAGTAGTCCAACACAGTGTTTATGCATATGCTTCTTCATCCCTAAGAACAGAGTCAACACCTACTGTTCCCATAATGGCGAAAGTAACAATGTGCAACACTAGAAAGTTTCTTCAAGATAAAGGCATTCCTTGCTTGGGCTTAAATCAGTTTTTTCTGAGTCCATTGATGAAATTGAAACCAAATATGTGTGTGAAGAGTAAAACTCTCAAAAGAGCAAATTATAAAGGAATAATTTTTACTTTCTTAGCCATCCAAAACTTGAGTTTCCTGTATGAACAAGCAGAATGAGGTTTTTATGAATATTCCTTGCTGTAAAGTAACTCTCTAGAAAAGCATATTAAAAGCCTTTTCAATTCATTATAAACAGAAAACTGTAGCATACAATTGCACACATCTTGTTCATTGACTAAATGCATTGTGATATGCTTAGAGAATTTAATAAACACAAATTAAAAGTCCTTTATTTTCGTAAATTGGCAGGCATAACTATTTACAGATTACTTTTCCCCGTGCACCTACCAAGATTAAAAATCCTAGCAGATACAGAGGTACTCCTAGCTCCCTCTACACCAGGCTAAACCCTTGGTGGTTGAATGAGATCATATTGAAGAAACCATTTTTGGGTTCAACAATGACAACCATCATAAACACTATAAACAGTTGACATTATGCATTCTATTCTAAATTGTCCAAATTCTACAATTAGTAGTTGCACTGAAAGGAAAGAACATGAGCATTCATTTTGAATTTAGCATCTTCATCTGTCAAGCTCAGATGTGAACATAAATGAGAAACAGTAAAGTCTACCTTTTGGTATGGGAAATCCTTCAAGAGAGTAACGATTGCAGAGTTCATCAACCTTCTCAGAGTAACCAGCTTCCATAGCCAAGTAAATCTTTAAAATTAAAAATTATAACAAACCATCATCTTTAAGTTGATTTTACTTTCAAGGAAAGATATCAAAAATCATAAACAGTTAAAAATGGTAATCATCCTTTTCCATTAACCTTCTAAACAGAAATAAGCAAAACTCAAATATAGCTTTAAATTACAGGTGTACTGAAACATATTTGCTCTAGAAATCATGTCCTAAACCTGCCCTAATGAAGTCAATATAATCCCAAGCTTTTTCAGATGGAAGGAGAAAAGGCAATAGAAAGTCCCAACAAACACAGGGCAGACACCATAGTTACTGAAGAGTTGGAGCACTTATCTCATAATCAACCCCTAGGAAAGAAACCACAAGGAACTTCCATTCACACAATTACCAAAACAATGTGGAAAGAAAAATAGTTTAGAATCACAGAGGTTCAGAGACCTTGTGGTGTGTTTGAGAGCAAGTCTTAGAAATGAATATATGGTGGAGAAAAATAGATACTGACTAAATGCAAGAAATAAAAAAAAAAAAGCAATATGTTTTCATGCTTTTGAAGCATTAAACATCATAAAAGAACATCAAGAAATGATGACAAGGTGACCTAGATTATATGCCCATTGTATAGTTGTTACCATTCTAAATCCCTCCTTTCTTTCAAGTTGTTGATAAAACTGCTAACTTCTTTAATTCAGACTGTTATTCAAAGAATCATCGTCAATTCAAACAAGGGAACAAAGTATCAAATTCTGAAAATTTTTAAATGAAATAATTGCTGAAAGACTTCTAAATTAAATCCCGATACGTATTGGAAATAAAGTTGCAGATTCAGGGAAATTAGATTACATATGTGATATTTAATCATCATGCATGTTAATGTCTGCTCACCAAATATTGAATAAGCTGCTTATTTCCATGTGTTTTTGCCTCTGCAAGGTCCCATAATGCTTTCTCAGCTAATTTCTTCAATAAGCTTCAAACAGTGCAAATTTTGAATTAGTTTGCCTGCTTTTATGGTGGGGGGATCAACCACATAACTATGAAAAGAAATAGCACAAGCTATAGCAGATGCAAGTCGATAAATAAAACCTTTCTTTGCACTTCTGGAATATATTTGGGAACTCCTGCCTCATATTGTTTTTCTTTATGATGTCATACGCTTGCTGTAGCATGTTCCTATCAACATATTCATGCACAAGTATGCACAGCATCGAATTGCCCATAAAAGTTGCCCATTTTTCAGCTGCTTTAAATTGTTTGTTATCCATCATCATGACAAGGAAAGACTGCCCAGACTGGCGGATGGAGAAGTGTTCTAATAGTGTGACAGCTGCCATATATGATCGATTTTCTAACAATCTGAAAATATATTGCTCCACAAATGTTTTGGCTGCATCGATCCCATAAGCATTTGCAGCATTTAACTGGCATAAGGCTTCCATGATGTCTACCAACTTGATGTCGAAAACTTCAGTTACCTTCAGAATAATTTTCTCATCAAGGTTAACTATGCCACCTACCATATTTATGAATAAGTGAGCTGCTGGAACTTTTGCTTTCAAGGTATCTTCTGAAATTGTTTCTCGTTTTAATAAACGATGAAGAGCAGATATAACCAAGTGGCTAAGTCCTTCAGAGTAAATTCCAAAGATGGGCAGGATACACAGGCACCAAAGCACAAAAGTAGCTGGTCCTGGCTGGGGAGAATTGCACAGTGCTTGGTGGACCTGATTTTGAAGAATTCTGAACTTTTTTGTAGCTTTCAACCTACCTGTGGCATGTGAATGTTGAGAACTGTCTTACTTTTTACTGGACAACTTAGTTGGAGAAGATCAATAATCATTAATAGAATAAATTAGACATGCTATTTATGAACATCATTCAGAATTATAAACAGGCGCCAATTCCCAAAAAATTGCTTGGTCAGTCAATCAATAAAGAAATAGCTCAAACTAGAGAGAGAAAAAAGAAGAAAAATGACACTTATGAAATACTTTCCTGTCTCATTAACTCATAAAAATCTTAGTTTCATTTCGACCCCGAAAAGAGCAATCAATCATTCTACACAGCATCAAAATGGGAAATGAAGCAAAAACTGTCAGAATGTAGAATATACCATATCAAGGAAAAAGATCTTACCATGAGTGTAACATTCTTTCAGGAGGTACAAGAATACCACTGGAGAAACATGGTTTAAATTAGAAAAGGAATGCCTGCATAATGTTTGATTTATCTGATCTTCTTTAGTCAGAAGTTCTGGAACCATCTCCTTTAAGCCCATGTCCAAAATTAAACAGCACTGGTCCTACATGTTAAAGCATAAATCAAACAGTGAATAGATTTTGTGAATTTTCTCATTGGCTCTCATATGTAAAGACAGTCCTGCAGCTAGAACCAAAAAATTTGACAAAGCCTTGATTATGTTCCAAATACAAACAATATAAACATTGATTCCATCAGAAACATGAATTAACTAAAAGGGCATATTTACAGTTTAGAAGCCACCACCCTTGCCGTCGCTGCTACCCTATAAATCAAAAGAACTTCTCAACAAGGTTTTAGTTTTCTTTCTCAGTGTAAGTTTTTCTCTACTGCCTCGGTGATAATATACACAATATTATAACGCGGTTACAAAACCTAACTAAAGTTATTCACCACAAGAACCCCAGCAATTTGCTGTTACAGAAAAAACCCCACGTGTAATATGAATTTAGCCCCAAAAGACCCTGTTATTTGACTATTACAAAAGGATACATTTTTCAGCATTTTACAATGTGATGTGCAATATTATGAGAATGAAATCATTTTGACAATACATTCTTGTTAATGGTTAACACTTATCAGTAGAAAATTTCTTTATATGCAGAAATGCATAAGGCAAATACATCAATCCGTTCACAGTTCATGCCATGTCTTTCTTTTCGATATAATGAAAAGGGGGTATGGAATAACAATTATAAGCTGGTTACTGTAGTTAATATATGTAACAATCCAAGTACATAGTTCCCAACAACTTCAAATGAACCCCAAACTACCTAGTCCAAAAGAATTAGCTGAAGTTATTATCACTCTCATAAATCACCCAAAAACAGTTATTTTCCCAATATGGAAAATCACATTACAATAAGATATTAAACTTCTAGCATATTAAATGCTGCAATTAGTAGTATATTAGTGATTCAACAAATGAATTATTTTCCCAATATGGAAAATCACATTATAATAAGATATTAAACTTCTACCATATTAAATGCTGCAATCAGTAGTATAATAGTGATTCAACAATTGTAACCAATCGGTAAGCGCCTACCTGTAAATTTATAACAAAGAAGAAGAAGAGCGCATAAGATAACTGTGAATGAAGCAATGAAATAGCTTAGAAGAAAAGGAAACCTTCATCACAATACAACAGCATAAAGTCCAAAAGCCTTCTCAGACCATTACAGGCGAACATTAAGAACCTGTTTGGAAGCCAATGAAATGCAAGGAAAACCAAAGAGAACACCAAATTCAAGATTGTAAAAGACGAGAATAAACCCCAAAAAAAAAGGAAGAACACGGAAAACAAACATTCTGCTCTTCACGAAATGCAGCAGTTAAAACGATATAAAAGAAAAACGGTGAGTAATTTGGTCGTTCGATTTCGTTACGCCTCGTTTTGCTTAAGTTTCTTAGGAACCAAACAGTAAAGGAAAGAGAAAGAAAGAGAAGCTTACGAAGCTGAATGCGAATCCTCCCTACTGCTCAATGCGTTCGGGATCTTCCAGAGTTTCAAATTTTGGCATAAAAAGGATCAATATTTAAATGTGATTTGTTTTCCAGAAAAAGGGAACGTATGACTTTGGATTTCTTTTATTATACGATGGGATGTTAGCCTTGCGAGCGTCGGAAAGATGACACGGGGAGTGGGGCTGCACTGATACGCCGTTTGGGCTCGAAGACCGGCTATCACGTGCAGAGCAGAGAATATCTTATATGTTATTGTTTCCGTAAGAATATGTCAAATAAGAGTTTGTCTCTAACCAACGTTAGTTTCCTAATTTAATAGCTTAAAAGACTTCTGATTGTTAGGATTTGATATTTATTAGGTTCGATATTTATCTTCTAATGCAATCTCTGTAAATATGAATTTACCAATAAAATAAAAAAGAAGGCAATTTTCAACAATACCCTATCTTCTTCTGCGTTCTTCTTCTACGGCTTTCTTATTTCTCTAAATTCTCTAGTCCTTAAGTAACTATATCATTGGTATAAGAGATAGCTTATGGTATCATGGAAACAAGAGGCAAGACCAATGCTAAATTCCGAAGTAAGATGATAGATACGATGGTTAAGCATGAAGATAGCATCAACCGAATGATTTTGATGATATAAACCATGATGCTTAAACTGCAGTCCATTAAAGCTTTCGTTTCGTCGCCACAACCCTTTGATGAAAATCCATTCTTCCATGGGGAATCCTCTAGTTTTGAGGATAGTGCCCGAAGGTCCACGTTAAAGCTCTCCTTCCAAAAATTTGGAGGGGAAGACCCTTAAGGGTGGATTTATAAAGCTGAACAGTTCTTAGAGTATCAAAGAATTCTGGATGATCAAATGGTGCAACAGGCATCTTTCCACTTGGAAGGGCTAGCGTTGCAATGGCATAGGTGGTACTCCAAAACCCGAGGCCCTATGTCTTAGGATGAATTCATGAAGGCCCTCTTTTAGAGGTTTAGACTTACCGAATTCAAGGACCCTTCAGAGACATTTACTCGCCTTAAGCAAACAACTACTATTAGAGCCTATCAAAAGCAATTTGAGCGGCTATCACATTGAATTAAAGGGTTGCCTGACAAAGTCATACTGGGTTGTTTTGTTGCCGAACTCAAGGATAAAATTCGATTGGGCGTCAAGATGTTGAAACATTTCACGTTGTCTGAAACAATCAATGTAGCATGCCTTGTAGAGGAAAGGAATGAACTACAAAAATGACGTTTCAATGCGTCATGCATTGTGACACTTGGAACCATAAAACCCAACCTGCCATCATCCAATCCTGGCGTGTTAGGACCAGCTCCAATAACTTAAGCAGGAATCGCTAATTTCAGGAAACTCTCTCCATAGGAAGCATGAGAAAGAAGCGAGAAAGGACTATGTTTTTACTTTGACGAAAAGTTTGTACTTAGTCATTGACGTATCCATTCTCAGCTTTTCATGATAGAAGATGCTACAGGAGAAGAAGAGCTTCTGGAACAAGGAGACGAATTGGAAGATCATGGAAATGAATTTTTGCTACCTCACATATCTTTCCATGCTATCACTGGTACATAGCACCCCCAAACTTTTCAAGTTAAAGGAAAGCTAAAAAATAAAGAGATCATAGTGTTGATCGACAGAGGCAACACTCACAACTTCATCGAGCAAAAATTGGTCACCCGGTTTGGACTCCTTGTTGATATCAATACGCAACTCCATGTGATAGTTGCGAACTAGGAAAGAATTGAGTGCACATGAGTGTGTCGTGGTTTATGCGTCAATATCCAAGGCTGCCTCATTGAAGTCGATTTTTATATCTTGCCCATAACAACTTGTTCAATTTTTCTAGGGGTCTAGTGGTTAGAAACCACTAAGGCCCATTACCACATACTATCGTAAGTTGACTATGTTTTTTATTCTGAATGGGGTTCATCATATTTTTAACGGCTTGCAGTATAAAGAGATGGAGTCTTTATCTGATAAGGAAACTGTCCAACTGAGTTCTAGTAACCTAGTAGGAGCTGAATTTTTTATTCAACTCATTCCCTCAGAATTTCATGCCACAAAAATTTCAACCTCTCATCCTCCTAACCTCAATAAATTCCTCGAAGACCATTCCCACCCTTTTCAAGCTCCCTCCCAACTTCCACCTAAAAGAGAGAAGGACCATCAAATCTCCCGAATCCCAAATTTGCATCATGTCAATGTATGAACATCTCGATATCCTCATTACCAAAAAATTGAAATTGAGAGACAGGTTCAAGAACTACTTGCATCCGGTTTGATGCGTCCTAATGCTAGCCCATTCTCATCCTCGATGTTACTAGTTAAATGGCCAACGGAGATTGGAGATTTTGTATCGACTACCGAGCGCTTAATTCCATCACCATCAAAGATCGATTTCCAATTCCAGTGATTGACGAACTCTTCGACGAGCTGTTTGGAGCCTGACATTACTCAAAGGTAGATTTGATGCACGGGTACCATCAAATCTGTGTATATGAGGCTGACATCCATAAAATTGCCTTCTGTACTCATGAAGGACATTATGAGTTCGTCATGATGCCATTCAGACTGTCAAATGCCCTTCAACATTCCAAATTTTGATCAACGAGATCTTCCGGCCTTATTTGCGTAAGTTTGTTTTGGTTTTCTTTAATGACATTTTAATTTATTCAAAGACTTTGGAAGAATATTTACAGCATATTCAGGTGGTTCTAACGGTCTTAAACCAACACCAATTGTATGTGAAAAGAGAAAAGTGTGTTTTTGGTGTGCAGAAAATTGAATATTTAGGTCAAGTTATATCAGAGGATGGAGTTGAACTAGACTCGGAGAAAATTAGAGCGGTTAAAGAATGGCTAACTCCGACGACCGTCCGCTAGGTCCGATGGTTCTTAGACTTAGCGGGTTACTACTGGAAGTTTGTGAAAAATTTTGGTTCCATTGTCGCTCCCCTCAATAAGATGCTAGGGAAGGAAGGATTTGAATGGATGGAAGAAGCAGCTGCTTCTTTTGACCAGCTAAAGGAGGTGGTAACTAATACCACAATCTTATGGCTTCCTAATTTTTCTCAACCCTTCATCATAGAGAGTGACGCCTGTGGCAACAGAATTGGCGTGGTTTTGATGCAAGACAGGAGGCCTATTGCCTATTTTAGTGAAAGCTTGAAAGATGCCAGCCTTAAATTGTTAACTTACGAGAAGGGGATGTTGGCAATTGTTAAGTCCGTATGTAAGTAGCGTCCTTATCTGTTAGAGAGTTTCATTGTTCGAACAGATCAAAGGAGCCTTAAATATTTACTGGAGCAACAGATTACCACTCCTTCACAAGCTCGTTGGCTGCCCAAATTGATGGGATATGATTACCGCATTGAGTATAAAGGGATAGAAAACTAGGCAATCGATTCTTTATCTCGATAGATGGAGGTCGCGTTCATTGCCGCCTCTCTTTTCAAGACTGAATGGTGGTGTCAATTGCAACGTGAATGTGAACAAGACAAATTTTATGAGACTTTCGTAGTGTTTGGTTGCCGTCCTCATGGGTGAGGACGGATGACAAGGACACAAAAGTTTTGTTCCTCGTAGTATTTGCTCGCTGTCCTCACCTATTTTTATTTCGTCTTCAGAGCACAAGGACAGAAATTTTTTGTTCCTTCCAAGACTGTGGTACAAGAATTATTGTCCTAAGAACAAAAACAAAACACATAAGGAAATGTCAGAAATACCCCTCCCTTCACATAAGCAATTTTTTATTCTTAATTATATTATTAAACTCATCATCATCATCATCATTATTATTATAAATTTTAAACTTATTATTATTATTATTATTATTATTATTATTATTATTATTATAAATTTTAAACTTCTTAATAATAATAATAATAAT
>JANIJH010000006.1:43200105-43217281 GCA_024520975.1 Erythroxylum areolatum
AATTTAAAATACCCAAAGGATTCATACACAAATAATCGAATAATAACGAAAATTTGATTATCCATACACAAAACCCAAATAAGTTAACATCGGATAACACAATCAATTCTTAATGACAGAAAGAAGCAAAAAAATATTTTAAAAAATATTTAACCCGAGTTGTCGACGTCGATGTCACCTCCGAACTGGTATCGAGACATCTAACGCCTCATGGGTATTTTTCGAAAATGCTTCAGCCTAAAATTGACTCTACCAAATAGCCCTTCGGTTCTCTGCCCACTCTCTAACGCAAGTCTTCTCCTTTTACTGTTCATCGAAGGACAATTAAATGTTGGAGTTTAAGGTCCACATCTACTGTTCACTGCTGCTCCCCACTACTATTGCTCCTTTCACGCCCCTGCACCCCTATTTAGCCAAGCCAAGCCGTAACTTCAAGCCTTCAGCGCCTCCACGCCTGCGCCAGCGACAGCTCTCCAAGCCCTCGCCTAGCTGCTGTCGCCTGTTGCTCTCCTCCTTCTGCTTATTCAAGTCGTCTGTCTACTGTTGATAATGTGACAAATAAATGTCACATATCAACTAAAACCCTGCTGCTCCACTCGTTATTTTGAGTTTTCGTTGCACCAAAAAAAAAAAACCCTGCTGCTCCTTCTGCGCTGCCTTCTCCACTGTGCGTCATCGTTTTGCTACTGCTTATGGTGTGCTGCGCTGCCGTTTCACAACATCTTGCTCCATCTCTTTTGGCTTCATACGTTGTCGCTTTATCTCTTTTTCTGATTGCATTTAAATTTTATTTATTTTTTCTTTGTCTTCCATTTTCATCTTTTAATTTCCTTTGTCTCACTCCATGAAGACAAGCGAGTATTAATCTTCGAAAAATGTCCCAAATGGGGTGTTTTTGACTCACTTTAATTTCTTTGCTTCCAAATTGTACCTAAAGTCATATATGAATTAAAGTGAGTATTTTAAGCATTTTTATGTCAATAATTACTAAGTGTAAATGATTAAATATATCAACAATTAAACATCTATCAACAAGTATGCTTTATACTCACCTCTTGAGGATCTTGTGTATCAATAAGTTTACGACAATCTAGGACTACTTATAAATCAATTCTACTATAAGATTAAAGTATAACGGGAAAAGAGTGAAGCTTTCTGATGATGAGAGGATTTCTTAAAGAATTTGACCATTCTTCTTTTCTTGCCATTCTTTCTCTCATAAGTTTCCCTTAAAGGCTTATAGCCTTCTATTTGTCTGCGGAACTTTCTTCTATGATAGACTTGTCGAAGATGAGTTTTCTTGTTGCTATGACACACACGTCTTTTTATCTTTACACTTGATTTAAAGATGAGAATTCTTGCAAGCCTGTTTGAGAACTGGATCACCCTTAATGATGTTCTTGAATAAGGTATGTTGATCGTATAACTTATCAAGAGAAGATAAAGCAAGCTGGTAGATTTCTCTAAGAGATATATTTGTCATATCTCTCTGTAAAGAAACTATGGTCCTTTGTAGCTCTAGTTATAGTTGATTTGGAAGGGATGATATAAAAGTATAACACATATTAACATCATTCTATCCATTCAAAAGATCAAAGACGGAGCTATATTGGGACAGTGGCCCCCCAAGGTTTTTTAAAAAAATTATTTTTAATATATATATATATAAATATATAAAAAAAACGGAGTTATTTAAGAGTCAGTGATACACTAGGCCCCCCAAAATTTAAAAAAATTAATATTCGGACCCTCCTATATTAAATTTCTAGCTCCGTCACTGCAAAAGATAGTACATTTCTGTCATACATTGGTAATGCTTCTAAATATCACACTTGTCAAGTGAACATCATTTTATTGCAAAATATTCCTGATGGATATTCTTGTCAATAAGCTGAAAGTCACCAATGAATTTCTTATAAATTATTCCAAAAAGTGCTCTGACTATAGTGACTTAGATATACTGAAGTCTTTAATAATCATTAATACTTTGCCACCATTCTCGCAAAGTACCAATGAAACAAGATGTAAACTTAGACAAAATATGTAGTAAAATATTATTTGGTCGAGTCATTTATAGATCTATCTATGCACTAAATTGATGTAGTCGTTCTCTCCATTTCTTTAAAGGTAGATCATTAAAAGTAAACCAAGGTCCTAAAGTAGGCTTAGTTTGAGCCTGTGCCGCTGGCTGAGCTAGTGGTGCTGGTTCAGGCTTGAAAGGTTCAGTACCTGTAAATTCTGCTTTACTTATTTCTGGTTCAACTTCAGTAGGTTCAGGTATAGTCATTAAAACTTGAGATAATTGTGATAGATCAGCTAGTTATGCTGAGAAATCAGAACACGGTTCAAAGATCTGTACTGATGATGACTCAGAGATTATTGCACAGCCTTCAGATGTTGTGACAGAGGCTTCATAATAAGCTTCTGTATTATCTGATTGAGCTTAAGAATCTTCTGCAGTATGTTTAGATGCAAGAGTTGCAATGAACTCTGTCTGTGGTAGTTGCACCTCCCCTTGTAAAGCCTTATGGGGGTGCTCAGTGATATTAGAGCCACCAAGTTCGACTGGGTTTGCCTAACGTCGTAAGTTTGAATCCTCAAAAGATAATGCGATGCGGCTCATAGGCTAATGTTGGCTAACGTCAGAGTGATGCCCTTGGAGCGGGAGGTATATTTAGGATTTGGTTTCACCTCCCCTTATAAGGCCTTATAGGGAGGCTTAGTGTATGCCAAATGTGGCAGCTTACACTTCAAGCTTATCTAAGCTTTTGAAAAATAATCCACCACCTTGGACATTAGAACAAACAAAGGTTGTCTAGCATTTAAAGCATATTTGTCATAATTCTCCACCTTTAAAGATTCTTGACACGAGACAATGCATCTTATAGACAGATGCTAGTGACAATCACTGAGGTGTTGTGCTTATCGAAGAAATCAATGGCAATCAGTATTATTGTGGACATGCAAGTGGCCAATTTAATTCTTTTGAATGCCACTACCATATCAATTATAAGGAGATTCCCGCTCTAAAAAAAGGCGAGTGTAGAGCTTACTTGTTTCTGTACCAAAATAGATAGTAACATAGGATGGTAGTCATTTTTCTAAGTCTTGAGGGGGATTTGTAGGTATTGTCATATTTGCTAAGTTAGCACTCTTTTCTAAAGAAGGAAAATTTATAAAGAAGAGTAGAATTGGTTATGACATTTTGTTAATTGGTAAAGACCAAAGGATAATGACCTCAAGCTTGAAAGTTTGTAAACAAAGAGTATACAAAAATTATAAGAGGAATATACGAAGAAGATGACAAATAGTAGGCGATGAAGGAGCTTAATTTTAGTTATAAAAAAAGGTAGGAGAAACAAGAAATCATGGTATAGTGGATTATTAAATCTAAGAACCAATAAGACTCTCATATCAAAACGACAAAAATTAGAAAAAAAAAGCAAATAGACATTTGCTTTAGAAAAATGGCTTAACTATAAGTGTTGAATGGTTGGAACAAATATGGTCGAAATCAATGTTATAAATATCGTATTGGATTTGATATCAAAGTTATTTCTGATATGGTATAGTACTAGTACCGATTAATACTAGGTACTGTTTTAGATAATTTTTAAAAATTATAAATTAATTTCTAAATTTTATAAAATTGCAAAATAACTCCTCATTATATTATGATATACATTTTTATTTTACTTTAATCTATATTAAGAAATCATAATAATATAAATTTGATATAAAAATACTTCTTTACTTTCATTAATATTATCGTCACATATTTCTCATAACTAAAATAAATTTAATTTTAGATATTATCTTTACATTTTTCAAAAGTTATTATAATATTTTTCACGTGTATATATTATCAATATAAAATATATTTTTTAAAATTATAAAATATGATTGTGTTAAACTAATATACTTAGTTATGTAATCTAGATCACTTTTTATAAGTCTAATGACATAAAAAATTTTATTTAATACATTCTTATTTTTATTTTTATTTTTATCACTTATTATATAAAGTATAGACAATTTTATCATATTCCTTTTTTTGTATATGTAATTATTATTTTATATAGGAGAAACTTTAAATTTTTTCAATTTAGTCCTAATTTTTTAAAATATATAATTTTGATTGGTATTTAACTAGTCTTTGATCGATATTCTAGTTACCGGCTAGTATCAGCTGATATTAATTAAAAGAGTCGATACTGACATGATACAATATTCTAAACAACGCCGACGATACCCTCATAGAATGTGGCCTAATAATCATATTTAAATTAATATAGTATTTCCTGTTTTTATTGTTAAATCCAATAAAAATTTTATTTAGCGAAATTTCTTTTTTGTTTAATTTTTATTTTCATAAGTTAAAATTTTATGAAAAATTATTAGTATTTTATTTCATTTTTATAATATAAATTCGTTAACTAAACATAAATTATATTTTTATTATTTATTATTTACTAATAATACTTATAAATAATATAATGTATTAAACTTGTTTGTAATTCAAATTCAAAATTTAAATATATGGAATAATATTGATTAAAAATTTAAATAATTAAATTAGTTTTAACAGTAAAATATATAATAACAAATAAATATTTATTACAAATTTTACTTATTTACTTTTAATATAATGTAATAAATTTACTGTTAATATTTTAATAAATATTTTTAAAAATTAAAATAAATTTATTATTTAATTAAATACTTTTTTATTTTTATTTTTATAATTTAATCATTGATATAACTATATTAATATTAAAAAGTAGTGTTCTTAATTTATATTGTACCGATCAATAAATGCTACAAAAGTGCTTATGCTCTCTTTTTTTTTTTTTTTTGAGAGCAAAACTACCAAAAAAAAATGCTACAAAACTGCTTATACTTATTATTATTTTTAATTGGAGAGCAGAACTATCAAAGGAGCTATCAAAGATTAAGTACCGTGGTTAGTGGACCAGGGAGTATTATAGAATTTTGGATTGTAGTAGTCAGGCTGAAGGGACAGAGCACAGAAATTTGTGGACCGGATTAAGTAGTACATACAGGATAGAAATTGATTAATTGAAATAAAGGATATGATTTTTTAACTTAATGATATAACTAAATATTGAAAATATAAAAATATAAATTCAAAATTTGTAAAATAAAACAAATGAAAGGATTAGATTATAAAATAAATATATGTTTAAATTTTATAAAATAAAATATTTTAAAAATAATTATTATGTCTAAAAATAAGATATCTTTATATTAATTTTAATGAATACAATTATTTTAATTTATTTATATCTATTATTAGCAGATATATTACTTCAAATCGCATCAAAATTAATACAAATTTTGATACAATATTCACAATTTTAAATTAATTGTATGAATGACAAATATAATTTTGAAATATATTGATTCTACTAACAAGTGCACTGAAATACTGAGAAATAAAGCCTTAAATTAGCAATTAAACCTTTAAAATAGATTGAGAAACTGTTTCTAAAGATTATTTAGATTATATTATATTAACTAAATCATGTGACAATGTTACACACTCCAATTTTAAATTATTTAGCGAAAATATAAGTAATATATGCTTAATTTAATTAAAATAATCAGTTTATCATTGAAATCAGAGTTGATATAAACAAGTGAATAGGGTCATTACATGATTAAAATTGTATGCTCCTATTATTTACATGATCTATTTTTAAATATAAATTGAATAAATTTTAAATAGATGTAATACTTTATAAAATATTTTTATATAAATTATTTAATAAGTTAACGAATCAAAAGAAAATCGAAAGATTGATTCAAATATTGGTTTGGAAATTTAAATCATTAGGATCTAAAACTCACTCCATAGAAATCCAAATCAAAGTCACTGTTAAGCTACGGTACTGTTTTCTAGGTCATGGAGTTGAGAAAGTATTCTGGTTCGAGGACGTTTCCCTGTAGATTCGAAGATGGTGCCTGTGTTATTGTTGTATAAGCAAGCAAATTTGTGTACTTCCTGCTTCTTTAATCTGGAAGAAGAAGATTCAAGCCTTTATAAGCATCAAAGCGTCAACGATCCAACGCGTAGAGCACCTTCACAAACGCCCTATAGGATTAGGTCAACGTTAGTCTATTTAATTTTTGCTCAGGCAGACACCAGAATTTCCCGTAAAATGCAATCGTGGAAAATCTTTACTAATCGGAAATTGCACGGATCTTTCAGTTTGCACACATACCACTCCATTGCCTCTACTCGAGTACGATTACTTTATTTTTTGGTTGTTCGCGAGGTGTCTTAGGAGGATTTTAACTATGGGAAGACACCTTTAAGCTATTCATATCTAGACTAATTCTCGCTCGAGTCGGGTAGGTCTCTTGCAGGAAGCAAAGCTCTGACCTCAAGTCTTAAACGGCTACATATATGAGGGGGGTTCAAACTCACGACCTCACTTAAGCCAAAAGAGTCCCTTGCCAACTCATTTGTACCTTAGAATTTCGAGTACGATTACTTTGACAGCTTGAATAAATGTCTTTCTTCTTACATTTTTAAATTAAATTTAGTGCCAGATAGAAATTAATATGTTTATCTATGCTAACTGGGAACAGGCGTAGGCAGGTAGCAGGAAGAAATTGGCTTTCCAACGCTACTCGAGCCCGTCCCGACGACGATTTTGACGTGGAGGCTTACCTATGGTCTCTTAATTCTGTTCATGCAATTAACACAAGCCTTAATTTCCCTCTCTCGAAACGAATTATTTACAACTATTTACAATTATCACGTAAAAACTTTGATGTTAAACAGACTAGCACAGATCTATCGCTTTCTAATTAATTGCCCTGCAAATAAGTTATCTATGTGTGAGTAAACACAGTTAACTTTTGAAAATATTAATTAAAAAAATCTTATGAGAGCGGTTTGATTAAAAAATAAACTGTTTTATTTTAAAAAAATTCAGTTGTGGAGAACTATATTTTGATATATTCACATTGCAAACTGTTCCTTTCATTTTGGGCAATTGAAGGAAAATAAATAAGCAAACCTGAAATCATGAGCAGACTAAACTAAAGAGAAAGACCTCTGAGTATAGTCTTATTATATGTGAGAACATTCGACAACTTTTGATAGGAATTCACCCTCCAATTTCAAATCCACATTCCATAATGTTCTTTTAACCCTTTCCTGTCTCAAAGCAACATTTTCCAGGAAACATTCTTCGTGACTTCTGACAACACTTTTAATTTCTACCCATCCATGTCAGGTTAATGTATTATATGCAATGATACAAATTTCATACTGTACTAGCCGAAAAATGGCATGAACTCTTGGTATACTATATTGTACCATCAATTTCATCTAGTACTAGCCGGTATTTCTATAAAGTTTCAGAAGTTGAGGGACTTATTTGCAAATTGATTATGGAATTATGGAATTGTGGAATTGTTTTGATCACTTGATTACTTGATTGTTAATTTGAGTATTGAAATGTGTATTTGTGATTTTGTGTTGTGTAGTAATTCTGAATGTTGAATTGTTAGTTCTTGATGAATTGTGGTGGATTAAATTGAATTATATAGTGTATTGTGTATGTCGCCTGTATAGTTAATTTGAGTGAAAAACTAAGAATGCTTATTAAATTGGAGAATGAAAGATTGCTAAATTAAAGTTGAGAATTAATATTTCAATAACAATTTTGATTAAAATTAGTTAAGAAAATAGAATATTGATAAGCATTACAAATTGAATTGTATAAGCAAACAAAATAGATTAGTTTATGGTTGAATTATGTGATTATAAAAAATAGATTGTAAACTTATAGTTATAAGTTATGGTTAAAATTGAATAGGTTATAGTTGTGAGTGTATGTTTTTACTTTATAGTTGAATGAAATAATCATACAAAATAAGTTATATTATATAAGATGCATATGTGTATTGTGTATGATGAATACTTGAATTATTGATTTTTGACTTATTAGTTAATTGTTTTGGATGAAATTGAATTGTGTAGTGTGTGTTAATTCTTCATTGTGAAGTTAACTTGAGTATGAAATCAAGAACGTTGCTTAAAATTGGTGTGTGAAAGATTGTTAAATTAAAGTTGGAAATTAGAAATTTAGTAACAATGTTGATTAAATTATTAAAAATAATTATAAGTATTACAAATTGAATTGTATAAGTAAACAAAATATATTATTTTATAATTAAATTATGAGATTACATAAAGTAAGTTATAAACTTATAGTTGCGAGTTATGGTTGAAGTTGAATATGTTATAGTTGTAAGTGTATGTTTTTAGTTTATGGTTGAATGATGTAATCATACAAAATGAGTTGTATTATATAAGATGTATATGTGTATTGTGTATAATGAATTTTATTATGGTTAAAGTTGAATATGTTATAGTTGTAAGTGTATTTCTTTAATTTATGGTTGAATGATGTAATCATATAAAATGAGTTATATTATATAAGACATATATGTGTATTGTATTATTGTATATGTTGACTACTTGAATTGTAAGTTTTTGATTTATTAGTGAATTGCGTTGGATGAAATTAAATTGTGTATGGTATAATCATACAAAATGAGTTAAATTATATAAGATTTATATATGTATTATGTAATTGTGTATGTTGAATATTTGAATTATTAGTTTTTGACTTACTAGTGAATTCTGTAAAATATAATCATATAAAATGAGTTATATTATATAAGATGTATTTGTGTATTGTGTAATTATGTATATTGGACACTTGCATTGTTGATTTTTGACTTATTGGTGAATTACGTTGGATGAAATTGAATTTTGTATGATATAATAATGCAAAATAAGTTATATCATATAAGATATATAGGTGTATTGTGTCATTCTGTATAAGATGTATATGTTTTTTTTATGCTAGTTTAAACTTTTGATTTAAACAATACATAGTTTATGATAGTAGTTGATAATGAAATTATATGTTCTTTATTTTGATGTGAAGTTATTGAGTTAATTGGATATATATCTTCATTTATTTTTACAGATAAATGGAAGGAAGTTTAAATACTCTTAATAATTCAACCACTTTAAGAATATACAATGTTCTAGCTTGAACTCATATTAGATTGGTTCTCGGAATGAAGAACCATATCATTTGCTTATTTTGTAAAAAATATTTAAAAGGTAGAGGAATCACTAGATTAAAAAAATATTTAAATGGGATCAAAGCTGATATGGAGCCTTGTTAAAAAGTGAGCATAATGTGAAATGGGAAATGAAGATTTATTTTGAAGAGTATTAGTAGGAGAAAGATAGAAGGTAAAGATTGAATTATAAAATTGGTAGTAAAAGTTCGTAATTGGTGTTCAGGATGATAGTGAGAATGTTGAAGGTGGTAGTATTCTTACCCAATAAGAAGTTAATGTTGCACCTGATGTTAGGACAAGAAGAAAATAGATGTCTAATTTTTTACATCATGAGCAACTCCTGAAGCTCAACTTTCAATTCGTAGTATTTTGCAATCAGGAGAAACGACTCATAACGTGGATATGACAATGGTTAGATAGTAGTGCGATTCAGGTATAACATTCAATGCTTCCAAGTCTTATTATTATCAACCTACGGTAGATGCTATTGCCCCTTACAATCTAGGATATAAAGCTCCTTCAATTGATAACTACAAAGGTAAACTTTTAAGTAGCTCAGCTTATGAAATTAAAAGTTATTTAGATGAAAAAAGAATGACTTAGGTTACTTTTGGATATTCAATCATGTGTGATGGTTAGACAAATAGAAGACATAAGTCTATTATTAATTTTCTTGGTTTATTCTGTAGAGGGCTCAATATTTTTTAAATCTATTGATGCATGTGACCTTATTTAAAAAGTTGATACTCTATTTGAAATATTCGATGAAGTTGTGAATGAAGTTGGGCTAAAAAATATTATTTAATTCATTACTGATAATGATTCCACTTATAAGTTGAAAGAAGACTGCAAAACAAATATATATATTTTTTAGATTTCATGTGCTGCACATTGCATTGACTTGATGTTGAAAAATGAAGGAGATGCTAGATATTTTGTGATTATTGATGAGACTATGTAGTAAGCAAAAAAGATGACCAAATTCATTTATAATCGTACTTACGTCTTGAATTTATTGAGAAAGTATTTTATCATTGGTAGGAATTTATGTCGTCATGTTGTTACAAGATTTACAACAAATTTCTTATCACTTTAGTGTTTTATTATGATGAAGAAAGAGTTGAGACAAATATTTACAAATGATAAGTGAGTTGCATCTCAACATGTTAGGTCTAATGCTAGATTGGATATTTTTAGAATTATAGTTAAAGTTATTAAATTTTGGTCCTAATATTAATTTGTTACCTGAGTTTGTGAGCTTTTGGTGAGGGTGTTTTGTCTGGCTGGTAGTGATGAAAAGACAATAATGAGTTATTTTTTATAATGTCGTGAAGAGGGTAAATGAAAAATAAGCCATCTTTGTATACAACTTATTTTGGAATCATCAATGAGATGTGAGAAAATTAACTTTACTTTATGTTGTTTACAACTGGGGTATTTTTTAATCCTAACATCTATTTCATACTAAATTTTATAAAGAAAGTTAAAGTTCGATATCTATACGTTATTAATAACATTGATTCTTTGCCTTACTTTCAAGATCGCATATATATGCCAATATGTCCTTGTGTTAGTTTTTATTTGGTTAAATATATAATTTGCCCTTAACATTTCATACAAAGTTAGTATTACTGGGATTTTTTGGGTACTATTTTACACTGTAACATTATTAATTATAGCATTATAATATTATTAAAATAATAATTATTACACTATTATTAAAACAATAATTATTACATTTAAAAAGTAGTAATAGAAATAATAATAAAGAGTTATTTAAACTTTTTGTTAAATGTTAAAGTGAAATATGTTCAAATTATCTAATTGTGAAATAATACAGAGAAAATTTATGATTTATAAACTGAAAACTACTAAAAAATTAATTCAATTAAAATTTAGAGTACTTAAAAATGCTAAAGTGTAACATCATAGATAACGGTAAATAATAATTTAATTTTTTAAAGAGAAGTTACAAAATAATTTATACCTTTTGCTATTTTTATTTTTAATTAAAAATGATGCTTATGCGCAAAAAACTTACCACCACGTCACAACGACATCTTTAGAGATTTCATTTTTTGCAGCCATAGGTCATACGTGGCATGTATAGCTACGTCCAAATAACCAGAATTTTGTCTAAATTTCGATCCTAACCTAAAAATGTAGACTAAAATAACTAATAATTGTTTCCAAGTAAAAGAATAGTCTTAGACTTCTAATATTCTATTGTGATTTTCAGATTCAGTTTTTTAAAAAAATAAAAACAAAATATGTTTATTTGTTGATGTTTATATTTTTATTACTAAATAAAACCTAAAGTTAAATTATTTTTAATTAATTAAATTTATTTTAATCTCTTATATAATAGTTATTAACAAAATTATTTTATTTATTTAAAATAAATAATTTAGAAATTAACCTTTATTTATAAATATTTTTAATTACTAATAAAAATGTGTTTAAAATTTATATATTTTGATGATATTTTAAATTTATTTATATTGATTATTGATTATTTAATGTAATTTAATTACAAAAAGTAAATAAAATTACTAAGTAAAATTGAATTATTCACAATTCCTATTAATAATTTAATTAATAAAGTATATACTATTTAATTAAATTATTCATAATTCTTACTACAATTTAATATATTAATATATTAAATAATATATATTTAGTTGATAGTAACTCAGATAAAAATAAAAACAAAATTAAATTTTAAAAATGAAAAGAAACCAAAATAAAAAATACAAACAAAAACTCAAGCAAATTTTTTTTACTGTAATTGAAAAAAAAACAAAAAATAGAATTAGAAACAAAAGCAGTAATTTGCCAATTACTTTTATATAAAGATGTAGATTAGAAAAAGAAAAAGGCTAAAGTCTATCCGTTAAGCGATTTAGTTAGTCATTCTTAATTTAAGAAAGTCTATGCCCTTTCTGTTGGATACTTTTGGAGCATCCCTAGTGGATTTTTATGTGTTTTTTTTGTTTTTTTGCCACATTAGGAGAGGAGGGTATCACTCCCGGATTTTCTTCTCGTTACCATTTTTCGAAATATAAGGAATATAGCCTTGACTTTTGTGTTACAACGCGGCATCATTGCATTTGTGCATTTGTAGCTTGGTGTGCTACATAAGAAACTTCCAGGCAGGTAGGTTCTACCGTTAAAGGTCTGCCTTGACCGTCTATAAGACCCACCAAAACTGGCTGGCTTTGTTAATTTGCTCATATCTTAAAAATCTAATCTCATCATCTTTACCATTTCTAGTTCTTGGTGGTCTTTAATGGCGTTGAAAAGGCCTTCTTTTGATGACGGTGAGGATGGTTCTAGGATTCAAGGTGAAGATATCAAGAGGTTTAAGAGGTAGGAGGTTTCTTTCGGCTCTTTGTTTGTACATAGAACCACTGAAGTTGTTGCTTCTTGTGTTCTTTTGAGCTGATCTTGTACTACATATAGTCTCTTGTATGGCTATGCTGAGTTTTTGTCTTTTGCAGTACTGTTGTTAGAGATGTGACGGGACTCCTTTCGCTCGCAGAAATGGCTCCCAGAATGGAGCCTCTGTTTCGAAGAATTGTAAGTACTCCTTTAAACTTTACCTTACATAATCGTTCATCTCTTGTTCAATTCAGCTTTATGTTCTTATACATTTTCTTCTGTTATTTGGGCTACTCGGTAACATAAAATGGCTACTTGGTTATGTCAATTCAAATTTAGCGGCACCTTTTGAAATATTCAAGATTTACTGTTCCTTTTTCCTTTTTCTTTTTCTTTTTTCCGGTTTACTTGCGGTTGCTTTTTATAAAATAAAGAAAATTCCCCTCTTTCTGATTCTGCTCCATTCCATGTTTTTCCAATTGTTAAAGAATTCTTTCAGCCATTTACCGACCTCAGGCTTTACAAGCTTTTCAATCGATGTCTGATAAAGGAACAATTCCTTCCTTTATACTAGTTTCGACTTAGTTGCTCCTAATTGCCAACGTTTGGATGTTTTTGATTCCCCAAAACTTAAGACAATCTCAGGGCCTGAAATCCTCTGTCCCCATTCAGGAAAGCCTCCAAATGGGCGTGTTCGATTCTGTTATGGTTCTAATAACTAAATGCTTGTTCTGCTGCTTCATTCTTGGTCAGATTCGAGAAGAACTGGAAAAGTATACTGCAACCATTCTTCAACCATCGTCTAGGTTCCTTTCTTTTCTCTATAGCTTGTTATTTTAGGGGTAGCTGTCAAAAGGATCAACTTTGATCTTCTTGCTGCAGACACCCGTTTCATCAGAGTGAGCCATCTGGAGGAGCAGACTTTTTGCTGTACTTTGTCAACAAACTACCTTCTACCATATTTACTGGTAGGAGGATTGAAGCTGACAATGGTGAACCGATCAAAATCTTGCTGATGGATGCCAGAACTAAGACGCCTGTGACATTCGGTCCCCTGTCTTCAATGAAGATAGAGCTCCTGGTACTTGATGCTGACTTTGGTTCTGACGACCGAGAAAATTGGACTGAAAACGAATTCAACTCCAGCATCATCCGTGAAAGAGATGGCAGAAGGCCGTTGATTACTGGAGAGCGTTTTATTGCCTTAAAAAATGGTGTTGCTCAAGTGACTGACTTGATTTTCACTGATAATTCTCGTTGGCAAAGAAGTGGAAAATTTCGGTTGGGAGCTAAACAAGGTCAAAAAATTTCTGGAGAAGTAAAGATGAGGGAGGGTAGAAGTGAAGCTTTTACGGTGAAGGACCACAGAGGAGCTTGTACGTTAGCAATTTATCTTTTTTCTTCCTAGTTATCAATTGGAACGTTACAAGACAAATTTGTAAAGCCGAGATGGTTACAGATAATGCTTAAAGTTGATTGCATTACTATCGGCCGTTTGTCAAAACTACGGTAGAGGCTAACTGTTGATTTGTTCTTTCAGCGTATCAGAAACACCACCCTCCTCACCTGTATGATGAGGTTTGGAGATTGGAAAAGATAGCAAAAGATGGTTCACATCACACACGCTTGGCCTCGAATGGGATTCACACTGTCAAGGACTTTCTGCAATTACATGCTACTGATCCATCAAAATTACGCAACGTTAGCACATGTCCTTGCCTTTATTGTCCTATAGCTTCTTTTTATTTTATCTTGTTCAATTTTAACAACAAAAAATTTTGTTACTGGGGGGACTGCAGATGCTTGGAAATGGAGTCTCAAGCAGGACATGGCATGTAATCATCGAACACGCAAGTTCCTGTGTTCTAGAAGATGGCCAATTCTACGCCTACTTTGAAGCTGGCATTGGTCTTCTCTTCAATTCCGTCTACAAAGTTGTAGGAGCAGCGTTTGATGGACAGAACTATGAGCCTCTAGATAAGCTGACCCCTCCTCAAAAGGCAAGTGTCTTGTTGAGGTGTCTGAAAGAACTAATATATCATTGTCTTTAAATCTACAGTTCTGGTTCAACATACGCCAATTAAGTTCAACTATTTTTTCTTTTCTCCCAATTAACAGGCTCTGGTTGAAAACTCCAAGAGGCAAGCTTATACGAACGTCGACAACTTCACCCCTATCAATTCGCATGCAATTTTTGGGCCTTCTACCCCTCTGATAAGCCCACAAGTTGAAGCATTCGAGATCCCTACTGTAGGCCAAGGTAGTGCGGACTTCTAAATACACCAATTTGAGTGAAAGTTAACCTATATCGATCTCTTTATACATTCATTGGCGGACTCTTAACTGCTGCCTTAATTCCTACTTGTACAGATAAAGCACAAATGCAGCTGGATTTCAACACCCAACCAAGTACGAAAACATATTCCTTTGAAATAGGAAGTGGCAGTCAGTTCCAAATTCCTCTGCATAGTAGCCCTATGCAAATGTTTCCTCCCATGCTTAAGAACAGCTTCAAACTTGGAGATGTTTTCTCTCTTCCCTACCCAGGAGATAATAGCTTCTCTCCCAATGATTTACAATGGCCGTTCCTGATAAGTGGTCAAATGACTGATGAAGATATATGCCGTGTCCAAGCATCAACCTCTGTTGGCTTCTCATCAACCTGGGGACAAGGTAGTACTAGTGCTTTTCTTCCAACTCACGGGACTGATGATGAGACAGACCTCTTTTCTACGTTCCGAAGCCAAAGTGTACATATGTCAAGGATTAGAAAACCTAAAACAAGGTGGTGTCAGCTTCGGGCTGTCATGAGATGGGGCTCGGTAAGGCGAAATGTGGCTCACAGAAGAATGTTGAACTACTTATGTGTGTAAATTACTAGACATATAGGAACCAAAGCATGTCAAGTTTTTTAGGAGATGAGCTCTCCAAGGTGCACAAGAGCTAGGATTGAAAGTTGGGGTCCTTCATCCCTGCCTACTACCGCAGGCCAATCCTCTAGATTATCAGATTCCTCCCGATATTCTCTAGCCTTTCTTGCAAGTTGAAGGTACCTGAGGGTGTTTCTTGCGAAGTCTTGTAGTTGTAAGCTCCCCGGTATTCTTTGATTTCTCCTCCTTGTAAAAGATCAAGGTTTTGTACAGGAAGGGTTCAAACGGTTAGACGAATTGTTAGTTTCATCTTCTGATTCTGTGTTATTTAGCACCTGCAGTTATATTTCTTAGTCACTTTCTTATGATTAACTGTTAGCCTTTCAGACAATGATGGCTAGAACTTTTGATCAACTATTATGGGTGTCTGTAAGTGTTCTTCTATGATACGAGAAATCTGTTGAAACATAAACGTATTGTACGTGGAAATCTTCTTTTGGTCTCTTCTTTTCTCACCTTTGAACGATGGCATTGTTGGCATATAATACAATCCTCAAAAAGTCAGGAAAATGCTCTGATGGAATAAAATGGCATAAATAACTCCAACCACCAAAATCCGAATAATAATATAATATTCTCATTCAAAAGCTCGAGGTGCCTTTTGTGAATTGTGCCATTCTTCAATCACAAATGATAAATTTGGCAATCAAACAGATATTCTTATTTTAAGATTAATTACAACTAATAATCCTATAATTAATCTCTCAAAGGAAAAAAGCTTTACTTGCAATTTTAACAGTCAAAGTACACAAAATAGCTTTCATAGTAAATGCTACAATAAGTCATTATGTTAAATAGCAATTGACAATTTTGAACTTTTTATGCGAATCCTCTACTAGTTCTGTTACGTATGAGTAGGAGATATAGCCTCCTTATATGGAATTTTTATTAGATCCCTTATCATAAGTCTAATAAACCTTTATAGGTTAAAGTAGATTGTCACAAGAGGACTTTAGGCCATTAAACTTGTTGAAGAAATCATGTATGTGTTGAACTTTGGACGATGCTTGACTCTTAGGTTGGCATAAAGATGACATATCGAAGAGGGATCAAGTTGAAGTTAAATAAGCATGTAACACAACCCAAGGAGTGTGGTTGAGTGACATGGGACTCATCCACCCTTAACCAAACGTCAGGGGTTCGATCCTTGACTTTGGGTATAGATCAACCTTAAATCTTTGGGCCAGTTATCCCACCCTGTGAGGTGCCTTCCCATCAACGAGGGGATTAGTCACCGGGTCCGCCGGTAGATATCATGATCCAAGACCAAAAAAAAAAGCATTTAACACGATTATGGAACGTCGACAAAATCTTGAGAGCAGGTGAGAGTTGGTATATATTGGTTCTTATTAATAAAAGCAACTAAATTATGTTAAGTCTGAGGGTGGACAAATGCACTTCACTTTGATGAGGAAGTCCAAATATAGGAAATTTTATGGGATTTCGTATATAGGTGGCTCACAATGCAACTGTATCATGGCTAGTGACGAAGCCAGGAATTTAAGATAGGAGAGCCCAAATAAAATATAGATTTCACAAAATTTTTTATATCAAAATTAAATAAAAAAAAGTTTTATTAAGAATATAAAATAGTTAAAATTACAATGATCCTCGCCTACTTTTCATATATTGAAATCTTTTCATAACAAGATCATTGTCAATATTTGCAAATACATCTCTTTCAATGTAACATACTAAACAATCATTCAATAGGTCATCTCCCATTT
>JANIJH010000006.1:43227417-43241893 GCA_024520975.1 Erythroxylum areolatum
AGTTATTGTTGCTTTAATCCGCCATTTATCAATGTCATCGTCCTTGCCACTACATCTACATGCAGTAGCTTGCCACTGGCAAGCTGCAAGAACTCCAAGCAACACAGTGTGATGTGCTGGCAAAAGCTACGTGATTTTGAAAGTTATGTCATGAGCTCCAACATCCTCTTCTCTATCTGTAGTCAAGCCACTTTCCCTATTCTTTGTGTTTGTCACAATAGAGGAGAAAACTTCTCCAAGCAGTAGTAGATGATAACTACTCACTTCTCTAGTTTTAGTCTCTCACGTGGCTTACTAGGACATTAGCTAGCCTCAACCAAATCACTGCTAACAAATTTATAGTTCTTAAATACAATAATCAACTAATAGGTGTATGTTTTCTAGGTGTTTGACTATGTTTTAAGTGTTTTCTTAGATGATAATAATGTGTTAGGACTTAGAATTGTGTTTTTGTAAGTGATTTTGTGCTTTAATTGTTTGATTGATTTACAATAAGAAATTGATCTTAATTTTATGTTTTAAGGGGTGTTTGAAATGCTTGTTATTTAGTGGAAACAAGAAATTGAAGAAAAGGGGAAGAACTTGCAAAAGGGAAGAAGCCATAATCATGCATAGTTCCACAATCGTGACAAAGGATAGGAACTAGGCATCATAAAGTGCATTCAAATTGTTAGGTTTTAAATTGATCCTCATGAAAAATGATACCTTTTATTCTACAAGATATGATCATATACTTATGGTATTAAAGTTTTTATATAAAACTGTCAATAAATTTTTGGCATCGTTGTTGGAAATTAAATTAGCATCTTATATGATTTGAATTTTATAGGTTTAAGGATTATATTACTTTTCTTGTGTAATTGCAGGTGCTTAAACACAAGATTTTAAAAAATAACAACTTCAAGCTAAGTAACTTACAAGCTTTTCTTCTAACTTAGTAAAGTATTACAACATAAATGGGAGTTGCTTAACCTCATATAATCTTTAGTGGAAAAATTATCCAAATTATCCTTGTACTAACGATGTAGGAAACAATATGAGAGCATAAGGTCCACCAAGTTTCCAGTAAGATAGGCTTTGATCTTTGGAGTCCGAGTGAAACAAGTTAATAGACGGGTTAAGCTCCAAGCTCAACAACTAAGATGAAATTTAAAAGATAAGGCAAGTCAAATTTAATCTAATAAGGAAGAACCTTTCTTATGCCATTTGTAACTTGGAGGTTTAAGTTAGGTAACTTATTGATGCATTGTTAACAAGGAACGTAGGTCTCTTCTAAGCAAGACAGAAGTACAGCTGACATCCTTGTTATGTTGAGACATTTGTGGGGGTAACCATTACAACCATCAATGTTGAGCTCCATATTATATTTGGGAGAAACCATATTGCATGCAAAACTAGCCTGAAAATACACAATATAAGCATATTGATACTGAGTCAAGTACAATATGTTATTAGAGCCTATTGATGCCTCAAAGTGAAAAAGGAGACATAGGTCAAATTCACGAATGAAGTTGCTATTCAAGAAAAGAACAAAGAATAGAGGATAAAGGAAAAAGTGGATGAAGAAGAGAAGGAAGTCTCTTTTCAAGAATTGAAAGTGGAAGAGTGGAAAAAGGTGAATGACGAAGAGAATGATTAGTTCGCCTTCCCACATTACAAACTCTTGAAGTTAACTGAAGATTCATGGAGTTTCATCATTCTTTATTTTATTGATAGTTTGTTATAAAAAGGGGCGTTAATATAAATCACTTGGATTTTTTATTTGATCAAATATTTCCTTTTTACTATTTTATAACATAAGACTTATTCACAGGCTACTAAACTATCGTCGAAAGAAACAAGTGAAAACAAGCCATTAATTATAGACCAGGTTGATGGTAAAAGAGAAGGATATGTTGAGCTAACGACATTAAGCAAGCGCTACTTGGGAGGCAACCTAAGAATTAAGATGTGTTTTATTTTTATTTTCATTGTATTTTTTAGTTTTTTATTTTTTTATGTTTCATGTTTATTTTGTAGAGATTTGAATTGATGGATGCTTATGACATGAAGTGAATCTAAGTTCCATCTCCAACACCATCACCACCTGAATTACTATAAGTTTTCTTGCTCTTACTTTTTCTTTAATGTTATTTCTCTTTATTTATATTGTTTTGTTTTCTACATTGAGAAAAATGTGTTGTTCAAGTGTGGAGACATTTACTCACTTACATATCAATTGTAAGTGAAATTAACATTTGCATTGTGTTAGTTTGATTAGGTTACCATAGTGTGAACATTTTGTTATATGATGTGTGCATTGTGTGAATGTGTCAATGGCATGAATTCAATAGAATTGAGCTACTTTTGAACATGGTCATTTAAATTGTAAAGGCTTAGTAACTTGTGACTTTTGTATTCGAAGTGTCTTTGAGATGAATATGCATGATAATTAAGATATGAAACCTTTTCATTCACTTTATGACACTTGTTGTATACGTTTATAATTACATTAAGTGAAATTAGTTTCCATCACTAGTACCCTTTCACGAGAGTGATTAAATAAGAAGAAATGAGGTAGACTAAGAAATTATTTTTAAAAATTGTTAAATAAAATTCCTAGTCTACTGTCTCTTTCTAAGAAAATTGAGCTAGTAGATAGTTTAGAGTTATGATATAGCTAAGCAACTAGGGGTATTCATGACAAAATGTTTGCCTTTATGTCAAAAGGCTAAAATGACTCTCTAACCAAACAAAAAAAAGTAATCTAGTTGAGTGAATAAGTGACATTCATGAAAAGGCGTTTGCCTTTGCATCAAAAGACTGGGTTATCGTTAAAGAAAATATAAAAATAAAGTTCTTAAAATAAAATTAAACCTACTAATCTTTTAAAAATAGCAAGAATTTTCACGAAGGGTTACTTAATGATAGTTTGCTTTTTTAATTGATCAATAATAATAAATGTGTGTTTACAAGTGTTATGGGTGTATGAATAAGGTGTTAATATTTTGATTGATATATATATTCAAATCAAAGCACTTAAACATGAAAGGAATAAGTTTGTATGTTAACTCTTTTTAAATGGTTGATGTTTTAGGTTAAGTTAATTCTATGAGATTGGATGCCATTGTGACATTATTACATTGTATATGATTTTGTGGTTATGTGTTATGTGTTATGTGTTGTGTTTATGCTTATGTTTGTGTTTTTTGCTTTGCTTAAGGACAAACAAAGATTTAAGTATGAGAATGTTGATAGGTGTTTATTATAGTGTGTTTTCTAGGTGGTTGAGTGTGTTTTTAAGTATTTTCTTAGACGATAATTATGCGTTTAGGACTTAGAATTGTGTTTTTGTTAGTAATTAGAATTGTGTTTTTGTTAGTAATGTTATGTGTTTTAATTGTTTGATTGGTTTAGAGTAATAATTTAATCTTAATTTTATGTTTCAAGGGGTGTTTGATGTGTTTGTTAATGAGTGGAAACAAGAAATTGAAGAAAAGTGGAAGAACTTTGAAAAGGGAAGAAGCCATGTTCGAGCACAATGCCATTAGAAAACTTTTTTTGTTTGATTTCCCAAAAGCTAAGATCATTTCAAATTTTATAAAATGATAACACAAATTATAATAAAGCATGAATAATAATTCATACTTTATTATAAAGATTGATTATTTTCTTGTCGTCTCCCTTGAATCATTTTTAAAATCGGTCCATCTCAACCATCATAGCCACATAAGTGTCTGGGCTCTAATAGTATCCACATAACAAGTTGAGAGAGCTATGTAACTTTTGCAAAAAGAGTTAGGTAAGGAGTGCTAGCTTTATTAGAGCTTAAGCCTATATATTATAAGTTTTAGGATATTTTAGTAATTTAATTGAAATTATTCTAATTTCAACTAAAGTTTAATTAGAATTAAAATATTATAATTAAATACCAATTATACACAAATGAGATCTAATATCTTATATGGATTCTTCTTTATTAAATATCTCATATTTACTTATAAAATATCTCAAACTTTACAATCAAGTCCAACTTAATTAAAATATCTTTTTTCTCTTCAGCCCGTTCCTTATGTGTGACCCATTAGATTCCCAAATATATTAGCAATGGATATAAATTATAACCCTCAATTGTATTTAGGATTAGATAAATTAAACTCCTTTAACTTATTTTTAATTCTCTAATTAACCAATTTATATCTACAGATCGAGATTAACGTCTAGCAATATATCATGACTGCCCAAATATTTAGGGATAATAAAGTGATTTTGACTAACCTTTTTATGAATAAATTTTCTGTATAATTCAATCATTTTATCATATAGTATTCCAATTAGAAATAGAGCATATAATTAATGCCTGCTCTATTTTGAGTCCAATCATATTAGTTCTCCACTATTAGCTATTTATTCTATTAATAATATTTGTAAACTATTTACAAAATGTCATTCTACCTTATCCAAAGATTTTTCAAATCAATAATAATTGAGAATAATGAAGCATTTTTCCTAATTACTTTAGGATGATCAATCTTATCTTCATCACGCAACTACCTCCACATAGTTCATACTATATCTAATGACTACTGACTGAGTCATCCTTAACTATCAAAACATAACAATTCCCATACAAGAAAACGTTAAAGATCTCAAGTCAAACGGTCACTTATATAATCATTATAATGAGAATTTCTATAGACATAAAAGTAATGTTTCAAATAAATATCTCATATATAGTCAGTTTAGTGAACTTATTCTCTAACAAGCATCTACATGTTTGTTTAATTATCTCTATACTTTAGTCTATGAGATCAACTACTTTCTTTATAAAGAAAAACATAAAGTGTACTAGTCTTTTTACTTTTTATTAATGTCTAGTCTTAATAGAACAATAACTTCGAACAATTTAGGGATAATACATAAATGCAGTATGAATTTCATAATTATAATCTCATCATAATTTCATGCACAATGTATATGTATCTCAAGGACTTTGTCATATACATTTAAAAATGTAATAGATAAAAAATATCTTTAAATTATTTTGCCACTAAACTACAACCAACTGATTGGTTGTAGGGTGTAAACCAATAGGCAACACTTAGATCTATAAGTTTAGAGACTTCTCTTCTGTTATGAAAATTTACCTAGATATTGTCCCAAATTGAAAGGACAAGACATAATTGTTTGAACAAGGCACATTTTCTAAGAAATTTACGAATAAATCTTGCTTGAAGGTCTTCTCAATCACCCATAAGATAATCCCTTAGATAAAAAAATTAGTTTAGATGAATGGCTTCTCATAAACATCCTTTATCCTTTAGTTAGTAATCAAACAAAAGGTAAAGAGCATATGTAGGATCAAAGGCATCAACACTAATAACTTATGGTGCTAGATATCTAATCAAGAGAATGAATTCTTAAACTATCTCTTCTTCAGATGCTACTACTCTTCAATGTTATGGAAAAAGTTGCAAGAACTTATGTAACTTATATTGTAATGAGAACTAATGGATGAGCATAGTTGACTGAATAAACAAGGCGCAGTTCCATATCAAAGATGATCTTGTAATATCTAAACCGATATTTATATCGTTTATGTTCTATGGAGAGATTGAAACCACAAAATATTCAGAAATAAGAAACATGATATACAAGCATCAAGCTAAAAAACCTTCTGTTGAATCAGAGAAATCATTTTAATCGAGGGGATTAACACAAATATTAGTAAAAAGAAAGCACCCGAATGGAGCCTTCCTCTTAAACCCTTTTTCCCTAGGAACTCTCTTTTTTATAATTATTCCTACTTTATTTCATACTTGCCCCTTAGGTAATATATTTTTCCTTCATAATTGTTCCTAGTTTGTTTCATACTTTTTTAAAAAAAAGATGTTAATGTTTTAAGCCTTGAAAGGCAATATAGCTGTACATGCAAAATACAATGCTAAATGCCATTAAAGATTGGTGACTATCAAGGATTGCAAGTAAAAAATTTAAAGGATGAACGAAAGAAAAACTA
Organism: Erythroxylum areolatum; assembly: GCA_024520975.1. Lineage (NCBI taxonomy): Eukaryota > Viridiplantae > Streptophyta > Magnoliopsida > Malpighiales > Erythroxylaceae > Erythroxylum > Erythroxylum areolatum. The sequence continues at coordinate 43,233,416 of JANIJH010000006.1, forward strand.
GACATTCCAAAAGGAAAGGACGTATTGCTTGTCCTGCAATTTGTGATTTTGTATGTTGATTTGGAGCCTTATATGTTGCATAAGTTGCTTGCTGAATTGAGCCTTAAGGAGGCATTTGTCTTGAAAAATCATGTAATTTTTTCATCTCAAGTTGTTGTAACTATTGATGAGAGAACTAACCAGAAACATTTGCAAGCAATTTTATTGGTGTATTTGCTAGTTGAATGTCAAGACTTGACACAGACCTGCCTGTTTAATTCTCCAGCAATCAAACATCTTCTAAGAAGTTCTTTCCAAATGCCTCTAATGTAGTTAATTTGAAGAATAAACGTTTAGCATTTTTCTCAGCTTCTTGCACAATGAGCACTAATTGATGAGATGCATATATCTAGCGATTATGTCAACAATTTTACGCTTACCTTTCATCGCAATTCATAGGATAAATGCAGCTTAACGATTGATATAATTGCACCAACATGGTTTGGTCTAACCTGCTTTGGGCAGATGTTTAAAGACTAACTTCTTATAAGACTCATTAGTTAATATGTCATCATTGGTGTGGTGTGCCTTCATTATGTTTGTCATCATCTGCATTGATATATGTTTCATACTTGCCTCTTGAAGCAGTATATATTTTTTCATAATTATTCCAAGTTTGTTTCATACTTTTCTTTCATCATTATTCCAAGTTTGTTTCGTACTTGCCCCTTCAAGCGATATATTTTTCCTTCCTTTGTTCCTTCGTTGTGATGTATGGCATTAACTTTTATGGTGGTTTGGCTCAACAAAGAATAAAAAGTAACGTACTTTTTATTATAAGAACATAGCATAATTTTATATCTATACCAAACGCAAGATTTATTCAAACCTTTTTCCGATTTTTTCTTGGATTAGTCGTTTGTAAACTTGGTCACAAGGCACCATTTTCATTGAACCGTATTCAAGAATTTGGGCTTGATGCTGCTGTCCAGCATCATAAAAAGCATTTATCAACAATTGCCTCAAGACTCCAAATTTTCCTTTAACATGAGCTTTCGACACTTTTGGATTAACCCATTACAAATTTGTACAGCCCTAATATGGACAGTATACCACCAAAAAGGAAAACAAATGCAACCAAAAGTTCACTCAATATTCCTCACGACTATAAGCCAAGATAAATACGGGATTTTGTGAGTGCCATAGTCCATATAACGTGTACAAGCAACGTTGAGTATAATACAGTGGCAACTAGGACAATACTCACCAACAAAGACTGCCACGTTTTTCATAGTTTCCAATCCAGGGATAAGCACCACTCAACGAGATTTTGGTTTCTCAACTTATTAAATCAAGTGATAAACCACGCTCATTATGCAATCAAACTCTTAAATCTCTCTGTACCAATGTCAATCCGGCCGTCAACTGATGCCAGTCCAGCATGTTTCAACTGCTATGAGTGGACCCGTGAGAGAGCAACCTTGACAACCATTGCCCCACACCCGATATGGACTCGAATAGCAGAACCGGTTAGTATTCCTGCATCCAACAGTTCAAAACAATGTCTCACATGCTTTAAATTCTATTTGTATGGCAAGAACATGATCCAGGGAATTGAGTCATTTGCTTACATTTAGGTGAAATTGAATCCACCCGAAGGAACTGCTGGAACCTCATTTCCACCAAACCGGAACTCAGATTGGGGAGCATCCACTGGTGGAATTGTTTCGTCCTCTTCCTCTAACCAATATGTCTCAAGAATCTTCACTGCTTTCTCATAAATCTCTGTGTTGTCGTGAGACTGCAGGTTCTCAATTTTCTCCAAGCCCTCAGCATCATCAATCATTTGAGCATAAAGGTTTATACCTCCAGTATTGCCCAAATTCTTGTCAGCTTCTCCTACCTTCAAGATGTTTTCAAGCCCTTCTAAACAGACTGTCACCATTCTTGGATCAGGGCAGATGAGAAGATCACATAAAGGTTTAATACAACCTTGGCTAACAAGATACCTGAAACATATATACACCCAGATTAACATTCTGATCTGGTCTCACATCAATTTATCAGATATTTTACAAGCATGTTACGACAAGAAATTGGATTCCTTTTACTTGATTTGCTCATGAGTACCACCAGATGTAGCATTTGAGATGGCCCATGCAGCCTCCTTCTTAACGTCAAACTCAGCATTTTGAAGCAGTTGAACCAGCGGGCCAATAATGTTAGCCTCAATTACAGCCTGCAAGTGTTTGTACAAGAAGGATGCTCAGTTACTAGAACCATAATCATTTGAATCAAATTCAAGCAAAATGGAAAAGTCAACAAGAAGAGAATTGGTACCCGAATTTGGCCCTTATTTCCAGCTGTAATATTAGATATAGTCCAGCAAGCTTCTTTCTTGATGCTCTTTTTATAATTATTGGTTAACAAGTTCAAAAGGCACGGTAGTGCTTGGTGATTGATGATACACTAGTTTGAAATAAACAGACTTCATAAGAACTCACAGATCAGGGAAAAGCTAGTTTCAATAGATATCTAAATAATACATTGAAGGCAGAAAAACATAGATGTATTGCTTCACTAATAAATCAGAAGCAAAAAGCGAGCCCAAGTTACAAGCTTACATCCACTGCTCAGAACAAATTTGTTCAAATGTATGCATGCATGTCAGGGACGTCCAGGCAACTGAATCCTTATAATTTTGTGCCTAACCTTCGTAAGATATTATTTGGCTTACATATACAAACTTCTAAAAAGATTAACAGAAGCTAGAAATGAAAATTTGTCAACCAATGTTCCCCATCAGATATAGAATACACAATATAAAAATAGAAAAGAATTTGCCTGTGATTACATAAAAAACAATAAGATGAACTTCACAGTCAAGGACTAATAAGATGAACATGAATACACAAGCAAGTGAAAAAAAACATAAACTTAAGGATGCCCAGTACCTCAGTCTGCATATCATCACCAGTGACAATATTTCCAACAGAGCGAAGCGCAGGAATGAGAACTGATGTAGATGGATGCCTGACATATGTTAAAACCATTCAGGCTTTGATAACAGCATGCTACATAACCAATTTCAAGAAAGCTAGTGTAACAAAAATTTTGACTTACAGTAAAAGCTCAACTAGCCGTGGGCATACACCCGCTTCAACTACAGCTTGAATTTTGTCATTTTTACCGTCAGAAAGATAAGATAGCGCCCAGCATGCGTCAGTTAAGACTTCTTCATCATTAAAATGAATAAGACGGGCAAGAGCTGGAAGTGCAGGCCGAACCTATTTATATTGATATCAAAAACTAAGAGATATGAACACTATTAACCAAAAATGAACATGACACCTGTCAAAGATGTTTTAAATATCAAGTCCAACAGCAGACAGAAGTAAGACATCTGATTGACAAACCTCATCAAAAGGAGGCTGTGGCTTGCCTCGACAGAAGTTTGAAAGAGTCCATGTAGCATTTCTGAGCATAGAGAGTTTGGCATGCTCAGTCAATTGTGCCAATAAAGGGAGCAAAGTTCCATGGCCAAGGACAAGATCACGACATCTAGGAGAATCACCAGCAACATTACCCAGAGCCCACACTGCCTGCATATGGGAGAATAAAGATATTATAAGAAGTCATAAATTATTACAGCTTTCATAATACCTGAATTAATAACTTCGTATTAAGCCCATCCATTTAGAGATGTCAATGGGCCTGGCCAGGGCCGGGCTGCCACTGCCCCAGCCAGGCCTGACCACCAGCTGACCTGCCCGTGGTCTGACCTATGGCCCGAAGGGCCACAGGAGGGCTGGGCCAACCCATCCTGGTTGGAAGTAACAGTTGGGCCATGAGCCGGGCTGTGGCCTGCCCGATTTTGGTCGTTTTGGAAGTAATGGTCGAGCTGTGGCCTGCCTGATCTTGACCCGTGGCCCGGCCGGCCCGATCATGGTCAACCCGACCTTGGCCCGTGGCCCGGTCAACCCGGGCCAAGATCAGGCCGGGCTGGGCTCTTTTTGATATCTCTACATCCATGCACACTTCATAAGCAGAACTACAATGATGAAAATGTAGCAACAACAAGGGTGCACAATCTGTCCCCCTACCTGCTCACGAACATCATCACTTGTCGAACCAAGAAGCTTTACAAAAGTGGGAACAGCACCATGGTCTACTACCACTTTAGTGTGTTCAGATGTTCCAGAAGCAATATTCGTTAATGCCCAAGCTGCTTCAAACTGCATAGTTTTTGAATCAGAAGCCTATGAACCCAATGATGTAAACCTGAGACCAAATGCAACTATGCATTCACAAAACCTGAAGATGCGGGAGGTCCTCCCTCATCAGAAATTCAACAAACCGAGGAACGACACCAGCTCGTATAACTTCCTCAATTGGAGGGCTCCGCTCTACACAAGGGTAAACAGGATGTAGTGTTTCTTTATGCACTCAACATGCACAATTAACTCCACAAATATAAACAAGTAAAAGAAATTCTCACCTAGCGAAAGCAATTTCCTAAACTGAGTGGTTGCCTCAAGCTGCAAATGACTATCATCAGACCAAACCCCAGCAACCATTGATGGCAGATGCTCCAACTGCGGACAAGAAGTTAACATAAAAAATCAAGAAAAGGAGAAAAACAATGGAGAACAATATTGGCTCTGTTGCCCATCCAGCGGGACCAATAGCAACAATTTAAATAATTTTTATAAAAGAGAAAATATATAAAAATTACACTAGAAGTAGCATATCAAGAAAAACTAAATGTTATGAGTTATGCTCTAAAAATTTACTTAAATGTCAAATGGATGGGATGGGGTTAAATAGAGGCTGGCATTACCCCATATCCTGTAAACCAGTTTCTATACACATGGATTAGAAAAAAGAGAGAAACAAAATGCCAATACACCCATCCAGCCTGAAGATCTCAGTCCAATATTAACAAAACAATTTCGATGGCAGAGTTGTATTGGATAGTTAAGAAAAAGAAAAGGAGGCCCCTTAAGGGACAGTTCAATTGGTTTAAGGAGTTTCCTAATAATCTGCAAGTGTTTGATGTCCTGGGTTCGAGTCAGATTAACTTTGCAGGCTTGTTACATCCTACAAATTCTTGGATCCTAAGAGTTTGGACCTCCAAAGTCTTGGCTTGATAAGTGACTTTCCCTGAACAAATAGTTTACAAATTATAACGTGCACCCCAGGATTTAATATGCACCCAAAAAATAAAAGCTATGAGTTCTCTCGTTACAGAAAACAAACAAAAAAAGCAACAAGAAAAGCTAGTGGGCAACAAAACATGTGTCCCTTCTCATTACATTCCCCAAGACAACCTACTCTCCCTAGAACTTATAAGTGCTAGAGATTCTTGAGACTTGAGAGTCTACGCCTCCAAACGGTCACTTAGGCTAAATTTGTCGTTTGACTGGTTAAGTGACTTACTCGAAACATATAATTTATAAGTTAACATGCTCTAAGAGTTTATTGTACCACCAAAGATTTGCAACTGTGTCTTTTCTCTTTACACTCCTCAAGACAATCTAGTCCCCTTAAAACATTTAAGGCTAGAGATTCTTGGACCTTAAGAGTTCGGGCCTCCACATGTCACTTAGACTGTACGAGTTTCTCGTCCTATAACTTAATCAAAACGTATAATTTATAAGTTACAAAATGCAGTAAGGTTTTATTGCGCACCCAAAAAATAGCAACTGCTTGATTCTAAAAGAAGCAAAAAAAAAAAAAAGAAGAAGAAGAAGAAGATAAGCTAATAATAATCGAAATCGGTGTCCCTTCTCTTTGCATGCCCAAGACAACCTAGTCTTCCCCGGCTAGCAACCCTAAAGAAAGAAGGAAAAGAAGGAATAAGAGCAATTCTAACTACAAACTACAAACATTAAACGGGAAAACTTCAAACTCTGCACAATTAACGAGGTATACAACTTGTTAAATTTAGCATGGACAACTAGTCCTACTTAATTCTAGCAACTAGATTAAAGAATTGAATACCTTGAAAAATAATAAATTAAAGTGATAATCAATAAAATTAACAGGTTGAGTCAAACAAATTATAAAATTGAAGGATAAACCTATCAATTAAACAACAAAACTTGAATTGCAACTCATCAAGCTAAATGAAAACACCACTGTGGCGTCAATAACGAAAGACAAATTTTGGATGTCCTAAAGTCTTCTACTGATCAATCACATACTAACAATCAAGAGACCAGAGAACAACCAAAAGTTAAAGAGCAGTAGCACCCAACAGAATCAAACAACAAAATTGTCCTTCTCTAATTAAAACAATTCAAAACGAAAATATATGCAGAAAAGCAAACCTTCTTTTCCACCGCGGAGGAGTGAAGGGAAGCAGGCAAAGGCTGCGCCTGAAAGCCTTCGCGACGCCTCTTCTGGAGGCTCTCCTCTCTTCGATTCTTTCGTATCTCAACCATGTTGTCCTCTCGCCGTCGACGTCCCTCCTCCACGTCCACCGCCACCTTGTAGCTATTCCGGCGGACCTCCGACCTGGCGCTCGGCCTTAAAGACATTGTGTTTCCACACTAATTTTTACCACTAATGACTAAACCAAAAGGATCTTTATATGTATGTGTACGCGGGTAGATATATAAATATGTAGTGCAGTCGACTTTTGAATGGAAATTTGGAGATCTTTTGAGGTTTTTTATTTTAAGAAAGAGGAATTGCAGAGCTGGCGCACAACATAATAAAATAATTACAAAACTTTTCCTTAATATCAGCAAAATTTTATAAAATGATCAATATATAAATTATAATAATTTGAACCTTATTTTTGTTTTTGAAATTAATTATCTCAACCATTTCAAGTACACAGTCCTGCCTCTAATAATATCTACAAAGATAGTTAGAGAGAACTCGAGAAAAAGTTAGACAAATAGTTCCATCAAAACTTAGTCTATTTATAATAAATTTTGAGCATTTTAGTAGTTTGATTATAATTAAATTTGAATTTCAATTAAACTTTAATTAGAATTACAAATAATTATAGTTAAAAATCACTTATGCCCAAATAAGTCTTAATATATTATATTAATCCCAAATAAGTCTTAATATATTATATTAATCCTTATTTATTAAATATCTTATATTTAATCGTAAAGTTTCTTAGACTTTACAATCAAGTCTAACTTAATCAAAATATCTTTACTTTCTTCAACTCGTTCTTTATAAGTGACTCATTAGATTCTTAAATATGTTGACAGTTGATACAAATTATAATTCTTAATCATATTTAGGATTAGATAATATTTAATTATCTAATTAAACAATTTATATCCACAGATCAAAATTGACCTATAGCAATACATTATGAAGACTCAAATATTTAAGAACGTTAAGCTAGTTTTAATTAACCTTTCTGTGAATGATTTTTCATATAATTTAATCATTTCATTATATACTATTTTGATTAGACATAGAGCATGAGATTAATATGTACTCTATTTTGAGTCCAATCATCTTATTTCTCCACCGTTAACTATTATTTCAATTATTGACATTTGTAAACTATTTGCAAAAGATTTCTCGAATCAATACTAATTGAGAACAATAAAATATTTTCTCTAATTACTTTAGAGTGATGAATCATATATTGATCACTCAATTACCTCCATACAGTTCATGTTATGTTTAATGACTACAGACTAAGCTATCTTTAACTAGAACAGATCATAAGTAGTATAAAAGAAATAAGTATCCCTATATAAGATAACTATGAAGAACTCAAGTCAAAGAATTACTTATATATTTACCGTAATGAGAATTTCCATAGGCATACAAGTAATGTTCGAAATGAATTTCTCAAATGGGGTCAGTTCAATGGACTTGTTATCTAACAAGTACCCCAACGTTTGTTTAAATATTTTCATACTTTAGTATATAAAATTGACCACTTCCTTCATATTAGAGAAGTGCTCTAAAAGCAATCACCTTTAGTATTTATTGTACAAATTATTTTATGATTAATAAAGACATTTTTCATTATTTCGATGTTCATACATTTATGGATTTGATGTTGATCTTAAATTAATTTAATAAAGTCCTTGATACAAAATATAGCATGGAGAAACTCTTGATGGGATCATGATAATAAGATTCCTATCATATGTAATTATGTTAGTATCTAAAGTTTTCCTCGTCATAGGATTAATGAGATGGGATTTCATTAATTCGAATAGACTAGCACGTGTTATACTCCTTGATTGGATTAAGCAGTAGATCTCATAAGCTGTAGACACGAGTTGTTTAGAGTTAACATATGGATGCTTACTAAGAGTAGTAAGTATATTAGATTGACCTACTATGAGACAATCATTGTTGGCCCCTGAATTATTTTATTTATTTGATTAAGCATGATTAGATTTATTTTGGGGTTTTGCTAGATTAATGCATGTTGGAGTTAATTAGCATGTTAATGTTAATGAGATTATGTTACATAGGTGAATTGAATTAAAGTTAAAGTGATAA
>JANIJH010000006.1:43264436-43278307 GCA_024520975.1 Erythroxylum areolatum
CCTACTACCACCAAACCCACTTATTTTAATCCTCCTTCTTCATTCTAACAACTCTTTAAGCCCACTCCTCCAATAGGCCCATTCTAATAATCTAACTCTAATTTCTGATTCCCCTTTTTAATACTACAAAAATATAAGACTCATCTTTTAAAATATATTGAAACAATTTAAAGAAAAAATTAAGGGATAAACAAAAGAAATTAAATAAATAAATAAAAAAATAAAGAAAAATTTTCGGGACCCAACAGTTTGTGTATAAGAAGGTTAGTGGGATGTCTTCCTTCTACTGTATGTAGATGACATATTGCTAATAGGAAACGATGTCTCTGCTTTTGCAACTAGTCAAAATTTGGTTAGCTAAGAACTTTTCTATGAAAGACCTTGGAGAAGCAACTTATATTTTAGGGATAAGGATCTATAGAGATAGATCTAAGAGGTTGCTTGGCCTTTCTTAATCTATATACATAGACAAGATGTTAAAGAGGTTTAGTATGGAGCATTCCAAGAGAGGTTATCTTCCCATGGTACATAAGATTACACTTTCTAAATCTATGTGTCTAAAGACACAAAATGAGAGGACTCGCATGAGTTTGATTCCTTATGCTTTGGCTATAGGATCAATCATGTATGCTATGTTATCTACTAAACCTGATGTATCATATGCTCTAACTGTTACGAGCTGATACCAGTTAGACCCTAGTGAGGGTCATTGGGTGGCTGTCAAATATATCCTTAGTTACTTGAGAAGAACTATTATTGGTATATGGAGAAGGTGATTTAATGGTAAGCGGGTATACTGGTGCCAGTTTCCAATCTGATAAGGATGATTCCAAATTCCAGTCTGAATATGTATTCACAGTGAATGGTGGTGTAGTCAGTTGAAAAAGTTTCAAACAAAAGACGACTGAAGATTCGATGACAGAGGCAGAGTACATTGTAGCTTCAAAAGTGACAAAGGAAGCGGTTTGGATCAATAAGTTCATCATGGAACTTAGTGTGGTTCCAAGCATTGTTGACCCAGTGCAGTTGTATTATGACAACAACGGGGCTATAACGCAGGCGAAGGAACTATGGTCTCATTAGAAGTCCAAACATGTTCTCAGGCGCTACCATTTGATTAGAGAAATTATTGGTAGAAATGATGTCAAGTTAGAAAGAGTTCCCACTGATTAGAATATAGCTGATTCGTTGATTAAGCCCATTTTTCAAAAATGTTTTGTTTCACATGTTCACGCTTATAGTATTAGATATTAAGGCAATTGACTTTAGTGTAAGTGGGAGTTTGTTAGAGAAGTGCTCTAAAGGCAAACACCTTTAGCACTTATTTTACAAATCATTTTATTATTAATAAAGGCATTTTTCATTATATCGATGTTCATACATTTATGGATTTGATGTTGATCTTAAATTGATTTAATGAAGTGCTTGATACAAAACATAACATGGAGGAAATGATGATGAGATCATGATAATGAGATTCCTATCATGTGTAATTATGTTAGTATCTAAACTTTCCTTAGTCATAGGATTAATGAGATGGGCTATCATTAATCTGGATAAACTAGCATGTGTTATACTCCTTGATTGGATTAAGCAGTAGATCTTATAAGCTATAAACATGAGTTATTTAGAGTTAACATGTGGATGCTTACTAAGGGTAGTAAGTACATTAGATTGACCTATTATGAGACAATCATATGGATATGTTATTCCAGTGTCAATGATAGTCTTATCATAAGAATGGTGTAAGTATCCTTTGACTTGAGGTGCTCAAGGATATCTTAGATATTGATCATATGCTTTGACTCTATTCATCGATGCCTTTCAGGGGTTACTCATAGGGTGGTGATTAGGTACAGCTTGAGGTATTAGAAGATAATTGAATAACCAATAAAGGATTCACCACTCTTGATAGAAGGAGATGATACCCATGACCTTTTGTTGGGGTCATTACTCGGGAGTCTCTAGCTAGAGCAGGTATGTGTCATGAAGAGAGTTTTCAATGATAAATAGAGTAATGAGATCCTTAGGATAAGATCTAATATCACTTGGACTAGATATGATGTAGTCAGTTTAGTGGGAGTTGACACTTTGACCATACTCTGAACCAAGTGGAGTATAGATGGTGAAAGGATGAATTGCATGACAACATTGTGTATGGAAGGGTTCATAGTCAAACTACTAACTTTTTGGTTAATTGGAGGTCATGACGTGTTGCTAGATATTGCTTTTGACTTACTTGAATTAAGTGTTAATTCAAGTGGCCAACATAACTGGGAACATAATGGGTCACACATATAGGAGATCTAAAGGATGAGTAAAATAGTCTTGAATGATGATTCAAGATATGAGAGAGTATTTTGGGATTGTATCGCGATGTGATTGTGGTAAAAAATGTTGCATGGAATGGATTAGAAACAAGTGTTATTGGCTACCAATTTGGTTATTAACTTCCCAAAACTTCCATTATTGTATGCTATTCATGGTTAATAACTTCCCATAACTTCCATTAATTGTTATCTACCTAATTTAATTTAGTTTATTTATTGACCAGGCTTAAGGTCAATTAAATTAAATGAGAATTAAACTCACTAAGTTACTTATTAATAGAAAATATTATTAATTTATTTAAAATAGTATGCGTAACTAAATATATAATTAAAGTCTTTATTTTATTTAGTATCATGGCAAAAATTATAATTAGTCTTTTATGTTTTTGCTATTATATAATATAACATTTTGTCACTATGATGCATATTTGATTTTGACAAGTTTACTGAATTTAACTTTTTATACTAGTATTACAATTCAAGAATTGTTTTCGATTAAGAAAAGAAGTTAGTTATTGACATTGTGTTTTATCATAAACCTAATGTGAATTCTAGTAATGAAGTTTGGAAGACATAAAAATATCATTTAAATGTTGATGATCAAACTTCATGTTTGATGATAGCTAATATGTCTCTTGAGCTTTAGAGGCAATAAAAAAAAAAAGAATGCTCATATTACGACTGTAGATTTTAAAAAGTTGTTTGATATACAAACTAAGGTACTAAAGTTTGATGCTTTTGAGGCATCTATTTCAAATATAACAATAAAAGGATGTTTAGTAAATTTATGTATATTAAAGACAATTAACTATATTATAAAGTTTGATCAATTAGGTTTTATCAAAGTTCTTGAGTACAACAGTGCTTTAATCTTTACTTTCAAGCTTTCCATAGTTTCTAATGAGCTACCAGATGAACCAAAAGGATATTTTATTAGGTTAATTGTGGAATATGCTTAAAATTACATAATGGTGCCTAAGAAGGAACTAGATTATGATTTTTTAAGGATTCTACTAAGGATAAGGAAAAAGGCTATAAGAAGGAGAATAAGATAAAGAAATAAAAGGTTTATATTAAAGTAGCAAAACCAACTATTGGTGTTAAAAAGAACAATGACGATGATATTTCCTTTTATTATGGTCAATGGACATTAGAAAAGAAGCTATAAGTTTATCTTACGAACCTAATGGATAAAAAAGCCTAAGAAAGCTCAATCAAGTCTATCTAAGATTGAATCAATCTTTCTACTTCTTTTAGACAATCTTGGATATTGGATATTGGATATTGGATGTGATTCTCACATTTGCAAAGATATTTACACATTAGTAAGGAGTAAATCATTAAAGAAGGCAAAGTGGATTGTTATTATGTTCTAGTTATTACAAGAATCAACATTTTCATTTCTTATTTATCTTTAAATGAACTTATCTATTTTTTAAGAATAAAAATATTTTTATAAAGATAATGTTTATTATAAATACGAGTTACTTATAAATAGTTTATATGAATTGACTTTGAGAGGTTAATCTTTAATATAAATGGTAAGAAAAAAAAGTAACCAAAATCTATCATATTTATGATATTAAAGGTTAAGTCATATTAACAAAACTAGAACAAAAAGTTAGATGAAGGATGTTTACAAAATTTAGACTTGATATTGAGAAATAAAACTGGTAAAAGTAGGGAACTTGCATCTTTCCATTTTTCTCTCTCTAAAAATAAAAAACTTTCTACTTCCGATGCGACACTGGTGAAGCTGCGGGTAACTTTCTAAATTGGGAAAGTTGTATGGAAGCCTCCAAAGGAGGCAACAGGAAGACTTCCTTAACCCCTTTTAAGATCCTAGAGGAAAATCAGTTCCCATCATTAAAGGAGGCTAGGAATTCCAGTCAGCAAAAAAGCAATTAGGAAGCAAAATGTGGTAACTCCAAATGAGGCAAAAAAATCCTGAAAATTTGTTGTTGCTATTGACAATCTAAGAGAGATACCTATGCACTACCAATCCATTGTCGTCAATAGCATTGTCACCCTCAAGTCAAGTTACTGTAAGATGGAGTTAAAAACTGAGGCAACACATTAGTGGATTACTTCATAAGGAAAAGACCTACGTTTAAGTTAATAGAGCTAGATAACATGAATAAGGTAATAGAATATGGTCCTTGGAACATTGGAGGCCAACCAATGTTTGTACAAAAATTGTCCCCTGGAATGGAATATAACTTAATTATAATAGAAATAATTCCATTATAGATCAAATTTCATAACATTCTAATAAAGTACTAGACTCTAAATGGATTGAGTTTTCTTACTAGCTCTATGCAAAAGCCATTTGCATTTGACTAAGCTACAACTAAACTAGAGAAAATTTTGTTATGTATGGATTTGTGTGAAGGTTAACTCCAAAAAGGAACTTCTTAAAAAATTGAAAGTAATGGAATTGGATGTAGCTAGTGGTTTGGTTAAAACAAAAGTTTAAGTTGTTTACAGTTGGAAACCTTAACTGGGGGATGAATTTTGGAGATCTATATGGAAAAGACTCAACTCAGGTGATTACTATGAGCTTATAGGACTTGAAGAGGATTCAATACCTTAAACTTATGAAGGAAATTCACATACTGATCAGCTAGAATCTCTATCAAAACTAGCAGATGCCTTAAATCCTTACCTTTTCTCCCATTTTTTTGAAAACCTAAAAAATCAAGTTGTCAAGGATTTTATTTTGGAAAAAGACCTATAATGTTAGGACTATTAGAGACCAGAATCAAAGCTCACAAGTTGTAGGAAGCTATAAAGTTCATAGAAGGATTGGTCATTTAGCTCCAACTATAAGCACCATTATAATGGTAGAATTGTCTTTGCTTTTACCAAGGATAAAGTGCAAGTTGTAATCCAAAGTAGCTCAGATCAATTTGTTAATCTTACCTGTAAGTTGGAAAACTAAGATCAATCATTTGACATTACTATAATTTATGCTTCTAACTTTGAATTTCAAAGAGCCAAAGTGTGGGAAGACCTTATTACCATCAATTGTTCAATTACCAAACCTTGGTTTTTAATAGGAGATTTTAGTTGTGTTCTGCATCCTTCAGAGGCCCAGGAGAAAGAGTGAACTTTTCCAACCTAGGAAAATGATTTGAATATAAATGTCAATGAAATTATTAACACCCTATTCATACACTTATGTCACTTGTAAGCATTCATTTATTTTTATTGATCAATTAAAAAGGCAAACTATCACTAAGTAGCATTTCATGAAAAATCTTGTCATTTTTAAAACATCAATAGGTTTTATTTATTGTACCACCATTTTTTTAAAGATTTTCTTTAACAATAACATAGTCTTTTGATGCGAAGACAAATACCTTTTCATGAATGTCCCTTAGTTGCTCAAGTAGGTTATGTTTTTGTTATTTAACTTAGTCAGAGTGTCATTTTATCCTTTTAACATAAAGAAAAATATTTTTTCGTAAATTCCTCCGATTACTCAACTATATCACAACTCTTAACTGGTTACCTACTTTGTTCTTAACCCAATTTTCTTAAAAAAGGTAAGTGGAATGAGAATTTAGTTTAACATTTTTTATCACATTTTTAGCCTATCTCATTTCTTCTTAGTCAATCAATCTCATGAAAAGGTACTAATGATGCCTACCAATTTAATTGAACGTAATTATAAATGTATAAAAAAAATCATAAAATGAAATAATAGGTATCATATCCTAATTAACATGCATATTCATCTCAAAGATACTTAAAACATAAAATTCATAAATTCACATGCCTTTATAATTTAAATAACCATGTTCAAAATAAGCCAAAAATTCTATTCAATTTTTTCCATAAACACAATCACATATCATGCAACAAAATGTTCACATTATGCCAACTAAAAATTAATATAATGCGAATGCCAATTTCACACACAAATGGCACGCTAATACATAAATATCCTCACACTTAAATGATAAGTGTAAATTGCATCATGTTTTAGGGCATAGTTTGATATGTGTTTAGTTGTTACTTTAATTTTTTAGTATATGTTTAGGTTATAATTGTGTTAGTTTGTTAATTATTTATTTTTAAGTGGTTTATGGGTTAATCTAAGTCTTTGAGCTTAAATATTATATTTTTTGAGGCATCTTGATGTGATTGCTAGTGTTTCAAGGTCAACATCAAAGAATATAGAAGTTTTGGAGGCATTCGGGCTAAAATAATGGCCTACAATCGTGGCATGTTAGGTCAAGATCATAAAAAAAGCACCAAAGTTGGCCCACGATTATGGCTTGCATGCCACGATCGTGCTAGAAGTGCAAGGAACGACCTATGATCGTGGCCTGCATGCCACGATTATGATAAAAAGTGCAAGGAATAGCCCACGTTCGTGGCCTACATGCCACGATCATAACAGAAGACTCAGGTATGGCCCATAATTATGGCTTGCTTCGTGCAGACACGCAAACACTTAAGAACGACAAATTTTGAGGGTTTTTTGGACTTTTCTGACTCCAGAAAAACCCTAGAGCTGCTTAGAACATAAGAGGATATTTAAAGAACAAGAAAAGACGCAGAAAGAGTTTTTTTTCCATCAACCACCTTGAGAAACACTAGAGAGAAATCATCAAGAGATAGAGGAAGAGAAAAAAGAAGAGAGAAGCGGAGAAGAAGCAGAATCGAAGTACTTCCCAGATCAGGAGTTTCCCGATGTCGCTGTCTCCCATCATCCATTTAGATTGTGTTTCCTATTTAATTTCAGTTTTATTATTGTATAGAATTAGATTGAATAGTTTATGATAGGATCTAGAATGTTAAGGATCTTCTAAACTCACCTTCAATTTTTTTTTCTTGAATTCATGAAAATTTGATTGTTTGTATGTTTATTAGATTTGTTGTGGTTTGATTCTGCAGTTGCATAATTTAGTAATAAACTGAGAGGGTGAATCGAATGAAAAATGATTAAATTAGATTAACAAGAGTTAGGTGATTTAATAGAATAAGAATTGAATCAGATTGAGAAATTGTGCAAAAAGAGATCTTGCAAAGGTTTCCAATAGTTTATTAGAGAACTTTATAAATAATTAGGGTTTTGGATAGATTGTGAATTGATTCTTGGATGTGTTGCAATTGCTTAGTAATTAGTATTTTATGTTTGATTCTTAATTTGATTGATTGAATTAAGTTCTCGTATTAGTTTCATTGCATCTTGGATTTTTGTTATTGTTTCTGTCCTTAGATTTTAAGATTAAATTAACTCCCTCCTTATGGAATTGATAACTTTGGTACTACGCTAATGAACTGTGTGCTTGCGGATTATCAGAGGTTAATAATTAAAACTTACACATAACCAACCACCTGATCATTAAACAACACATTATCCTCAATGTGGAAACTAAAATAATATAAATAAAGAGAAATAATAATAAATAAAAAACAAGGGCAAGAATAATTATGTATATTTAGGTAGTGATTGTGTAGGATACGGAACTTGAAGACACTTCATACCATAAAGATTCATCAATTCAACCCCCTACAAAATAAAAATAATAAAACACAAACAAAATAAAATAAAAGTAAAAATAAAATATATCCTAATTTTTAGGTTGCCTCCCAAATAGCGCTTCTTTAACGTCACCAGCTTGACGTGCCCTCCATATCTACCATCAACCTGGGTATATGATGAGTGGCTTGCTTCCACCCATTTTGTCCCATGGCAATTTAGTAGCCTACAAATAGGCCAAAAATTGTAAGATAATAAGGACATAATTGATTAAATTAAGAAATACAAGCAAGTTCAGTTATCTATAATAGACTATTAATAAAATAGGGAATGATGAAACTCCTTGAATCATCCATTGAATCCAATAGTTTGTCCTATAAGAAGGTGAACTACTCATCTTCTACCATAATCACCCTCGTCCCTTTTTCTTCTTTCACTTCTTGAATAGAGACTTCCTTATCTTGCTAAACCTCTATTTCCTCTGTCTTTTGTTCTTCTTTCTCTGCTTGAACAACAACTTCATTTGTCAATTTGATCTTTGTCTCTTTGTCAGCCTGAGGCATTAATAGGCTCTAAGAATTTGTTGTATTTGGCTTAGCGTCTTTAGTTAAAGAAAAACTTTATTTGAATACATAGTGGCTCGCTTCACCATCAGAAAGATCTTTTATTAAAGATTCAGATGAAGCATAAATGTTCAATACATTAGTATAAGAGTTATTCCATTTAATGGAGGGCCATCAAGACTAGAAATTCAAGACTTACAAGCCATGGGATTAATTGATTAGGATTGTGAAAAGCTAATTAGGTTAAACTTATTCCTAAAATATCAGGTCTTATTGAAACCTTTTAGGGACTTTAAGGTCCTGATTTATGAAGACCAAGATGCAATTCCTAAAGCCTAACTTATAGCCTAGGTGTAACATCCCGCTACCTATGTTAAGGCTACAATAGTAAATGTGAGAGATTGCTGAGAAATTAGAAAAACACATTTCATGCTCATGCATTACATGATATGCACATACACATGAATATCGAATCTTTGCACATAAAAATAATTGTATATGCATTCATTTACAATTTCCATGTATAATTTTTCATAAATGTGAGTATATTAAGAAATGTGGTTTTTATATGTTGAAAATTTATTTGAGGAGTGTATATTTTGATTTAGAATTTTTGGTGAATTTTTGAAAAATTTTCTAATAACTTGGGTAATTTTTGAACTAGGAAAAATGCTAAGTGGCAAAACAATTGTTAAATGGTAGTAGAAATTACTGTCTAATAGCAATGAAAATTTTGATGAATGACTTTAGCATTTATTGACAAGTGCCATTCAAATTTGGGAGACAATTGGATTAGAAATTGGAGACAAAATGGACTAGTTATTATAGTGGACCAAATGGAACAATGGGGAAGTGACATGTGTCACTTGCCACACAACTTATTGAATCACGTTTTTATAAGTATGATTTTTTTCTAAAACGACACTTGCTAAAAACAACACTTGCCTATATTGTTGGCCCCCAAATTTTTTTTCTTGATGAATAAGCATGATTTAACTAATTTTGAGGTTTTGATAGACTAATCACTTTGTAATTATTTAATTATGTCAAGGTTACTGGGATTTTATTAAATGAGTAAATTGAATTAAAGTGTTAAGGTTATAAGAACATTCACGAGTATTTTTGGCTAGATACTTAAGGTTAAAAGAACATAAGGCTATAAGGAAGGGTAAAATAGACTTTTTGGACTCGTAAGGGTAGAAATGGAAGAAAGAAATGTAGTCTTGCATTTAAGAGAAGGAAAAATGTGAATTGGGAGAGAAGAAGAGAAAACAAGAAAGAAAGAGGAGAGAATTTCAGTAGTTGAGAGAAAAGAAGAGAGTTGAGCTAGGGTTTCTTCATTTCTTAGCTTTTGAGAGAGATTTTGAAGTGGTTCAAGAAGAGAAAAAGGTAGAGGAAGAGAAGAGCTTTCATTTGAACCAAAGATCTCTCCATTTGGTGAAGAATCAAGGTAAGATCATTTTGAATCTTTTAGATTTTTGGAAGGATTTTGGTTCATA
Organism: Erythroxylum areolatum; assembly: GCA_024520975.1. Classification (NCBI taxonomy): domain Eukaryota; kingdom Viridiplantae; phylum Streptophyta; class Magnoliopsida; order Malpighiales; family Erythroxylaceae; genus Erythroxylum; species Erythroxylum areolatum. The sequence goes on from JANIJH010000006.1 coordinate 43,274,323, forward strand.
GAGTTTAGAAAATGCATGGGTTTAAGTATTCTAGAATCAATTTTAGAGATTGTGCTTTGTATGACTTTCAATTGAAAACCCTATTGAGTGAAATTTTGTTATTATATAAAGGGGATCAAAAGAGGAAAGAGAAACAAGAGAAGAGGCATTTTGAGCAAGTTTATAAGCAAGAAAATTAAGGTGGGTACATGTTTATAACAGAGTAAATAAGCCACAAATGTATTCTTTAAATCAAAGAAGTTTAATGATTTCAATTGCATCATAAGTGTTGCATTTATTGCTTTTGAATGATTTGAGAAATTGTAATATGTTGTTATATGAATTGTGTGATGATTTATGAAAAGACTTTGAAAGTGACTTTTGAAAAGACATCATGTTTATGAAATCATTTTCGAAATATCTCATGTCTATGAAAAGTCAAGATTTGAAAAAGTGCCATTTTGGACAATATCTTTACAAGATGTTAAATACATGATTATGTGGGTTTGTGGTGATTCCCTAAGTTAATTCAAGTGCACTTTGACCAAAAGCATCTCCCACCTGCCTGCTAGTGTCATGAAGCTCCTTCATAGACTCCCATAAGTTCACGGCTACGTAAAACCATTATATGGGATTGCATAAGTATGTTCTGTTCATGGCTACACAGGACCCTTATGGGAAATGTGTAGTACGTTCTGTTTTAGATCCACCCAAACTATTTTGATGTGCTTATGAGCTATGAACAAGTTTAATGCATTCATTTTTTATGGTTTGTGAATTTGACTACACAATGAGAATTTGAGAAACATGTGTTTTATGAACTTAATGAAAGTTTTCTATGACAAGAAAAATGTTTTCAAAGGTTTTGCTTATTTTTTCGTTATAAACTGTTACCCACGAGCTTTCAAGCTTTCCCCCTTTTTCATCCCATCTTTAGGTGATAGCTAAGTGATCAACTGATCAAAAGTCTAAGGGAATTTCTTGAAATTGTTTATTTTGTATTTTAAGTGGGTTTTTGGAAAGCACAATGTTTTAGTTGCATTTAAAGTTTATTTGTTCAAGAATCTTTTATAATTTGAGATTTTGAGACGATGATGTAATGTGGCTTGGAAAGCCATTAAAGATTTGTAAAACTTTATTCTTTTGATGTTAATGAAATGATGGATGATGTGAGCTGAAATTAGATATACGTGAAGAAGTAATCACCTTGAGTTGATGATTTTGAAACATGAATCAATGATATATATATATATGCATAAGTGAGATATTATGGAAAGGAAGATAGGAATTATGATTGATCAGATGTAGTTGAAGGTGATGAGACAAATGAGTTGAGATTTAACAGTTTAATAAAGTCATTTTGGTAGCTGAATGGTTATGCTCAAGACATTATATGTTGGGTACCATTGCCAGAACCCAACTCTTGCGAAATCATGAAGTGTGAGCGTAAACCCATAGGGTTATTTCCATGAACCTTTATTAGGCATTATCCCACAAGGGTGGCATGCCCCATGACAATCAAACATCAAAATGAATTTATTAGTCTAACTCAACCATATAACGAGGAAGTCAATATGAACATACATAACTGAACTACTTCAATCTATCATTTCATTTCTAAAGAAACATAGTTTGAAAAACTTTATTTACATATCAAAAGCCACATTGTTGGTTTATTAATAAATACAAAATAGCAAATTTGTGAAAGTTCTCTTTAGCTCTTGATCACTTGATCACTTAACTATCACCTGAAGAGGGGACAGAAAGGGGGTGAGCTTGACAGCTCGTGGGTAATAGTTTATAAAGGAAAAATAAGCAAAAACTATTAAAAACGTTCACTTGTCAAAGAAAACTTCCATATGGTTCTTAAAACATATGTTTCTTCGGCCTTTAGCCAAAATTCACAAGTTGAAAATATGAATACATCAAACTTATTAACATAACATGATCACATAAGCATATCAAATAGTTTGGGTAAGTCCAAAAACATGACGCACTACATATTTTCAATATAATGGTCCTGTGTAGTTGTGAATTCTTGAGGGAGCCCTTGAGGGAACTCCATGCCCCTAGTGGGCAGGCGGGAGAAACCTATACTTAGATCAATGTGCACATGACGGTTCTTGAGGGACTATCACAAACCCACGTAACATATAGATTTTAAAATCTTGTAAGCTTGATGCCCAAAATGGCACATTTTCTTGAAAACTTGCTTTTTCACATGCTTGTTATACTTTAAAAACCATTTTCAAAAGTATGGTTTCATAATCATGCATCATTCAAAGAATCATTTTAAAAATAACTTTTCATAAATCATCACACAAATCATATAACAATCATATAGCAATAAATGCAACACTTATGATGCAATTGGAAACATTAAACTTTTTTTATTTAAAGAAAACATTAGTGGCTTATTTACTCTATTATAAATATGTACCTACCTTGATTTCCTTGATTATGGACTTGGTCAAAAAGCCTCTTCTCTTGTTCCTCTTGCCTCTTTTGATCCTTTGATTCTTCACTAATTCAATAGATCTTTAGCTCAAATGGAAGCTCTTCTCTTCCTCTTGCTTTTTCCTTTCTTGAACAACTCCAAAATCTCTCTTGAATGTTAACTCAATTGAAAGTTTTCTCTTCTTTCTCTCATTCTCTTCTTCTCTTTGTATTTCTCTCTCTTTCTCATGACATTCTCTCTTTTTCTCTTAAATTTTCGTTCTTCTCTTCTGCTTATCCCTCCATTCACGTTTTTCTTCTTCATTTACAAGCAAGACAACACTTCTTCTTCTAATTATGCCCTTAATGATTGAGAATTGCCCCATTTGCCATTCCATTTATGCCTTATGTCCTTTATACCTAAATGTCTTGTCAAAAGCACCCTTGAATATTCTCACATAACTCTTTCTTCTATAAAAGTGTTCCCCCTTGTCTTAAGTTTCCAATGACACCAAAATCAATCCGTTTGATTCAGAAATCTAGAAGTTAGGGCCCAAACATTTCAGACTGTTGTTAGACTGAAATAGTACACTATACCCAACTTCCATCCAAAACTTGAAAGTCCTAGAGGCTGAATTAGATCTCAACTGCTTCATATCATTTGTAGCTCCATGTCTCTAGTTTATCTTGAAATAAGAACCATCTCATTTGGAATCCTATAGATTTAGATATATTTAAAATACTGAAGCATGTTCAGTAAAATATCCAATTTCCACTCTTCCTACCGATACCTTTTGATTCAGTCCGTCTTTTCCAAATCATCACAAAAAGCTACAAACTTTCATGGAGACATAAAAAGAAAAGTGTTAGAAATCTAAGGGTTCAAGAATAACTTCATTTGGAGGTCAGATAGCAAAATTATAGCCGAAAGAATCAAACAAAATTTGCTCCTCAAACGTATTGAACTTGTCTCGAGACAAAGGCCATAACTTTCACTAGAGATGTTGGATTAAGATCATATTAGGATGATTTCAAAGAGAACTTTGAGATATACAACTTTGAAGAAGACCATGAGGTCAGGTTCTATCTTCTGAAGGGTAAAAAATGGAGCAGAAGATAGGCACAGATGAAACCAAATGGAAAAGCAGACGAATGGGAAAAGACAGAATAAGTGGGAAAATTGTTATAACTTTCTCTAAAGATATCGAATTAAGGCCTTATTTATATGTTTCAAAAGAGGACTTCAAGATCTAAAACTTTCATGAGATCTCAAAGATAGATCCTATCTTTTGAAGGGTCAAAAATGGAATAGAAGATAGGTACATCTGAAGCCAAATGAAAAAGCAGATGAATGGAAAAAGACAGAAGAAGTGGGAAAATTGCTATAACTTTGTTGGACCCCGAACTTTTCTTGGAGATATGATTTATTAAACGAAATTAAATGAGAAATTAGTGGTGTTTAATGTTGTATTTGGATAATGTTAATTGGAGACATTTGCAATGATATTTTGAGGTTAATGCATGAAATGGGTGTTTTGTGTATGATTGTGTTATTTATAGACATTGTAGG
>JANIJH010000006.1:43299939-43333120 GCA_024520975.1 Erythroxylum areolatum
TCATAGACTCTTGTGGCATGGCGGGTATAGAGATTTGGAGATATGCTCATAGTCCTATACATAAAGTCATTGCCACCAGAGATTATGCTAGTCTTATGAAGATACTTGCGGGTCTTCCACGACTTTGTGATCCTGTTAAGATTCGGAATGAGGTAGCTTCTGTCACTGAAGAAGGGAAAGCTGATGCTATCTCTACTGTGATTGATAGGCGTGATGTCCCTAACCGTGACACCCCTCTTCACTTGGCTGTCAAAATGGGCGACGAGACTGTTGTTGAGATGCTTATGGTTGCTGGCTCAGATTGGAACTTGCAGAATGAGCAAGGTTGGAATGCATTTCAAGAGGCAATTTGTAGTAAAGAAGAAGGAATCGCTTTGATCATTGTTAGACATTACCAGCCTTTGGCATGGGCAAAATGGTGTAGGCGATTGCCCCGCCTAATGGGGACCATGCGAAGGATGAGGGACTTCTACATGGAGATCACTTTCTATTTTGAGAGTTCTGTAATACCTTTCATTTCAAGGATTTCTCCTTTTGATACATACAAAATTTGGAAGAGGGGTGCAAATTTGAGAGCAGATATAACTTTGGCAGGATTTGAAGGATTTAAGATTCAACGATCTGATCAAAGTATCCTTTCCTTCGGTGATGGGTCTGAGGATGGTAAAGTTCCTCCTGGGGTACTTTACATGATCTCACATAAGGATAAAGAGGTCATGAATGCTTTGGACGGTGTTGGTTCTCCAGCTACTGAATAAGAGGTACGACAAGAAGTGGCTGCCATGTCTCAAACAAATATATTCAGGCCAGGGATTGATGTGACTTAGGTTGTTCTTTTGCCACCGTTAACATAAAGGTGACGAGAGAAAATGGAGACAGTTGGTCCATGGAAAGCAAAGGTCTATGATATGCACAATGTAGTTGTTAGTATCAAGTCCCGAAGGGTCTTAGGGGCTATGACTGATGATGAGTTCTTCTCATCATGTAATGAAAACGAAATAGAGAGTGAAGAGCTTAATGAAATTTTGACAGAAGAACTCATATTAATTTTATTGCCTAATATAATATATTGTACTTTGTATATTGTTTAGTATACTTTAAATATTATTTAGCATAAATAATTGTATTATAAAATAAAATATAATTAAAATTAATAAAAGTACTTTTTATTTTTATATTGCTAAACAGTCTACTGTATGAAACTCTTTTAAAAAAACTATTTTTTTAATTGACAGCCAAACAGTCAACTGACATTTTAGAAAAGTTCTTCTCAGAAAAGCTCTACCGACAAAAGCTCTACTGACAAAAACTCTACTAATATAAGCTCATCTAAATAGGCACTTAAGCAAACTGCAAACGCGCGGTCCATAAAATCAATAGATCTTCAATTTCGTTTCCATTGTAATTAGCATATGATACTCCAGTCATACATGAAATGAGAACAACTATTGAAGTTATTACCTGGTAAGAAAATAGTTAATTTCTGCGATGAAGAAGAAAACTGATAAAAAATATGCCTTTTAAGGATAAATAATAATTTAAATCTTAAACTTTGTTAGATTTCAGAATATTAGTAATTAAGAATTATTAAAATATTACTTAAATTTTTAATATTTTAATTTATTGAAAAAATAATTTACCATTAATTTTAATATTAATGTATTGCATAAACAGCTATGTAAAAAATATGTCATATAAAATAATTATAATTAAAATATTTTAAAATAAAAATATAGCTCCAAGCAATTTTACCCATTCCAAAGCAATAAGACCTATTAATTATAAAGTTTTCTTTCTCAATTGACAAAAAGACAAAAATGACCCTAAGATTTGTCTCTGATAACAATTTAACTAAATTTTAACGTTTTGCAATGTTCAAATTAAATTATGTCATTTTAGAATTATTCAAACTAAATCCTACGTTAACAAAAAAAGGTCATAGGAAGGTAACATCATTAGTTTGTTTTTTCTCGTATCATCACTTGACAAAAAAAATATTTTTGATGTTATTATGAGGCCCACAATGCCACTCTTATGTGGCATTATGGGACTTACTTATTTCAAATTAAATATTAAAATTTTTAAAAATAAAATAACAGACAAATTTTCAAGTGCTCTGGTTTATTTAGATGGTGAGTTTGACGAAGGAGAATATTATTTCTCTGAATTGGAGTGTATCGTGTCTTATTATGACTACAATAAGATTAACAACAACAAATTAATTCTCACAAGACAATGATAAGAACAAGTTTCCCTTTAAGTACGAAACTCCCAATAAGTCTCGTGACATTGTTTCTAGGTTCCAAAGATGATGAGCTCTTTACAACAGATGTGCGATTGTGGCTGTGCTCTTTTGGGTCCTTTCTTTAGATCATTTTCTACTTCATCCAAGGCTTTGGTGGAGTTTAAGCCCGATGAGATCGACAGTCTCTGGAATTCATGAAGAACAAATTTGTCGGAGGGTATAATATAACTATTTATGTATAGGCTTTTAAATTGAATTTTAACTAATAGATGCATATTTGACTATATTTATATACTCATATTTGATGTATTTTCTTGATATTTTATACTTTTATTATATATATTTACTACTTAATTTGCTCTAAGTGCATTTATATGTTATAATGACCTTCATGAAGAAGAATTCGGAGAAAAACATAAAATGAAGATTTGAATAAAATAAGGGATACACGACTGTGTCTATGGCTGTGTACGTCTCATAGCCCAAGTGGAATCATAACTTATGGAGATTTTAGGATATATAAGGTCTAGTGAATGCTCATATATTAGACCATGTATCTTCTAGAAATCCTAAAAATTATTATAAAAAGATGTGAGTTGAGCCAAAAAAAAGGACTAGACATTTAAAGGCGATTCTAGACATGAAGAGCTTTTAGAAGGAACAATATTGATCTAGAGAAGCGGAGAACATGAAGAAATCATCAACAATTCCAATAGATTACAACATCAAACCTCAAACTTACAAAACATTCAATATAAAAACACGGAGATTTAGAATTATAAACTTTTTGTTTTCTATTCATTTTTCTTTCAATTTATCTTTGATTTTGTCTTATATTATGCGTAACTAAACATCTTTAGTGTATGGATGTGATGAAGCCTAGTTTCTGTTAAAATATGTTTTGATTCTTTTATTTAATGCAATTGTTTTGATTGATTTATTGTGATTCAATTATGTGTTTTATATATGTTTTAATATATTAGGAAATATTAGTACATAATTTAATTTCACAATATAGAGATTGAGAAATTTTGTGTATATATAGATCTGTCATAATTGAAAGGAATTGATTGCAAACCTGTCGTAATTGAAAGGAATTGATTGCAAACCTACAGATAGGTTGATATAAATTCTCTATATTATGGTCAAGTTTAATAACATAATTCACAAATTGGTAAAGCAATCCTCGATTCTTTAACTTGAAGAATTTAGGTTAATAAACTTAGGATTAGTTGTTAATAGTCTTCAAAGAGTTATTACCAGAAGATAAGAATTTTCACGGTCCAATAATTAATAAAACAATTACATAATAAAAGGTTAATTATCTAAGGGCTTTCGGGGGATTCATTACCTAGACACTAATTCATGATATTCATCGTTTTCTGAATGATTTTTTTCTTATTCCTTGCTCATTATTATTTCTTACGTTATTTTAATTGTTTAAGTATTATTTTTAATTAAAAACCAAAATCCAATTTGTAGGCTAGATAATAAAAGAAAGTTAATTACTAGTAATCATTGTCTTCGTAGGATTCAATCTGTACATGCCTATGTTAGCTATAGCTATGCTGTGCACATATGGTTAATTCAAATATTGATATTAGAAAAGTATTAATCAAGTTTTTGAGGCTTTTGATGGGGGTAGTGATGGTAGGAACACTAGGATGTTATTACTCTAGCCATTATTTTTTGGTTGTTTCTTGTTTTATTTTTGGCACATTCATTTAATTATCTTTTGATATTCTCTAGATTAACAACATGTTTGTGGTTTATTTTATGGATTAAAGTTTAATATCATCACCACAACTCACAATAGAAGGATGGGACAGACGGTACTTTTATGGGAGCTACGACATGTCTTCGTAATATATAACATCACCATATAAGAAAGAGAGGTTTCCTAACATATTTTCAGAGGCTCAATTGACATCCATGTTGTCTTGTGACATTTGTGGGAGTAACCATTTCAATCATGAATGTCAATCACGAACCTATATATGGGAGTAATCAGGCATATACAATCAACTTCGAGGTAAACCATACAAGAGCAGTTGCAATTCATAATGAAGCAACTCTTACACTCATGGATGGAATGATTGTGCTTTAACTAATATTTACATTAACAAGCACCTTAAATTAAGGAGCCAACTCTGGAAGATATGATGACAAATTTTATTCAAGAATCAATCATGAGGTATTAGGAAACAGAGGCTCGTTTACAAAATACAGTGAATCAGATCGACTAGTTGGAAAAGATAATATCATATGAGATGCAAGAGAGTTTGCCTATTCCTACTGAAAGAGGTCCTAAAGAACATGGAATGGAAATCACCCTAAGGAGTGAAAGCAAACTTCCCTAAAAAAATGAAGAAGTAGTAAAAGAAGAAGAAGCCTTTATCCAAGAAGAGGAAATTGAGAACTGGTGGGAGGTAATTGAAGAAGGTGAGCCAGACTTTATCTAAAAGCACAAAGAAGAAGAGAGGATAAAGTTGATTAGGGAAGGATTGACAGAGGAACCAAAAAAGGAAACTATTAATGAGGCATTAGTAGCCACCTTGCTTCCTCTAAGACCAAATGATTGTGTCAATAAAAGATTTAGGGAGTTTTATTATTCCTTATCCTTTTAATAGTTTGTTATTAAAAAAGGCAATAATAAAATCCATTAGTGTTATTAATCTAATCAATTATGTGCTTATGATTATCTTGTAACAAATGGATTACTTAAAAGCTACAAAACCCCTATGTGGAGAAACGAGTGGAAGCAAGCCACTGATCATGGACCCAGGAAGATGGTAAATATGCAGGATACATCGAGCTAACAACATTAAGAAGTTCTACAAGGAAGGCAACCTATGAGTTAGTTTTAATTTTATTTTTCATATTATTTTGTTTTTGCTTTAATGTTAGTATATGTTTCAATTAATTTTTTTTTCATGTGGTGTGTTTTAGGATAAAAAGATTGAGCATAATTACCATGTTAGGATATGTGTGTTTATGAGTTATAATGCCATAGTGCAAAACTTTTATGTTTGAGCATCAAATTTTAAAGTTGCACACGTTTATAGAGAGTGACACATTATCTGGACATGATAGTGTAATTTTACACATACACACTCGTGTACCAAACCGTGTAAACCTACAAAAAGTTGTGATTTAGTGGCATACATGGATTGGTGCACGATCGTGCATCAGATAGTGTAAGTCTGTGACACGCCTTTAAAAATCCCAACTTCTTTAGATTTTTGATTATCTTTTTTCCATCTCTCACAACATTCGTTGCCTTTTCATTCTCTAACTGCAATTTTTGTGTTTTTTTTCTCTTGCAATATATCAACTCCTAAGTTAGTGTCTTTCACTTTCAACTATTTATGCATGTTTAATTGGGTGTTTTGTGTTATTTAGCTTAATTATGCTTAAAAACATTTGAATTGAGAACTTGAGACTTTTTGCAAATTTTTGTGATTTATTGTCTAATTGTGGTTTGACAGTTGATTATTTTCATTACCCAATTGATTTTATGATTTAATTTGACTAATTGCATGACATTTGGGTGAAAATTCAACTTCAATTGCATAAACTTGCGATTTTTGCTCATTAAGTGTTTAATTGTGATGATTTTATGTTAAAATTAGGTTAATTAGTTGTTTTAGACGTTAATTGACATTGGATTTATGTTTAATTGCATAAATTTGATGTTTAATTTCATCAATTTAGAGTAATTGTTATTTTAGGGTTTTTAATTTCAAATTTAAGGTTAGAATGGCAATTTATCAAATAAGTTAATTTAATTTGTTAATTACAAGATTTCTAATTTTAATTTTGAGATTAATTAGTTTGTTAGTTAATTTTGTAATTAAATTTGTTTATTTATTTATGTTAATTTATTAATTATTTCTTTGTGATAATTATTTGTTGATAGTTTGTTTTCGCATTTAATAATTTAATGAGCATAATCAATTTTAAGTATGGGTAAATGTGTATTCTTGTAATTTATTTGTAAATCTTCTCACATTTATTCAAAGTTGCAGACACAATGACAAGATCAAAGTGAGAAATGGAGACCTCCCAGGAAGAGACAATAAGGAGAAGAATCTTCCACTATAGTTTAACCTCCAAAGCGACTGAGAATGTTATTGTTTAATGTCGGGGCCCAGGAGGACAATATTAACGAATGGAGGATAAAAAGTTCAACATAAGCAGATTCATTGACTGGAAGGCATTGGAGAAAGTCGGCTTAGCCTAATAAGTTTGGGATCTTGTTGACATTGCTGCACTGTCCTAGTTCTTCGATATCGTGGAACCTTCTTATAGAGAGCTTACACTAGAGGCCTTCTCCACATTCTTCGTGGAGAGAGGTTGCTATGATGGGGATTGTCCTAATATGATCCAAATCCAGTTCTGGATAATGGGAGAAATGTTCAAGATGAGCTGCACAGAATTTTTCATTATAACAGGTCTTTATAACCAGGAGTTCGTGGGAACATCGAAGTACCTTGCACTACAGACAAACTTTCCTTATGGATTGTCCCCTCAATACTTTTGGTGTATGATTAGCACAGAAGATGACTACAACCCAAGCAAGTTTAAGGCTTCTACATTTCGACATCCTGTGCTCAGATACATCCACGATATTTTGAGTCACACACTGAGCGGTTGGGTGACAATTGGAGAGTTTTCAGAAACATAAATGTGTACTACCTATGAAGTATGAGTGAGAGGAAGCCAATTCACCTGGAACATGCACTTGTCCAATTCAGTAGGCATCAGAGCGAAGATAAAATGGTTGACACAATCTATGTTAGACCTTATGTGACCAGACTGGCACGATGGATGGGTTTATTTGATCGATTACCACTGATGCGATAGATGAGTACTATGGTGGCACTTAATTTGGTAGTAATGTAGCATATGCACATGGTACATCGACATCGGGGTCTTGCAGGCAATATCTACAGACTTATTGGAGAACTTGACAAGCAAGTAGCATAGAGTGGAGATAGAGCAAAGCCACCTGTAGCAGAGTAACCACAAATGCAACCATCACCTCTGAGATGAGAGATGAAGCATCATAGTTGCATATTCTGTGAGGTCCCAGAGCTAGGCTGCAAAACCTAGCTCAGGTAGAAATAACACTATTAGAGAGATAGGTGGGTCAACTTTTAGAAACTCAAAAGATTATCTGATGATAATAGGTAGAGCTTATTGAGCGAGTAGGACGACTTGAGACTACAATTGAGTGACTAGGAAGTCTCGAGCCCATAGTCAGATGGATGGAAGAGTTGATGTTGTTAATGGCAAGTTGTCTAAGCATAGATGTCCAGTCTCCATCATCTATTGAGAGCACTTCCTCTATAGCCCCTTTCCCGGTACAAGATCATCATTGGATCAGTCAGGATCACATTATGAGGAAGATGCTTGATTTTGCATTGTTTTTTCTCTTTATTTGTTAATTATGTATTTATTATTTTTTCTATAACATTATAGTTAATGTTATTTTTTCTTAATTTTTATGTGTTATTTTTCTTTCTTTTATTTCTTTATCCCTTTTTCTTTATGTCTTATAAAGATGTAATATAATATTAGATGGATTAGAATAAAAAAGATCGTCATACTCAGGAAAGTGTCGCAGACCTTCTCACTTATTATATATACTTATATTGTGTACATTGGGGACAAAGTATAACTTTAAGTGTGGGGAAGAAATTAACAATTTTCATGACCTTTTTAATCCTATTATATTTTTTTAATATTATAAACTGATATTATGAATGAATTGAAATTTGTCCATCATTACCATATTTCATTATTAAATATTGATTTGAATTACTATGCAAAAGGGCGAGAGTTATAATAAAATTTGCTTTTATAAGTTGTATTTTTAATAAGCATTGAGATAGTCACATTGTAATTTTCGTTACATACTATTCACACATATATACCAATCTTTTTTGTTAGCTTTTGAGCCTAAATTTAAAATATTTGATCTTTTTTTATCCTTTCATATGTGTTATCATGCATAGAGAGATAATTCTAGAACTTGTTATCATGCATAGTGAGATAATTCTAGAACTTGTTTTTATTATATATACTGAGACCACATTTGTTAAATTAGAAACGTTGACGTGATAAAGGCACTTAAATTCAACAATATATGTTATCCTTTTTTTGATAATTACCTTACCTTATTTTATCCCTTAGGAATAACCAAGTTGAACCTTAGCCTTTTTCATTGATTATACCAAATTATTAACTTTTATCTTATTTTTCTTTGAAGCCTTTTTATTGTTTTGAACCTTGAAGGTTATTTACATTACTTGCTTGTTTAAAAATTGAAGATCTTAAAAGGTCCATCATTCTTTTAATTGTGGTATTAAGTGCTTGAAAAATTGTTTTGATTGACATAAAAATTTGCGAGCTTAGAAAAGAAAAAAAAGAAAAATATAGTACCATTGGTTTTATAATGAATGAACGAATGTATAGTGTAACAAGTTTTTGTAATTTTTCTTTAGCAAATTTCCTTCAATTCAACCCTCTAATTGCCCTAACCACGTCGTACCTAAGCCCCATTATAACCTTATAAAGACCTTTTGATTTTTGTTTGTAGTTTATACATAAGTGGTGGAGAATTGATAATATTGCAAGCCTATGGTAAGAGTCTATTATGCGTTGATTTGAGAGTTTGATACTTTTCACCCTAAGTACTAGAGTGCATTGAGTGAAATCTTAGTAAGGGTGCAATGGTTTATACTTTTTATTTCAATGAGATTATCGACTTGATTACTATTAATATTGACTTAGGAAGTTAATTTTAGGATAACTTGACTTTAATTGTATGTTAATTTGATTCAATATAACTTGCTAATTTATAGTATGAATAGGCATATCAAGATTAATGAAGGATGGATGTTGTAAGATTTATAACTTTGAGCAAAAGCTTAACTGTGGAAATGTTTGATATATACATATTTGACCATACTTGATGTCTTTTGCTTGGTATTTTATACTTTTAGTGTATATTTAATACTTAATTTGCTTCAACTACATTTATAGGTTATAATGGCCTTTATGAATTAAAAGCAGAAGAATTCAGAGAAAAACATAATATAAAACGAAGATTTGAAGCAAATAAGGGATACACAATCGTGTCTATATTAGTGTATGTCTCATAGCCAGTGCATAATCACTAATTCTAGAGATTTTGGGCTATACACGGTCCAGTGCATGTCCATATATCAAATCTTATATCTCTCAAAACTTTAAAAATTATTATAAAAAGATGTAAGCTGAGGCAAAAGAAAGTAGCAGACATTCAAAGGCAATTCCATACATAGAGAACATTTAGAAGGGACGATATTGATCTAGAGAAGTGGAAAACATGACTAAATCATCAACAAATACAATAGATTACAACATCAATGTACTCGTTCCTATATTAAGAGTTAGAAACAAAAAATATGGTATATGAGAGATTAAGAAAAATGTTTTTTTTATGCTCATGCATATTGTTAGCATATAGCACGTAAATTTGAATTTTGCACACATTAAGATGAATGTACATGCGCTCATTGACATTCTGGGTATAATTGATTTATTATTGTGATATTATTGAAAATTGTGATTTATTTGCATTGAAATCCGAAATGGAGTATATAAATTGTTGATTTAGAATTTTTGGTAAATTTTAAGAATAAATTTTGAAAATGTAGAGTTTTGTTAGATTAGAAAAAATGCAACTTGGCGACTAAATTGATAAAAGGAAATAGAAATAAAGGTTTAATGATATTGAGGAAATTTCATTGATGACTTTAGAATTTTTGAGAAAATGATATTGGAAAATTCTGGTGATAATTGAAATGAAAAGAGGAGAGCTGGGGAACTAGTCCAATAGGAACTAGTTAGTTGGGAAACTAACTTAGACCTTAGGAATAGGATAAGTGTCCAAGTCTAAAGTTAAGTTTCCTTAACTTTGAAAGACAAGTTACTGTGCTTGTCTTCATCTTCTTCAAATTTCAACCTTTACACGGAGTTTATAATCAAAACTCCACCAAAGAAAAATTTTGATTTCCATCTATCTTTTTATACTCCCAACTTCGGTTTTCTTCCTTTCGTCACAAGAAAAATCAAAACTTGTTAACTTCCATAATGGTGTACGTAAGTTTTTTGAAGCTTAGGACTTTTTAAGTTTATGCAGATCTTGAAGTTATAGCAAGTAAGTATCTTGATAATCCTTTAGAGTTGTTGTTTTCTGAAACAAAAATGGTGATTAGTTTGATATTTCATAACCATAAAAAAATTGAATGTTTTTATGGAAACTGTGTATAAAGTGAAAATATGCAATTGATGATTTTATCTGATGATCATTATGTTAGAAGTTAAACATTAATTCTTGATTTTTGATATGTTTTGAATATGTTAGGTTGCATGGAAGACAAAATTGGAGGGAAAATAAGTTAGAGAAGTTGATTAAAAAGAAAAGAAAGAACAAGAAGATTTTTCCAACATTCAGTAGGAGAAGAAGAATCGCGATAGTGCAAGTGCATGATCACGATTTCTGAAAGACGAGTGAAAACTCGTGATCTTGCTTATGCATGATCACAACTTTTGGGTTTTAGATGCAAATCTGCACGATCGCGACCACCTTGGTTTGTAAAACTTCAAACACCCTTCGGTAATTTGGCTATATTTTGTTCTCTTGACCTCCAAATGACATGGGACTTAAATCATTAGACTCGAAACATGTTGTTCTACACCTTCACTAGAAATTATAGCCATCTAAAATCAATTGAGAGAGATTGAGTGATAAAAATGGGACAAAAATGATGAGAAATTTTGGAAAACTGATGATTGGAGTATTTTCATTAAACTTGTTTTGGTATTTTGAAGATATCTTGCTCTGTAGTTATCCAAATGGAATGATTTTTGATTTGGAGTAAACTAGAGACATATGAATACAAATTATCTAAAGAGATCGAATTTTTATCCTATCTGTAGAATTTCAAATTTTGAATTAAAAGTTGATTACAGAATGTTGTTTTAGGTTATGAACAGTCTGAAATATTTGAGGTATAACTTTCGAATTACTGAACCAAATTGAACGATCTTGGTGTCATTAGAAACTTAATACAATGGGGAACATTTTTTTAAAAGAACATGTTGCCAAATTACTTCATTTTCCTAGTCAGAATATTCATAGAAAATAGACCCAAAGGTCTAGAATTTTGGGAGATGTTATAAGAAGAAATGAGAGTTTGGATAGTATTTGATGTTTTAATGCTGGAATAACATTAGTGAATGAATTTTTGTTATCAAAGTATCAAAGTTATGAGTTTATTGGGAATAAAGAAATTCATATGGTTGTAGTTGTGATTCAAAGAAGAGGAGTAATGGGTATAAAGTTAAAGTGAATAAAAAATTGTTATTGTGAGAGCAATGCTGAGTATGAAATGGTGAATAATTGAGTTATAAAATGCGAATGTGGATATAGTGTGAAATTTGATAAGATACCCGAGATTGTCGTTGAGCATGCATCATACATTATACATATATATATGTGTAAAACTGAATGTTATATGATTGTGCAATTATTAATAATGTGTGTGCAACATGCGTATTGTATAATTTTGATATGCAGGATAAACATCCACATTTAGACGATTCTAGATCTTGGAAGCAAATGCTAATATAAAGTGTACTGTGAGTAGACCTAGATGGATTTACTTTACTGTTTATTTTATTTATATTATGAATTGAATGATTATGCATTGTGAATGTGTTGGTTCCGGACAATGTCTGTCTGAGGAGTTTGATAAATGTGAAAACATTGAAGTACTCCTTGTATGTGAATTTACTTGAAATAAATGTCCACAACTTGATTGTTAAATGCCAGATTACAGTTTGATGATAAGTGTGTTATGAATGTGCATTTGCATATGAATGAAAAATGATTCTCAACTTTAATGTTGAATGCCAGACTAAGGTCTGACGATACGTGTATGTGATTGAATGAGGATATGCAAATGTGATTGATGCATTTTATTACATGAATGTAATGAAAGATAAGGCAGTTGTGACTAGATTCGCCAATAAAAAGGAGCTTAAAGCTCGATATGTGATAAAAGTCTTAGAGGCTCAGTTGTGAATGTACTCGGTATCCACTAAGGGATATGGGACATTATCTGATACAGCCCAGTGTCCACAAGGGATATGGGCCAGCCCGATATCCACTAAGAGATATGGTCCAGTGAAAAAGACGCTCGGTCATAACAAAGTAAGAAATTGAAAGTGAGTCTTATATGCACTACATATGCATGATATGAATGATTATAATGGTTTGAATGACTTCTAAATATAAAATATGAAATGATTGATCAAGTGTATGTGATTCAATATGATTATTAATGTAATGATGTGAATTATGTGAATTGTATGTGTTATGTGATGAGTGAGCCATCGAGGATGGTCAGTAATTGAGTTCGCAAAACTCACCCAAAATTTGCAATATTTTTCAAGCTTAGAAGAGTTACCCATTAGGAAAACGGGAGTATGGCCACTGCATTGAAGTGAGACGTAGAGGTTGGGATCAGTTTGCATCTGCATTTTTATTTTCTTATTTTTGTATAAAATTGTATATTTTGCGATTTCTATACAATATGTATTCAAATATTTCTGTGTGTAATAACCGGTGAAATTTGGAAATGGTTTGTAAAAGAGATTGATCAAAGTGTAATGAAGATTGTGATTCAGAGGTTTATGAACTAAAAGCATGAACTTGATTTGATTACTGATTTCCGTATATGCGTATAATAAATGTGAAAAATTTGTATTGAGTTTCAATGTGTTGTGACTGTTCTTGCATGCCACCCTTACGGATTCGCAATCGGACATCACTCAAGATGTCAGGTATGTGTCTTGTGAGGGTAAGGTGCTACATGTTTGGTATTAGAGACCAGAATTAGCATCTTACATGGGTGTTCTTCAAAATATATGTCAAGTTACATACATTTTAGTCATGTCATAGCAAGCAGTAGTAACTAATCCCCAGTCTGAGTTGCATTTATATGAGTCACATGCATGAGCATGTGTTAAGAGTTTGAGCTGTTAGAAGCATCGAGAAGAATTATGATCTATCATAATGTGAGAAGAGGAAGGTTGATGGATATCTAGAAATGAGAAATAGTATATGGTTAGATATAGTAGATAAAGATTTAGCGCATTTTTATTAGTGGATGTATTATTGAATATGACATTAATATTGTGTTTTTAAGATATTTCCTCGAATGTGATATAGATGTGAATACATTGTCATAGATTGTTTGAGGAAAATAAGGATATAAGTAGAAATGATAAGATTAAAGAGTACAAGCCAAGTTGAAAGTGACCTTGAGAGGTTGAACTTGGACTTGAAACGATTGTTTGATAAATGTGACAAGAGTTATAATCCCCCATAAGAATATATTAGTGGAATTGAGATCAAAATTGCATGATGATTTTATACATTTATAATTCTGAATTAATTGAAGAGGTACACGTGGAAGTTGAAATAAACGACAATAGGAAGATAAGATAGAAATGAGGAAAGAATAAAAGGGGAATGAAGTAGACATAATTGACTTTACAAGAGATGAATGATGTGTAGTAAAGAGAAAGTTAGAAATGCATATAAGAGAGGATTTTATGTACGCATAAGAGATTAGGAAAAAGATGAGGAATCAAATGGGAAGGGTGAATGCACTCTATATGGTAGTTGAATTATTATGAAATGATGTAACACTAGAAGAGGTAAATTTTGGAAAATTAAGGTAAAGTTGATGTTAACATATGTCAATGCAAGGAAACCCCGACCGTGGCAAGGATAAAGAGAGAAATATTATCTAGGATCATTTAAGATCGAAGTATTACTATTGTAAGATAATTGGTGATTTGTCAGAAATAAATCTCTAAATAGAATGGGATGACCTTGATGATACACACCTAAGCATATGCGATCATGTCTACTACATTATTGAGTTTTGATGCATAAATCATTACGACCGTGTACAAAATGATAGAAATTGATCTTCTTGAGGTACTAAATCGATAAGCAATGATTAAGACGGTTGATTGATAAGGATTGTATGAACAGTATTGATAATAGTAGCAAGAAATCTTCTTTCGAAGAAGAATTTCACCGAATTAGGCTAAGTAGACTAGATGATTTATTTTTAAGATTGATCAATGGAGGAACAAATCATAAATGAATAAGTAATGAATTAAAAGTGAATATTGGAGTCATATCCCTAGCGGAGACTCAAGCATAAGAGGTAGAATATACTACTAAAAGTGTATGAATTTTGTTTGATGTGAAGTATTCAACTATATGATTGGATTACTGACTTTGAGGAGACATTATTGTTAATGTGAGGAGGATTTAAGTCCACATTTTATTTTATGTAAATATGTTCAGGAGATACAAATTATATCTAATGAATGTGTTACCAACACAGAAAGTTATGATTGCAAATAAATTGAAATGTGTGGAGAAACTAGTATGAATGAATAGACATTAGAATAAGTCAATGTGAAATTAGAGGAAATCAAATGAAAGGAGAAAATCATTCAAGAAAAGAAGTCAATTGGGAGACTGAAAATAACATGTGATAATATTACCTCATTTGAGGAATTATTTACTTAAGAAATTACGAGAATTAATCATGGGCATAAGGGAATTTGGGTTACATCTGTTGGAGTTAACCATGCCCCCCGACAGTATTATGGTAATGAAGATTAAAGTAATCCAAGCAAAATTGTATCAATTAGTGACTATGATCATAGAGGATATTTGGAGCGCATTCAAAAAGTGAAGAGAATATTTTGAATATTTGAGGAAATCTTACATATCATGAAGGTAGAAACAATTATATGCTAAGTTTAATGAGAGTGAATCTTAGTTTGATCAAATAAAATGTGGGTTGTATAATATCTAAACATGGCTTATTGGGAGACCCAAAGAAAGTAAAGGTAATGATGAAGTGAGAAAAAATGAGGAATATATAAAAGATACAAAGTTCTCTAGAATTAGCTAGAAATGGGACACCAACAGAGACTGTTAGGGAGTTTTTACTGATCTTAGTACTTTGAAAAAAATGGCTGAGGGAAGAATGTGTAAACCGTATGAGTGATGAATGTAAAAAGAATTTTAAGGAATTATAACACCGATGTTAATTATATCGCTTCGATTTGGGGATTTTTGCAGTATATGATGAAGTTTCACATCAAAAATTAGGATGAAATCTAATGTAACATAATCAAGTGAATTCTTATGCATGGAGCCAACTTAAGTCTCATAAACTAATTATTGATAAATGATTTAGAATCTTGTTGCTACAATAACTGGTTTGAGAGTCTGGAGATATTATATGTACCAAGACATTTATGATTTCCTACCGATCATTTAAATTTTAGCCAATTATTGAGTTTGAAAGAATTAAATAAAAGACTAAGAAAATGAATAGAGTTATTGGAAGATTTTGATGTACAAATGAGTATTTCCTAATAATGCTAGGGTTGTAATTCGATGCATTGAACAGAAAATTCAATAACATTTTATCACAAATTCATATTTTGAGGTTACCAAACCTAATGCAATAAAAAGAATAAAATGCCGAGTTGAATTTTGAGAAAAAATGAAGTATTATTAGCTTCATTGAAATTTAAAATTAGTTTGTATGAAAAGATTAGCAAAGCTCAAATTCAGGATCCAGAATTGTGAATCTTATTGAGGAATTGAAAATGAATATGAATTTTGAGTCTGAATAGGAAAAATGTTACTTTGTGATCGAAATGAAAAGGATGTGTATTCGATAAAGATGATTGAGCTAAGATGTGGTTAAAGAGAGAGTGAGTAACAACCTAAGCTATACATCCAAATAAGAATGCTTCGAAACCACATTTAGCGGCTAAAAATGTAGAACCAAGTGACTAAATGCTTGAATTGGCAACAGTTTTAAATGTTGAGGATATGTTTAGAGCTGATATTTTTGAGTTCATAGGAATATGAGATTGATATATAGTTCTAATTGACTATAGTCATTACAATTGTTATCATAATGATAACATTAAAATACCGTATGAGGCATTGTATGACAAACAGGGGGTCGTTCACCCTTACATTGAAATGAAGAGGGCCTAAACAATAGGAAAAGACCAGAATTGATTCGAGATACTGTTGATAAGTGAAATGACTATAATAGGAGTTAAGTGATTCAAGAAAGATAAATGAGTTAGGTGGATCAACATCGGACATATGAAATACAGTGAGATAGATGTAAGAGTTAATTGTATTAGCACTAAAGAGCTGTGAATTATCAAGCGAAAGATGAAATACTTCTAAGAATATCAATTTGGCAAGGTGTGCTCAGATTTGGAAAAAAAAAGAGATAAACTAAGCTCGAATTGTATTGGTCCACATGAAGTTATTGGGAGTATAGGACTAATAACTTATGAGTTGTATTATCAATAAAGATGTCTCAGAATTATAATGTGTTATATGTGAGTATGTTAAGAAATAATGGCATGCTTTGACGGAGATGTATTGACAGCTTACGAAGTGAAAATTTATGAGTACTTTGAAATATATTGATGAAATAGTTAAGATAGTATTATATCTAAACAAGTGATTGAGAGACCTATTGAGTTTATCAACTGTGGTCATTTAGAAGAAAGTATTTGAGCGGTGAAGTTAGATGGGAAACGAAGGAGCATATAAGGAAAAAAATCCCTGCCTTATTGATGAATCAGATACTAATTTCGAGGATGAGATTTCTTTTAAGGAGGGGAGAGTTGTAATATCTCGTTACCTATGTTAACGCTAAAATAGTAAATGTGAGAGATTACTGAGAAATTAGAAAAACACATTTCATGCTCATGCATTACGTGATATGAACTTACACATGAATATTGAATCTTTGCACATAAAAATAATTGTATATGCATTCATTGACAATTTCTAGTTATAATTGTTTATAAATGTGAGTATATTGAGAAATGTGGTTTTTATATACCGATAATTTATTTGGGGAGTATATATTTTGATTTAGAATTTTTGGTAAATTTTAGAAAAAACTTCTGAAATTTTGGGTAATTTTTGAACTAGGAAAAATGCCAAGTGATAAAACAATTGTTAAATGATAGTAGAAATTACTATCCAATGGCAATGGAAATTTTGATGAAAGACTTTAGGATTTATCGATAAATACCGTTGAAAATTGGGAGACAATTGGATTAGAAATTGGAGACAAAATGGACTGGTTATTATAGTGGACCAAATGGAATAATGGGAAAGTGACATGTGGCAAGTTACATGTGTCACTTGCCACACCACTTATTGAATCACTTTTTTATAAAGTGAAAGACCACACTTGCTAAAAATGGCACTTGCCTATATTTTCATCTTCTTCATTCCTTTATCTTCTCCATTCTTTTTCTTCATTCACAATGCTTTCTTCACCAAGCCATAAGGTTGAATCTTTCTTCCCTCCATCATTAGCCACTTAAATACTTTACTATCTCCACCTTGCTACTAAAAGACCCAACCTATTCCTCTATGAAAGGCGATGATCGTGGAGAGGAAAGAGTTAGGTTTTAATGTTGATTTTGAAGATTTGGAAGCTAAATCAAGTACGTCATGTTTTAATTTTATGGGTTTGATTAAATGAAGCATTTGTGATGATAGTTAGAGGTTAATCTCATGAAATGGTATTTTGAGTATGTGGGTGTCGTGAATGTTGAAGAGTGTGCAAATTTCTTGCTTTTATTGATGAGTAATGATGTATAGAAATGTTTTGGAGGTTGAATGATCATGACAAGGAGTTTTGTATATGCTAGAATGTTGATGAAGAAATAAACATATATATGTATATATTGATGTTTTGTTTCATATAAATGCTAAATAATGGGATAGGAGTTGTTTTATATATGATTTATGTTGTATATGATGAGTAAGAAAATATGAGTTATGTTACATATGTTTTTAAAGATGAATTGGTTGTGAAAGGGATGTTGTAATGAGAATTGGCAGTTGATGAGTATAGAAATGTGTTGATAACCTATTTGTGTTAATGGATGGGTGTATAAATGAGTTGAATTGGAGTTGAGAATGAGGAGTAGATGGGGTAGAAAAGGTGATCTATGTATGAGTTGTGTTAAGGTAAGGTTTGAAAACAAAATTGGTAGTTGAGCTGGAAAATTGTAGCAGTAACATGATCTCTAAGTATGCTTCAGTATTTTAGCCATAACTTTTCCTCTAGTTATCCAAATGGGATATTCTTGATTTGGATTAAACTAGAGACATAGGGATACATTTTTCATAAAGACATATAATTTAATTCTGTCTTTAAGAGTCCCAAAATTTGACATGAAATTGAGAACTTGGTACAGTACATTGTTGGATGAATGTATATGTTGTGTTACGTTTTGAGTGTATGAGAATATGTTATATTTTGAGTGTTTATAATCAAGTAGGGAATAAGAAATGTGTATGGACGATGTTGAGATAAAATTAGGTATATTTGAAGAAGTTATCCACTTGAGATGATGAATCAAATGAGTTGAGAATTGAGAGTGAATGAAATCTAATTGGTGTTTAAATTGTTAGGGAGTGATATTGCATTAGAAGAGGTGAATTTGGGAAGATTATGAGTGGAAGTGATATTATAATGGGTATAGGATCCATTGGTTGGAGAAGGAGAATTGAGCAAAAATTGAAAGGATACACGTTCAGGCTGTGTAAATTGACACTAACCATGTGTTCCTGATGCAAAAACACCACCAGACCTATAAGAAACACAGCTTGCCCGTGTGGGTTCACACGGCCGTGTTTTGACCTCCAAAATGGCAAAATCTCATTTTGGATCTTTACAGAAGTAGATCTAGAAGTCCTCTTCGAAACCATCCAAAGATGACATTAATCCGACATCTGCAGAAAAAGTTATGGTGTTTTTCCCAAGAGATGCTTGTTTATGAATGATTAACTTATCAATATTGTTCAATGAGATATTTAAGCTTGTTAGTGATATCAAATGAGCCTAACTGAATTGGGATTGAGTTATTAATGTCCTAATTAAAGTAGGATTGAGTTATTAACGTAAGAAGAGTGTTTGAGGTGTTAAGAAATGATTCAAAGATCTTGATAATTAGTTATAAGACATGTATTAAGGATATACACCCGGGAATGTTATTGAACATGCATTGTACATATTTAATACATATATGTGTGCATCAATAGACACTTATACAATTGTGTAAAAAAGTGATATGTACATGTTTTGCATGATATAGAGGAGCATATAAAGTTCCATCATCCAGATGTTTCCAGGCCTTAGAAGCAAATGCTAATCTGGAACATACTGTGAGTAGACCTAAATGGTCTTACTTTATTGTTGTTTTGTTTATATTACGAATTAAATGATTATACAATGTGAATGTGCTAGTTCCAGACAATATATGTCCGAGGGATTTGATAAATGTGGGAATATTGAAGTGCTCCCTGTATGTGAATTTGAATGAAATAAATGTACACAATTTGATTGCTAAATATCGGACCACGGTCCGATGATAAATGTGTTTTGAATGTGCATTTGCATATGAATAAAAAGTTATTCTCAACCTTAATGTTGAACGCTGGACTAAGGTCCGATGATATATGAAAGTGAATAACTGATTATATGTGATTAATGCAATTCATTACATGAATGCATGAAAGATAAAAGCAATTGTGACCAGAGTAGCCACCGAAAAGGAGCCTAAAGATTAGAATGTAAAAAAGAACCTCGAGCGTAGAATGTGACTAAGACTTAAAAGCTCACTATATAAAATGAGCTCAGTATCCCTAAAGGATACGGGACAATTATAATGAGCCCGGTATCCATAATAGATACGGGACAGTTATAGGCACTCGGTCACAACAAAGTAATAACTGAATGTGAGTCTTATAAGCACTGCATATGCATATGATATGTATGTTTTAAATAGTCTAAATCATTTCTGAACATGATAAGTGTTAATGCAATGAAGTGAATTATATAATTATATAAATTGTACGTGTTATGTGATTGAGTGAGCTATCGAGGATGGTCACTCATTGAGTTCGCAAAACTCACCTAAAATTTGCAATATTTTTTACAGACTTAGAAGAGTACCCCGTCAGGCAAACGGGAGTATACCTACTGCATACAAGTGAAAGATAGAGGTCGGGATCAGTTCGTGTCTGCATAGAATTTTACATTATTTTTGTATTAAGGAATGTATTTTGAAATTATTGTACAATGTGTAAGCCAATACATTTATATTGTAATGACATTATGATTGTGAATGTTTTGTATCTAAAATGGGCCCTACTGATTAATGAAATTTTGATGATTTGAAAACTGTTGGTAACTCTTGTAAATGAAAATCTTTATGAAATGAAGTATAAGCTTGAATTTGAATGCTGATTTCTATGTACGCGTGTGATATTTTTCGAAAAAAATTGTACTGAGTTTCGAGTGTCTAAGTATCTGAATGAGTATGTTAACACGCCACCTTCGCATGGCATGGACTCGAATATCACTCAAAATGTCAAATACGTGTCTTGCGAATATGGGGTGCTACACCAAGTGTGATAGGAAGTTTGGCCAAAAGTGAAGTCTCAACTTGGTCTAGTTTTAATTTTTGTTTTAATAATGGTCTGGATTAATGTTTTGGTCCAGTTTAAGACTATTTTTTTAGTTCATTTTGACTTGTTTTATTTTCCTTTTCATTTCAACCGATTAAGGCATTAACATGTGTTTATTTTCCTGTTTTAATTGTCTTAATATCATTAATTTATGAAGTTGAGAAACCGAGTTATGTGGTTGTCCAAACTTTCCTATTTTAGTTTGTTTTCTTTCATATTTTGATTAGTGCAGAAAAAGGTTATGAAATTTTGTGAGGCTTCTCTCTCAAAATTGGCATATCATATGTCAAGGGTTTAATTGTTTCTCCAAAAATAATCTGGGCTTGTGTGTTTGCCAAAAATTCAATTGTTCTTGTGTTGTGCATTTTCCAGATTCTATCTGAGTTACAGTAACTATTTCGTATTTATCTTTTCATCTGTTCATTGAATTGAAAAACTTCCAAAACTAAGTTTGTTCTTTACCTACAAATCTCCAGTCAACGATTTTACCTAATTCGAGTCCCATCCTGATTAAAAATATCCATTTTCTCAACCGTTCTCATTATATCGTCCAATCCTAATTCCAGTCACTAAAGCCCATTATCTTTTCACCTATTCTCCAAACTGAAAAACTTTCAAAAACAAGTTTATTCTACACATCCAGACCTACAATTCACCTGTTAACTATTTTACCTAGATCGATTTTCAGCCTGACCAAAAATGCCAATTTTCTCAACCATCTTCATTCTATTGCCCAACTAGATATATTCCCATAAAACATTCCATAACTTTTCAACCATTCACCGGATTGAAACGATTCTTGAGATGAATTTGTAGTTCACAAAAAGTTCTACAAACCTACTTCATTTATCAAAATTTTCCCAATCCATAATCTAGAAATCCCCTTTCAAACACCAGTTCTCAATTCACTAAATAGTAACCAAATTTGTCCAAACTTCTCCCACAATCACTAGGCCAATTCCTATCATTCACGTTTAGCTTAAATATTCCTTCATTTTTTGGTATTAAAGCTAGCATTTAATCTGTGATTTTGACTCCCAATCATGTCAGGACTGACTCAAAACGATCTGGAGAGGTTATTCGCCAAAATCAAACAAATGAGCCTTCAAATGGAGAAGTTTGAAGCTACATGCTTAGAGTTTGAGGCCATGGAGGCCAAGGATACAGCTTTTGCCACTTTGGACATAATTGTAGCACCTAAAGATAGTTCCCATTTTGACCCCATTTTCGGAGTCCAACTCTGAAGTCATAAAACGTGAGCGTATCATCCTGTAAGGTTATTTCAATGTAATCTCCTTAACCATTAACAGTTCATCGTCTTACTCTGTTACCATAAATGCTAAGCCTCGATTCTGAAGCCCACGCTAGTTAGGTAGTGGAAATTTAAAAGGGCTTATTCAAAACAATCATAGCTCTATGTCTCTAGTTTAATTTGAAATAAAAATCATCTTATTCTGAGCTCTATAGTTCAAGATATGATTCAAATACCGAAGTATGTTCAGTAAAATAGCCAATTCACGCTCTTCCAACTGATTCCCTCACTTTCTTTCCATCAATTTTTTTCAAATCAAAGCCTAAGGCTATCAATTTTTTTGGGGAGATAAAGAAATGTGTTAGGAATGTATTGGTTTAAAAATTAAGTCATTTGGAGGCCAGAAAATCCTTCGAGTACGATCACGAGGAATAGAGGGGCGATCACGAGAATAAAGGTGCGATCGCGAGGAATGAAGGTGCAATTGCAAGAGTGGTTGGTGCGATTGTGACCGAAGTTATCCTACATATACATCCTCTACACCATCACTACTTATAATGATTATATCTCTCAACTCTGATATCCAAAAATTTCATACTATATATCATTGGAAAACTAAAAAGATACTACAAATTTCAAGAAGACAACTTTGTCTAATTCAAACTAGATTAATACAAATTTTTCCATGAAGTCAGAACACTAAGTTTTTCTCTATGAAAACATGAAAAATGAAATGTACAAACTTGGAACGTCATGAGCAAACAAAATATATTTCATTAACATGAAAAGATAAGAGTTTTACAAAGCTTTAATGGGAATTTCAAGCCACAATACATCATTGTTCCAAAACCCAAAAATACGAAATACACATGAACGAATAAAACTTGAAATGCGCTAAAGCCTTATGTTCTCATAAACTAACATAAAATACAAAAAGATGCAACTTTAGGGTGATGCCTTGACTCTCGATCATTCAATCTCTTGCTCATCACCTGAAGATGGGACGGAATGGGGGTGAGCTTAAAAAGCTCGTGGGTAACAGTTTTATAATCAAGAAACAAGTAAAAACCATTAAAGTATTCATTTCCATTGTAAAACTCACATTGAATCATGAAAAATGCATTTCCCAATTCTCAATTTATCAAACAATTTATAAGCAACCCAAATCATGCATTCAATAAACTTGTCAACATATAAGCACATCAAAATGGTTTTGAAGGTCCATAAATAGAACGAACTACCACATTCCAACATAATGATCCTGTGTAGTCATAAACAGAATTAATTATCGCAATCTCACATCGTGGTTTTGTGTAGTCGTGAATATTAGGGAGTCCATAAAGGAGCTCTATGTCATTAGTAAGCAGGTGGGAGAAGCCTTTAGTCGAAGTGCACTTGACATACAGAATGGACCAAACCAAACCCACATATACTTGATGTTGATATTTTCCAAGAGTGGTTATATACGATTGAAAGAATTTTTGAGTTGAAGGATGTGCTCGAGGACAAAGTGAAAATTATGGTCATGAAGTTTAAAGGGTATGCTGCCCTTTAGTGGGATAATTTGCAAAATAAGAGATTTAGAGAGGGGAAGCCAAAGATTGAAAATTATACCTGAATGAAGATGGAGCTTGAAGAAACATTTGTGCCTCCTCAACATAGGCAAAAAATCTTAAAGAAGATGTTTGGGTTGATTCAAAACAATAGGCCAGTTAAGGAATATGTGATGGATTTTAAGCAATTTTTATTGAAAAGTAGCTTAAAAGAGACAAAGGAAGTGATCATCACTTGATTTGTCAAAGGGCTTGATCAAGACTTGCAAGATGTGGTCAATCTTTACCCGTTTGATTCATTTGTTGAATTGAAGAAGTTGTCTTTTAGATGTGAGATTAATCTACAACACCAAAAAGCCAAGAAAACTCCATTTAAGCTGAGCCCAACCTACAGCCAAAGGACCAGCCCATATCCACCCTCAAGCCAAAATTCATCCCATCTCAAGCCTCACCACAAAAGACGCCACCACCACCACAACTGAAGTCAAAATCACCATCACCTTACACTCCAAAAGTTCCATACATGCCTAATAGCTCTCAAAATCCAAAATTCAAGCTTAGATGTTTCAAATGAGGCTGTGGACATTTCCAATCTGAGTGCCCTAACTGAAAAATGATGACTTTGCAAGAGATGGAAGATATTGACAATGCATTTGAAATAGAGGAAGCTGCTCTTTTTGGTGATGAAGTGTAAGAGGAAGAACATGATAGTGATGAAACCGTAGTGGCTAGTGGAGAGGAAATTGAAGCAGAAATGTTAGTGTTGCTCAGGATTCTCAACAGTGAGAATGGGGGGAAGATTGGAAGAGAAAATCACTTTTCCATACCAAGTGTGTCACTAGTGGGAAGAAATGCAATGTGGTCATTAATAGCGGAGCTTGTGAGAATGTGGTCTTTAATGAAATGGTAGACAAGCTTAGCTTGAAAACCAATCCCATTCTATGTCCTTAAAAGCTCACATGGTTAGACAAGAAGCATGAAATTAAAGTTGCAAAGAGATGTCTTGTTCCTTTTGCAATTGGGAAGTATGAAGATGAAGTATAGTGTCATGTCATACCAATTTTCGCTTGTCATTTGCTTTTGAGTAGGCCTTGGTTATATGATAGGGATGTTAGCCATCAAGGAAGAGCAAACACCTATTCCTTGAAGCATGAGGGCAGAAAATTTTTGCTAACTCCTATGAAGCCGGATGTGAAGGAAAGAGTGGAAAGTGAATCAGTTTTGATGAGTATTGAAGAGAGGAAAGTCATCCGTGATGAATTGCCTTCATTTGTACCTTTGGATGTAGAAGATGATGAAAAAACAAAGCTACCAATTCCAAGAATTATTCAAGACTTAATTGATCAATTTCCCAGAGTTTTCCTTAGTGAGCTTCCAAAGGGCTGCCACCATTGAGAACCATTCAACATGAGTTTAACTTTGTACCGGGGGCAATCATTCCACACAAATAGTCATATAGGATGACTCCTAAGGAGGGAGAAGCTTTGTAAGCTATTGTTGATGATTTGTTGGAAAGACAGTTCATTCGGCCTTCTACAAGCCCACAGGTAGTTTCGGCTTTTGTGGTGTTAAAAAAGAATGGAAAGTGGAGGCTCAAGGGCAATCAACAAAATTACAATCAAGTATAGTTATCCTATTCCTAGACTTGATGACATACTTGACCATCTTCATGGAGCAACAATCTTTACCCAACTTGATCTCACCAATGGATTTCATCAAATTCGTGTGAGAGAGGGAGATGAGTGGAAAACAGCATTCAAAAAAAAGGGTGGACTTTATGAGTTGCTAGTCATGCCGATGGGGATGTCAAATTCTCTATCAACTTTTATAAGATTGATGAATGAGGTACTAAAATCTTTCCTTCACAAATTTGTTGAAGTGTACTTTGATGATATTTTAATCTTTTCCAAATCTCTAGATGAACATGTGCTGCATTTGAAAAGTGTCTTTGAAGTTTTAAATAGAGAGTCTTTGTATGCCAATGTTGAAAATTGCCATTTTTGTGATAATTCATTGACTTTCCTAGGATTTTTCATTAGCCATGATGGAATTAGGATGGATTCCTCAAAGGTCCAAACAATTCTAGATTGGTTAGTCCCAACTAGCCTTTTTCAAGTTAGATGCTTTCATGGTTTTTGTTCATTCTATAGGAGATTCATTAGGAATTTTAGTACTATCACTACTCTCATAACTGAATGCATGAAAAAATGTGATTTTAAGTGGACTAATCAAGCCACATTTGCATTCAACACTTTGAGAATTTTGATCATAAAAGCTCCTATTTTGGCTTTAGCTAACTTTAGTGCACCATTTGAACTTGAGTGTGATGCAAGTGGGGTAGGAATAGGGTTTGTTTTAACCCAAGAGGGTAGATCAATTGCATTCTTTAGTGAAAAACTCAATGATGCTAGAAAAAGATACACAACTTATGATAAAGAGTTTTATGTAATTGTTAGGGTCGTTATACACTTCTGGCCTTATTTGTTGGCCAACCCTTTCATTCTTTTCACTGATCATGATACTCTAAAATATGTCCAAGGTCAAGCTAACCTAAGTCATAAACATGCTACTTAAGTTGAATTTCTCCAATCTTTTGACTTTGCCATAAAGTATAAAAAAAGGGACCACAAATGTTGTTGTCGATTCCTTGTCTGGAAAATTTGTCTTGCTAAGTGTAATGCATGCACATGTTGTAGCTTTTGATGAAATTAGGGGGCTGTATGAGAGTGACAAAGACTTTGGTGAGATTTTTGCTAGGACTAAGGAAAACAGTGGTGCATTTAGGGACTTCGTTTTGCATGATAGTTACTTGTTTTAAAATGGCTCTTATTGTGTTCCAAATAGTTCTTTGAGAGAGGTAATTTTGAGGGAAGTCCATAGGGGTGGACTTGGTGGCCATCTTGGGAGGGACGAAAACTTTGAACATGCCCATTCTAACTTTTATTGGTCGAGGATGTTTAAGG
The DNA here is from genome assembly GCA_024520975.1 of Erythroxylum areolatum. Lineage (NCBI taxonomy): Eukaryota > Viridiplantae > Streptophyta > Magnoliopsida > Malpighiales > Erythroxylaceae > Erythroxylum > Erythroxylum areolatum. The sequence continues at coordinate 43,326,641 of JANIJH010000006.1, forward strand.
AAGTAGCTAGATTTGTGAGTGGCTGTAACACATGCAATAGATCAAAAATGACATCCCAACCTCATGGCCCTTACACACCTTTGCCTACACCAAGTAGCCCTTGGGAAGATGTGAGTATGGATTTTGTCTTAGGATTAGCTAAGACAAAGAGGGGATTGGATAGCATTATGGTTGTTGTGGACAGATTTTTTGAAATGTCACATTTCATCCCATGTTCCAAGTCTAATGTTGCTTAACATGTGATGGATCTTTATTTTCATAATGTTGTCAAATTGCATGGCATTCCAAGAAGTATTATGAGTGATAGAGATGTGAAGTTTGTGAGCCACTTTTGGAGAGTGTGATGGGCTAGATTAGGAACCCAACTTAAATTTAGCACAGCCTTTCACCCACAAACTGATGGCCAGACCAAGGTAGTTAACAGGTCACTTGGGGGAATTTTGAGAAGTCTTTTGAGAGGGAAAACTAAGAATTAGGATGCCATGTTGCCATAAGCAGAATTTACATACAATTGTTTTAGGTCCAAGTCAACCGAATTCTCACCGTTTGAAGTTATCTATAGGGGCAATCTATTGAACCAATCTGCCTTAGCTCATTTGTGCAAGATGGGCCTTTCAAAAGCTTGCAAGTTGAGAAGAGAGCTTAAGATAATGTCAACATTCATAAGCAGGTCAAGGAGAACATTAGGAAGCATAATGAAGCTACATAAGAAAAACCAAGAAGAAGAAAGCTGTGGAGTTCAAGGAAGGTGATCTGGTTTAGGTTTATTTGAGAAAAGAGAGAATTGTCAAGGCTAGGAAGTCCAAGTTAAGTGATAAAGCTGATGGTCCATTCAAAATGATTAAGAAAATCAACAACAATGCCTACAAAATTGAGCTACTGGCCTATTAACAAATGTCTAATAGTTTCAATGTAAGTGATCTAAAACTTTATGTGGAGAACACTATGATTGATTCTAATTCTCCTAGTGAAGCCAGTTCTCAAAAGGGAGAGGATGATGGAGGGCCATCAAGACTAGCAATTCAAGACAAGCCATGGGATTAATTGATTAGGATTGTGAAATGCTAATTAGGTTAAACTTATTACTAAAATATCAGGCCTTATTGAAACCTTTTGGGGACTTTAAGGTCATGATTTATGAAGACCAAGATGCAATTCCTGAAGCCTAACTTGCAGCCTAAGTGTGATAGGTCCGGTTTAAGACGTTTTTTTTGGTTCGTTTTGACTTGTTTTATTTGCCTTTTGGTTTTAGCTGATTGAGGCATTAATATGTGTTTATTTTCCTATTTTAATTGTCTTAATATCATCAATTTAGGAAGTTGAGAAGTCGAGTTATGTGGCTGTCCAAACTGTCCTCTTTTAGTTTGTTTTCTTTCCTATTTTGATTGGTACAGAAAAAGGTTATGAAAATTTGTGAGGTTTCTCTCTCAAAATTGGCAGATCATAAGTCAAGGGTTTGATTGTTTCTCCAAAAATAATCTGGGCTTGTGTGTTTGCCGAAAACATTCAATTGTTCTTGTGTTGTGCATTTCCATATTCTATCCGAGTTACAATCACGATTTTGTATTTATCTTTTCATATGTTCATTGAATTGAAAAATTCCAAAACCAAGTTTGTTCTTCACATCTTGACCTACAACTCTCCAGTTAGCAATTTTACCCAGTTCAAATCCCATCCTGATCAAAAGCACCCATTTTCTCAATTGTTCTTATTATATCGTCCAGTCCTAATTCCAGTCACTAAATCCCATTTATCTTTTCACCCATTCTCCAAACCGAGAAACTTTCAAAAACAAGTTTGTTCTAAACATCTACACCTACAATTTACCTTTTAACCATTTTACATAGATCAAATTCCAACCTGACCAAAAATGCCAATTTTCTCGACCATCTTCATTCTATCACCCAGTTAGATATATTCCCAAAAAACATTCCATAAGTTTTCAATCATTCTCCTTATTGAAATGATTCTTAAGACAAATTTGTAGTTCATAAAAACTTCTACAAACCTACTTCATTCATCAAAACCAAATTCCCAGTTCATAATCCAGAAATCACGTTTCAAACACCCACTTCTCAATTCGCTTGATAGAAACCAAATTTGTCCAAACTTCTCCCACAATCACCAGACCAATTACTATCATTCACATTTAGCTTACATACTCCTTCACCACTCTAAATTACCAATATGCTTATATGGTATATTCTAAGTCTAGTTTTGTAGGCAATATGGATGCTCCTATATATAATCTGGTTCTTCATATTGATAATTGTAGTCATTCCCCCCTCCTCTATAAATGTCACCACACAAAATGGATGTCAGTTGTGCTTCCATGTTACTTAGAAGACTCCCCTCATTCCTTGTTAACAATGCATTGGAAGATTGCTCAACTTGAACCTCCAAGTTATGAATAGAAGAGGAGAGGTTCTTCATTAGTTAATCAAATTTGGCTTCAATCCTCCTCTGAATTTCATCTAGGCGAACGTTGGAGCTCAACATATATATTAACTTGTCCAACTTTGACTCAAAGGATCCAAGCCTATTCTATTAGAAACTTGGTGGACCTTATGTTCTCATCATATGATCCCCTACATTATTAATCTATGAATAACTTGGGTGGTACTACCACACAAGACTATATGTGTTATAATAACTTTTATCCATGTTGTAATGCCTTCAATAAGTTGGAAGCAAAAGTTTACAAGTACCTTAGTTGAAGGTTCTATTTTCTTCTTTTTTACTCTTGTGTTTGGGCACCTACACTCATACAAGAAAAGTATTACAGTCCTTAAATCAAAGGAATTCAAATGGCATGAGATGCTAAATCAATCCCCGACAATGGCACAAAAAACTTGTTTATAAGTTTTATATAGAAAACTTTCAATATTGCAAGTATATAAATTGTAACTTGTAGTACAAAAGGTATCATTCCCACGAAGACTAATTAGACACCTAATAAGTTGAATAAAACTTTGTATAAGGTACTAAAAAATTGATTAATTTAAAGTAAATTACTAGAATTGAAATAAATTAGTAAATAACGAAACAATTGAATAAATGAGTTATTAATAAGATTAAAGTTAATGAAAACTAGAAACTTCGGAGTTGTTTTATCCTTGTTTTGTCTTTCTTTTATCTTGTTAATTAAATTAAGCTTGATCCTAGATATCTTAAGATTTTGACTATCCTCTCTCGAGATCTAATCAAGTAATCCCAATTAAAATAGAAAATAATAGAATTACAACCTCTTGATTCACAAGATTACTCGTAAATAGTCAATTGCATTTGAAGCAATCATAAGGACAACTAATTAACAATTAAAATCTCTCTTCAATTATTCATTAATCTAATAATTGGAGATATATTAAGCTTCTAAGTCTCTTTATGCACCTTAACATATGTAACTTGATTCACTCTCGATTTGTTTCCAAGTATAAGTGTACTAATTATCACAAAGCATTCATAGTGTATTAAATTCAAAAAGAATAAAGTTTAACAAAACAAATAAGAACAATCCCTAACATGGATTTAGAAACTCATAATCATGTTTAACATTATAATAATTCAAATAAGCATCCAAGATAATGAAATAAATAAAGGGAAAAGAAAGAAAAACAAGTTTGTGTCTTGATTTGGAAATCTGGAATTTTTGAAGCATCTCTTGATGTCTCCTTTTGATCTTCTTTTAATTTGGTGGTTGCTGACTTTTTTGGTGTTTTTACTTTCCTTAAACACTTCTTGAGACTTCTAAGGTTATTTATAGGGTTTTCTCGCTCAATTTGGCCCAAAAATAGCACTGAAACATCAAAAATACAAAAAAAAAACTCGCAAGTTGGAAAAGTTAAAATTTGTTGGAATTTGCTCTCAAACACCACGATCTTGGCCTACTTCCATACTTCCAACTCTTCTCTTTTCTTCAATTTCCTGTTTTCACGTACTCACAAATACATCAACCACCCCTTGAAACCTAAAATTAAGATCAAATTCTTGCTCTAAACCACTCAAACAATTAACACACATAAAAATAGTAACCAAAACACAATTCTAAGTGCTAAACATAAGATTATCATCTAAGAAAATTCTTAAAAACATACTATAATCCACAATTATCAGCAAAGAGTTTGAAAAAGCAATTGCAAACTTGGAATTTAATTATTTGAAATACTTAGGAAATCTACTTACATGGAGTAACAAGTAAACGGGCAGATCCTTTATTAGGAAAAAAATAGATAGAATTCTGGTTACATAGAAAACATACTATAGTCTACACCTATCTTTCATAATAACCTTCCTTTAAAAGCTAACCAAAGGCTAAAGAAAGCTTTAGGCAAGTTGGAGTTACTCCACACCAATTCTGATCAGGTAACTAATGTATTAGGCTCCATAAAGATATCACTGCATGTTTTGTTAGTGAATTGACTTAAGTTATGACTCAAAATCTAAACATTATATTGGAAACAAATGGAAGGAGATGTAGGGAGCCCAAGGGTTCCAATAGCCATATAAAAGTTAGGAGTCTTCACCATTTGCAATTTTAAACTTGATTTTAGTAACTAGCTTATCCCTTAGTTTAAGCATATGTTCTAATGTCCAATACATACTTAAGTTAGTAGCCAATTTTACTAGCATCTTTTATAAATTGGATGTCTACCCATTTTACCCACAATGAATCTTAATCTATTAATAGTTTCCATATTATTTTTGCAAGGAGGACCTTCTTTATGATTCTAGTTGCTTTCAACCCTGATCCACCTTAATTCTTAGGCAAACACACTTCCATGTACTTCATTTTTTCCTTGGAGAAGTTCCACACTTTCCCACTCTATAAATAGTTCTTTAGGAGTCTTTCAGTGTCTTTAGGCTATGTTTGGTTATGTGGTTAATAATGGAACGAAATGTAATGTAATATTATTCCATCGTTTGGATGAGGGTTTATAATAGAATGGAATGGAATAGGATGGAAGAGGAGGGTTTCACATTACATCTCATTCCATCCTAAATAATAAAAATGAGTTACCTTCGATTTGGGAGATTTAGGATGGAATGTAAAATGATAAATATATACTATCTAATATATCATCAATAATTTTTCATAATACCAATTATACCTTACCTTATCCTAACAACTAGCAAGACAATACATCTATTATTTGTGTTAGGACCAGTGACCAATATTCATTGTTTATTCTTTCTTTGTCTCACCGCTAAGTTCATGAAAATGGAATTTGTGTAAGTTACATTTCCATGGAACCAAGTTTCAATCTTTTGGATGCTTCCATTTAAGCCCACAGAAATTCGAGTCGTTTAATAATTATTTCTTCATCATATTCATGAGACTTTTGAAACATAGCAACTTTGCAACATCCCACTACCACAAGGTACATACCCAAACATTCAAGAATATTCAAGTACATATCCTATGATAATGACATGTTAAAGCAAAAACATATCCAACTTACACATGCCATCATCTAACATAATCAGAAATCATCCAATTTTAAAACCATTCATTGCATTCATTCACAAAGTCTACACTGTCTCCATTAAACAAATATTTACAAGACCTCATACAGGTTCAAGAAAAAACTACAACATAAAGCTATAACTCTCTGACGTCAGCTGACAAACCTCTTAGCCATAACTTAGTCCAAAATGTTCTTCTAATCCAGAATAAACACTAAGTCTCCTGTCTTGTACCTGAAAAATCACATTGCAATTTTTATGAGTTTTGCGAACTCAATGAGTGAACCATCATTGATGATTTCATCGGATTCACATACATAAATTACATACAGAACATGAATATTTCAAATACAGCACTGTCATGGCACATCATTTTATCAATGCAAAGCAGATCATATATAAACACATACAGATGCATATGAGACTCCATATTCATTCTTAATGTTGTGACCAAGTGCCTATCACATATACAAATACTGGCCCATTGGGCTCAATCAGAAACATATATCATGGAGCATAGCTCTACGGGCCAAATCATATATCACAAAGCAAAGCTTTACGTGTAAGCACTTGATACTGGCAACTCAAGTCACAACGCCTTTATCTGAGTATGCATTTTATGAAATGCAACAATTTCAGAAAATCTCATATATCACAATCTTATACAAATGCTCAAGTAAGATTTCACAGTCATTAGACCTAAGTCCGGCATTCAACTTTCGTTGAGAATTGACATAGCATAATACAATCAGAATTATCAAAAAAATTAGAACACTTCCAATATAGTCCCAAATATATACTCCTCAGACTTTAAGTCCGGAATTCAGAAACAATCGCAACAGTTAAATAATTGGAAGTTTTACAAATCAAATTAAATTCATCAAATTCATATCAAATCAAAACACTCCCAATACATGCCCAACTACTAAACTCGAACCTTAGGTTCGGAATCCAGAAACAACTCACAAACAGTTCAATAATATTGGAAGTGTAATAAATTAAATTAAATTCAAATCA
>JANIJH010000006.1:43368285-43386445 GCA_024520975.1 Erythroxylum areolatum
AAAAATTTATACCGAATTGGATTGGTTAGAACAAGATAGTCTTATAGGTTTCCAACGCAACGTTTCATCAAAGTACATGTTTTTGGATGTCGGAAACTTGTTTCAGTTTTGATTGAACCGTTTGATTTTCTTTGATTTCGAGCCTTCAATTTGCTTTCGATTTCCTTCGCTTTTGATCCAATTTGATTTCATGGTTTCCATCTTTGATTTGTTTCCACCCCTTTGTTCAAGTATAAGTCCGCTCACGTTTGATTCATGTTTTCGATTTATGTTTTTGAGGTTGGGCTCCGGATTGCAAAAATCGGGTCCCAACATCTGTGGTATCAAAACAAGAAGAGATTTCAAGGAACCACGCTTTAGATGTTTGATGATGGTTTTGTTCAAGGTTGGGTTTCGGAAACGGGATCCAACAGTAGAAGTCTAAAATATAGTGCTTTTAAATGGTCAACTTCCATCCTTTGTTTCTTTGTTGATAAAAGATCTATATATCTTGTTATAAATGGTTGGACTCAAAATGTGTGGAAGAAAATTAGATTATAGGAATTATTAATCAAAGAAAAAGGGCTATTCATCTTAAAGTCTGACTCAAAAGCTTATATCCAAAGAATTCTTTAACTTGGTCCTCAGTATATAAACAATAAACCTATCTTCTTAAAAAAATAGAGATATGGTCTGCATATGGAAAAACTAAAGATGAAGCATATTTCATTTTGAATCAATATGCAAAATATACCTCTAAAATATTCTTTAACAATTAGGTTAAGTTATTTAACAGGTTTTATAGGTAAACTCATTTACGTTGATAAAGTTACGTCATTAATGGAGAGAATTAGATATGTAAGAGAATGTGTGGAGACTAAGATGGATTTATAGTTATCTAGTATTGAGAGGTTGAAGAACCTAGAGACTCCACGCTGATAAAGAATTGTTATAGGTGTAATAGATTCATGCACATTACTTAAAAGGCGGGAGCTTCTAGAAAATTATCACTATGTCTAACTCTTTTTAGACTATGACTTAACTACTAAAGTTAAAGGGACTACTTATATAAATTGGGAATGTGAATAAAACATGGCTATGGTATGAAAATTGAAATGAGTTGGGATTCTAAAAAATTTCTTAAACTAAATAGTCTACAGCATATGTTAACGAATAATGTTAAGGTTAAAGAAATGATTTTATGGAATGAATGGTATTGCAACATCGTGGGTTTCTTTCTTACATTAGATAAGATACCTGAATATAATCAAAAAAGAATCTGGAAGATTATGTTATGTGGATGAGACATCTTTAGGAGTTTCCACAAAGAAAACATGTCAGATGATATTCATAGCACCTTCACCAAATGTTACACTGTTTAGGTTGAAGTGGATCAAACATAGCCTTCTTAAGATCTCTTTTATACTATGGCTAGCTATCAAGAACAAATTAACCACTATTGATAGGTTGAAGGGCTCCATTGACTTACCCCATCTATAAGTTATGTAATCAAGATCCTAAGACCAGTAGCCACTTAATCTTCAAATGTTATTATAATCTAGTCCTTTCAGTGAAAATTCAATAGATGTTGTAACCATAACTATCAAAGGTTTAAACGATAGGACATTATTCCATAGGCAAGCTAACCTCATCATATGTGCAAGGGAGATCGTATAATTTTTAAAACTACTTTTGGGTGTCTAGTGTATGCAATATGGAGAGAAAATAATGCTAAGAGTTTCAAAGGCACAAATTAGTCTTCTAAAACTTGAGTTAAGTCACCATATTTTCAATAAGGGGAATAACTAAATCTTATGTTTATTGAAAACAACCTCCGCTAGTTAGGGGTAAGATTTCACACTTTTTAACCTCCTTAGACCTCGCATTCAGTGAGATTTCTACTGAGATGTTCTTGTCATAGTAGTAGTAGTTTTTATTATAGAATAATTGTATATTGCAATAGAAATCTTGACAATAGTGACGTAATGATCATGATATGGAATATTTGACTCCTTAAGGAATTCATATTGCTCAAATTATGGAATGGTTAGGGCCACCCTATATGAATCTAGTTTTGGCATGACTTGTTTCCTTTTATACATGGTTGTGTCTCTCCTTTAGCATGCCTATGTTTTTTGTAGTGACATGACTATGTCTCCCCCATGACATGACTAGGTTTCCTTCTTTAAAAAACACTTATATGTGCTATATTGACATGTTTGTGTCTCCCTTTGACATAAACGAGGCTTATCATTAACACGCTCGTGTTGCCTTATAATATAAATGCATTACAAATTTAAATAAACAAACTTATTTCCTCTCTAGTTTAGGCTTTTCTAAATTTCTATTTAGAATTTTGTCTTATGTATACTACAAAAAATATTAATGCTTTCCCTTGTAATTTAGTTAACTATGCCTTTTGTATTTTGCACTCACCTATTAGTGGCTTTTATTAATTCATTTTAATTTCTAAAATAATTAAAATGTCTTTGATATCCAAACTTATTCTTAAAATTCTTATCCCACTAAAGGTGATATTAATTGTGATTAAAGTTATCGCATTGAATTGTGATGCTTTTGTTTTAATAGCTTGATTTAACCATGAATTATTTGTAAATCATAATTAATATAAATTTATAACTAATCAATAGGACAAGTGGCATGCTTTCTTTGTCTAATGGTGATCATTATTTACATGTGGTTAATAAACACCTTATATAATTTTGTCTATAAAAATGACAATAAGGTTGCATTCATCAAACTCCAAACTTAAATCCTTCACAATTAATCATGTCTAAATTGATATACAAACTAATTAAGAATAATGATAAAACGTTGCAATAGACTTGCCTCCATATTGGGGTCAAATAATAAAATTCCAGATGATATTAAAATATGATTTAATAACTAATAAGATATTATAGTTGAGCTTGAATAGCCTAAATAAATAAATAACACTCAACAATTTCTTATGCTTAAAGAAACCTCATTTTGTTGGTCTAGTAGAAACCAAAATAAGATAGTTGACTTATGCTACGCATATAACGACTTTACCTAGAATAGTAAATTATACAAGAACTAGTTCTTATAGAAAAAAACTTGATAGATGCATGGTGAATGATGCTTGAATGTCAAGGTCGTATCTTTGCTAACTTTGTCAATTACTTTGCCTTGGGCCATACACTGATTGTAATTCAAACAAAGGATGAAAATGGAGAAAAATAAAATCTCTATATAAATTCGTTAACTCATTATTGAAGTATATAAGTTTCAGGGAGGCAATTATCAAAGGCCTAAGTTTTGAAGTGAGAGGCTCATAAGCTTACAAATGTATTCAAAAGCTAAAAGCCATCAAGTCAGAATTATTAACATTTAAAAGAATAGCACTAATCTAAGGCTCTTGGAGAACAAAAAGGCACTTAATTCATTTAATAATTACTAAGAGAAACTTGTCTTAAATCCTACTAATTCATCACTTAAAAAACATAATACTACAAAGATGAGGAGGCATGTTTCTACACTCGAAACTTATAATTCATCATTGATGAAAAAATATAGAATCTTGTGGTTGAAAATGATGATAAGAACTCAAAGTACTTATATAATGTTATATAAGCCAAAAGAAATAGAAACAAGATAGTTTGATTATGTAATTATAAAGGGAAGGAGATATATGAGAAGGAAAGCCTTAAGGAGCTTGCCTATGTGCACTTAAAATTTTTTTAAGGACCTATAATAATACATCACTTCTGTATGATAAACTTAGAAATGTACTTGTTGGCTCTTTTCCTAATCATATTTCTATAGAGATGATTAAGGAAGTAACAAATTAAGATGTTGGGACCCCGCCATCCAAAGTGACATCTGGACGCGCATCCTACAAGGGTGGCATGCCCACACCAATCAATCATAAAAAATGAACTCATTTCTCCTATTTTCGAACAAATTTTGGAAAACCTCAAACTGGAATTTCAATTTGGCTTCTTCAGAACTTTTGTTCTCCATTGTCTTAAGTTTCTAAAGACACCAAAATCATTCAATTTGGTTCAAAAATCTGAAAGTTATAGCTCCAAACATTTTCAGACTGTTATTATACTGAAACAATACACTATACTCATTTTCCCTACCGAAAATGAAAGCCTTAGAGACTGAATTAAAATTCTAGTTCTTCAGATAATTTATAGCTCTATGTCTTTAGTTTATTTAGAAACAAGAATCATCTCATTTGAAGCTCTACAGATCAATATATCATCAAAATACTGAAGCAGTGAAAATATCCAATTTATGCTCTTCCAATTGATACCCTCTGAATCAATACCAAAAGCTATAAATTTTTATAGAGAGATAGAGAAATGTGTTAGGAATCTAATACTTCAAAAATCAGGTCATTTGAAGGTCGGACGACAAAGTTATGATCAAAAGAGTGAAACATGTTCAGTCTTGGGGGGAGGTTGGCAGGTCACGATCGTGCAAGTGCACGATCACGACCTGCGCATGTGGTCACATTGCGATCGCGACTTTTGCCCAAGTCTATAGAGTCGTGATCGTGACTTTGCACGATCGCGACTGCTCCCTTTCTGCTTTTCTTCTTCCGACATTTATTGATAAAATGGGCATAACTTTCACTACAAATATCATATTAAAGTCATTCTTATACTGTTTTAAAGAAGATTTCTAGATCTACAGCTTTCATGAAGACTCAAAAACAATTTTTGCATTTATAAGGGTCAAAATTTCAAATCAATGTAGCTGTCCAGAAAGTCCATCCTAATCAGCATCACAAATTTCTAATGATCATATCTCTCAACTCCATTGTCCAAAAATTTCATACTTTATATCAATGAAAAGCTAGAAAGATAAGCTACAACTTTCAAGAGATAACTTTGCCTAATTCAGCCTAGATCAATCCAGATTTTCCGCTGAAGTTAGAAACCCAATTTGACCCTTATGAAAAACTTGAAATTTGCAATGTACAACTTGGAAAATCATGAGCATAACCATTCAACTACCCACTTCACTTCATTAAACTCCCTAACTCCCTAATATCTACTCATTTAACTCATCCCTTACAACTAATTTGCATCATTCATAAAAATCCTATCTTTCCTTTTTCCATAATATTTCACTTATATCTATATATATCCACAATTTATGTTCAAAAGTCATCATCTCAAGTTGATTACTTCTTCAAAATATACCTAATTCCAACTCAACATTATCCATACACAATTCATAATTCATTAACAACAAAATAAGAGTTTACAAAATTTTAATGGCAATCCAAGCCACATTACATCATCGGTATCAAAATCCAAATTACAAAAGATACCAAACCCAATAATTTTCAAAATGCGTCTAAAGTCTTGCTTTTATAAAATCTAACTTAATATACAGAAACATTGCAAAAATAGAATGAATCCTCGACTCTTGGTTACTCAATCTCATTTCTTCACCTGAAGATGGGACGAAAAGGGGGTGAGCTTGAAAGCTCATGGATAACAGTTTATAACGGAAAAATAAGCAAAACCTTTGAAAAAATTCACTTGTCATAGAAAATTCCCATTGAGTTCATAAAACACATGTTTCTCAAATTCTCATCATCTAGTCAAACTCTCAAACTACAAAACATGAATGCATCAAACTTGTTCACATATGATAGGCACATAAGTACATCAAAATGGTTTGGGTAAATCCATAAATATGACGAACTACACATTTCTACATAATGATCCTGTGCGGTCGTAAACTTGAGGCACTATCGCAATTCCACATAGTAGTTTTGCGTAGGCTTAAACTTAAGGGAGTCCATAAAAAGGCTCCATGTCACTAGCAGGTAGGCGGGAGAAGCCTTTAACTTGGTCAATGTGCACTGGATTACACCAAACCTACATAACATGTAATTCATGAATTGAAAACTGTTTGCCCAAATGACACATTCTTGGAAACTTGTTTTTCATAAACATGAGATATTTCGAAAACCATTTTCGAAAACATGGTTTCATAAACTTGTATCTTTTCAAAAGAATCATTTTCAAAGTCTTTTCACAAATCATCAACCCAATTCACATATCAAACACATAGCAAATTCTCAATTCATTTAAGAAGCAACAAATGCAACATTTATGATGCAATTGAAATAATTAATCTTCCTTGATTCAAAGAAAACATTTATTGGCTTATTTATTCTATTATAAACATATATCCACCTTGATTTCCTTACTTAAAACTTTTCCCAAAAATGCCTCTACCCTTGCTCCTTTTGCCTCTCTTGATTTCCTTCATCAAAGACAAAATTCTCATTCAATAGGGATTCAAATTGGAGAACCCATAAGACATAATTACTAAAAATGATCCTAGAATTCTTAAACTCATACATTTCTTAAGCTTTATGAACTAAAACTTTTTCGAAAATCCAAAAGATTAAAAACAATCTTACCTTGAATCTTCACCAAATAGTGAGATTGTTGGCTCTAATGGAAGTTCTAATCCTCCTCTTCCTTGTTCTCTTCTTGAATAACTTTAAAATCACTCTTTAAGACTAAGAAAAATCAAAACCTAGGTTTTCTTCTTTCTTTCCTCTCAAAACCGAAACTTTCTCCTTCTTCTCTCTTCTCTTCGTTTCTTCTCTCCTTTTCTATCCTCAAATCACGTTTTTGCCTCTTCCTTAAAAGCAAGCCAACACTTCTTATTTTAATTTTGCCATTAATGATTCTAAATTATCCATTTTGCCCTTTTTTTATAAGCTTATGGTCTTATATCCTAAAGTGGTCTTCCAAAAATGCCCTTCATGCAATCTTACTACCTCAATACTTTAATTCAGTTAACCTATGTTATATAATCTTACTAACATTAACATAATAATAACTTTAAAAATTAAGTCCATCAAAACTTCATAATTCATTTAAATCATGCTTAAGTAGAGAAAAAAAACAAAGGGCCAACATAAGAAATCAAGGATACCTTTTTTTCACCTAGATAAAGCCCACGACTCTAATTGGTTTAATATAGGGTTTTTCTAGAGTAACAAATTAGGTACATACATATTGATTTAAGTAAATTAAATTATTTTTTATAATTTAACTATCACTTACATACTCTAAATTAAACATATGATTGACGTATTAACAAAAATGATTGTTTTTGTCCTTAAGTAGTGACTCTGAAAGTAAAATTATTAAATTAATCGGTTTAAGGGTCTTTTAATTTAATAGGATATTTGGTTCACCTACATAAATAAATAAAGAATAGAATAGTGATTCTTTAGAAATAAAATAGATGAGAAATATATAGAATATATATTATTTAGTATGGTTTATTCATAAGAATTTCTATTAATGATATAATGTTAATGTTTGGTTTGAAAATATAAATTTGGAATAAAAAAGTAATAACTTATAAAAGACTAAAATATTCATAATTGTTGTGGGCTAAAACCAAAAAAAAAATCTTAAGAAAATAAAACCGAGAGATTTTTTGTTCTATTTCTATAGTGAAATGAAGAAATTGGGTGTAATATTTGGTTTATAAGCTTTTTTTTAAAGATCCAGTAACATATAAAAACATAGAGCTAAAGAAACCAAAGCCACCAAGATTGCTTAAATGAGCCATGATATGATAATATGTTATCAAATCCTTGTGTAGCTTCAACTAACTGTTTTAGTTTCTTTACTTCAACCTTAAAAACTTGGGTGGTGATGTAAGTTGGTTGACATGCATTTTATTTGGTCATTCAATTTGCTTTGTTGTTCTACCATTGTGAGAAATATGGTTCTAGAGGTTCCGTCTGTTTTTCACTTTCTAAATAGGGGAGGAGACTATATAAACTTTGCTATGTGTTGTACATTGAATGTATTTGTAGTCTCAATTACAGTATAAAATAACATTGGAATGGTTATTTGTTTCTACCAATTTTTCTAATTCATTCAGATAGCTAGCTTTAAATCTAGTGTCAACATTGTATGTTCCCACATTATGCAAATCAACCATGCAGGAAACTAGCACAATATCATCTTGCATAAAATCAGGAAAATAACATATAATTGTTGACCTATAACTATACAAAGATGCCTTTGGTGACAATAAATTGAATAACCAACTAATAACATTAAAAATTTCCAACCATATAATCAAGACAACCATAAGCCTTTTTCTTCTTTCGACATTTCTACTCGAACTCAAATAAGCCATGGCTGCAAGAATAAATTTTCTAATAAGTTCACATAAATTTGTTCAAAAAAGGTACGGTGTAAGAAAACAACCATGAAATAATTCAAAATAGTTGATGACATAAAGTAGAGTAAGAGAAAAGAAGAAGTGATACTTTGACAAATAATGCTCAAAAGTAAAATACTTATGTTGTTGATTAAAAGCACCTGATTTTTGAAGATAATATTTCTATAATTAAAAGAGGTAATTATAGAACATAAAAAGCAAAACCCAAACAAACTCATGCTTGATTTTTGCTTCTTATAAATCACTTTAAACAGTTTAACTGAAACCTTAACTCAAATAATCCAATACCAATATTAGAAACAGATAGAGAAAGACAAACTTGACTATATGAAGAAGGGTGAAAACATTGATCATTAGAAACTAGAGAGAGTACGTTTATTATTATATAATGTGAAGAAGGGTGAAAACATTGATCATTAGAAACTAGAGAGAGTTTATTATTATATAATGTAAAATCTTTTGATTTGAATGCAAGGGAAGCAAATGGGGAAGAAGAAAAGATGAATTGGGGTCGTAGAACAGTGAAAAAGTATGAGAAGAAGTAAGAAAAGATAAAGTAGGCTTTAACTTCTTGTTTTTCTAGCCAAGTAATTATGTTAATTTCGTAAGAATATTTTTATCCAGCATATTCTTAATTTTATTCCTAAGCTGCGTGGAATTAAAAAAAAAAAGATAAGAGGTCGATAAATTTACTTTTTTTTTCTAAACTCAAAAAATAAAGATACAATTTGGATTATATATTATATATATTTTCTTCGACTAAATAAAAAAATAACTTATTACGAATAATATATCAGTAATGCAATGATAATTTCAATCAATCAATCAAATGCCGTAAAAGATTAAAAATTCTCAGTACCTTCGGTCAGAGAGTCACAATTTTCTCAACCTTCAAAAGAAAATTAATTGATTGAAAATGGATAGTTAAGTAATTTACTATATAGGCTTATTAAGTTCGTCACCGAATGTCTACCCGCATGTCTAACTTTCTTACCAGTTAATTTAAGTCCCACCCGTTTGAGGGTCTCGAAACGAAAGTGTGAGGAGCAAAACCCCACTTCTGTTACCCTTTGAGAGATATGATCAGAATTGAAAATCCCCTTTCTTCAACCTTACTCTCAAGCCAGCGTTTAGAGTTTACATCCCAATTTTGATTTTTGAGTTCCTATATATTCATCACAATTTCATCAATGGCTCAAAACAATGTAATTACCTCTATGTTTTCTCCTCGTGCTTAATTTTGCTATTATGATTAGCTCACCTCCTCCTCCTCCTTTTTCCCATTTTATGAAGTGCAGGTTGTTGGCGTTGATAACACGTTTAGAAGGAAATTCGACAAAGAAGAGTATTTGGAACGCGCTCGTGAACGCGAAAAACAGGTTCTATATAATTATTTCTTTGCTTTTCTTCATATTCTTTTTCTGCTGTTGATCATTCTGAAAATTTTTGAGTTATTGCTTTAGGAGGCGGATGCGAAGTTCAAATCTAAATGTAAGAGTTCTACTTTTCCCTACTTCAGTTTCTCTTCTTTTTTCTTTTTTGGAAATTGAAGAATTTAATTAATTTCCAAAAGAAATGGCCAAGTTCTTACAAAGGCTTCTTGACAAGAGAGCCTTACGAATTTGATAATCTAGCGTTACATGAAATGAAAAAAAATGATTATTTACCTTTCCAATTGGATTCTTTCTTGCTTTTTTTGTAAGTTAAATATTTAAAATGAACTAGAATTCTAAGTACTCTCGTGTAGTGTGTTTTTGATTTGATGATTGTGTTTATGTCCAGCGAAAGCTCCTCCAGTGCAAAGGAAGCCTTTGAAGCATAGGGATTACGAAGTTGATCTTGAATCTCGATTAGGCAAAACTCAGGTTAGTTTATTGATTTTATGGAGATAATAAGAATTTATTTTCTGCGGAAAGGAGCTCACTGCAGCTTCTATGGGGCTTAGTTTTCTATTCATGGCGTAGAACAATTTCTGGATTTTTAAAACAAAATCAGTCATTATTTTGCTTATTCTTGGAATGTTGACTGATTTTTTACGGATATAATTAGTTTTGTATAGCAAGATGACAGCTAGGCTAAAGAGTCCCAATTGTTCCTTGTTTTCTTGTCAACTATGACTAATTGCATTTGTGCATTTCTTTTCAGGTTGTTACTCCAATTGCACCTCTAAGCCAACAGGTTTGTACTTGTATTATTGCAGTCTGTTTCTTCCTGATTTTTCATTTCATGGACACTTGATTGTTTCTTAGAGACCAAAAGTGATATCCTTGGGTAAATCCATTTTTTCTGCACCTGTTCAAGAATTTATTCCTCAACTCGAATCATTCCCTTCTTATCTTTTTTTGTTTGTTATTCCTTGTGAAGAAAAGCATTGTTCTTTACTACATGATGTCCAATATTTGGGTAGTTGATGGACTCTTAAAGGTTTTTGTTGTTCCCTATTTGCTAAGTGGTTAGTCTTGGCCAGACATTTGATGTAGTTTATTAGCACTTCGAGATGGAACTTCTAACTTGGAAGCAGATTGTGCTTCTATTCAAGTAAACTACTGTTTACTGATCAATTTGTTGGCTAGAGTCTTAAATGTAGGTGTTCAATGAGTGGTAAGAGTTTCGTTGGTTATGATTAGGCTAGGTGTCTAATTGTTGGCTTCTATTTTTTGGTGAGATCTGCCTTGGGCAAAATGGATAACCAGTCCCATCTTATGCAATATTAGTGGCAATTACTCATACTATATCTGGTTAGAAGGAAAGGACACTTGGTTACTGGGGATGCTACTCAATTTGTGCTTCACGAACATATTCTGATGCCTATCATTTTAGGCTGGCTACTACTGTTCCGTTTGTGAGTGTGTCGTAAAGGATTCAGCGAACTACCTGGATCACATCAATGGAAAGAAGCGTAAGTTGTTTGCAATTTAGATTTTCTGCCTACTTGTAGTGTGGTCAAACTTTTAGGCTTTTCATTCATATGGTTGTACATTTCTTCTTCAGATCAAAGAGCGTTGGGAATGTCTATGCGTGTTGAACGAGCATCTCTTGAACAGGTACATACACTAAGCACTGATATGCTTTCCTTTTCCTTTTATTCAACTTTGAACTTCTAAAGCTCTTGAGAGTTGGAATAAGAGAAGTGGGAGGTCAACATAAAGCTAATTCCCATTGATTGACTAATGTACGAACGACTAGTAGAAGAGACATCAAATTAATAACTAGAACACTCTATCCTTATAAAATCTGGCCGTTGAATTTGAATTTCAGGTTTGGGATTTCAGCTTAGGTTGTTGGAATTTCAGATTTAGAATAACTGGAATTTTATGATTTGGTTGATGAAAACTTAGGCTAGAATTTTTAGGGCTCTGGTTGCTGAAAATTCAGGTTAGAAGTGCTAGAATTTTAGTGAGTCCAACAAGCAATGGAGGATAAAGAATTAGGCATCAGTTCCTAAAGTCTAAGAGTCACTCTTATTAGAAGAGAGCATCACACCTAATTTAAAACTAAAGTTTATATAGAAAATTCATGTTATTAATATTGAAGGCTGAGTGTTTGTATATATATAAACCTTTATTATATCAGTAAAGAGATTCCTAACTAAATATCCAAAATATAATTGAATCCTACACTAGTAAGAATTATTTATTTTTAAACAGTTTTAATTTTTAAGCACCTAGTATAATAACCAACTTATTACTAATTCCAATTTAACAAGAAAACTTAGTATAAAGTAAATTTTAGCCCTTGTTGTCTTTGCTATTACTTCAATTCTTGTTCTTTATCTTCCCAAATTGAAGCTGTGGTTAAATGATTTGCTCTCTTATATTTCTTTTATAAATCGTAAGCTTCTTTGCACCAATCCTCCTCAGTTTGTCTGAAGTTGACCCTGAAACAAAACGTGGTAAATACTAATCATACATGTCTGGATTTATCTTTTAAAATCCATATTCTAAAATTCAAATGCTATCAAAAATTGATTTTCCCCTTCGTTTTTTTTTTCCAGCTGTTGCCCTGAAAAGGATGTAATTCCTCTATAGTTTTTCCAATATGCCACCTCATTTCTTATGTTGATATTCCAAACAAGTAATTTTTCAACTTCTGAACTTGACATATTTGTCATTTAAGGTAAAGTTTGACTATGTTTTTTCGAAGAGTGATTCGTAGAGTGATTTCTAGTTCCCTATCCTCCATTGCTTGTTTATCTCATTAAAATTCCAGAATTTTTAGCCTGAATTTCCAGCAACCAAGAGCCAAAATTCTAGCATAAATATCTGGCAACTAAATCCTAAAATTCTAATTACTCCAAACCTGAAATTCCAACAACCTAAACTGAAATCTCAAACTTGAAATTCAAATTCCAACAGCCAGATTTTACAAGTTTTGAGCTACTAGTTTGATTTCTTCTGCTTGTCCTACATCATCAAGTCTCTAGTGCATTTTATTAAAAGTTACTTGTTTTGTTAGCATTCCATATTGTAGGCGCTGGTAACATTGTAAAGATGCACATTCAAGATGATCTATAGAATATTTAGCTCAGGCCAATTAGCACCCTTGTATTAGGAAGAAGCTGCATATGTTTGTTTTTGTTAAATTTTCAATCTGTGCAGGTCCAACAACGTTTTGAAATTCTCAAGAAACGCAAAGATCCAAGCAGCTTTACACTTGAAGGTAAGACATCAAACCAGATAAGAAAATAAATGATGAAGTACTTTGTTTATGATGATCTTGATGATACTTCCATTTGGTTTCAGTTATGAGTAATAAGTTGACTGTAGTTTCCTAATTCTTGTTTCACAGATCTTGATGAACGGGTGTTGAAACAGCAACAAGAAGAGGAAGAGAGGAAGCGCCAACGCCGAGAAAGAAAGAAAGAGAAAAAGGTTAGTGCTATTGAACTTCTACGCATAAGGAAGTATTATTAAATGCCGCACAAAGGTTAGTGCTATTGAACTCCTACGCATAAGGAAGTATTATTAAATGCCACGCACAATCTTCTTTTGCTTAGATACAAACACTAAGGTGAAAAGCTGGAAAACTTTCCACTTCTGTTTTCGTTCTCTCATTCTGTTTTTTTTTTGGGTGCGAAAGTCAGATTTATACTTTATGATTTTCTTTCTTTTTTTTTTTTTGTGATCCATTCATAGGTACAGAAAGAGAAGGAAGCAGAAGAGGAAGCTGACATTGATCCTGACATTGCAGCTACAATGGGTTTCGGTGGTTTTCGATCATCCAAAAAATGAATGCCGGGTGTTTTATTCGTGCAGTGTCATTAGAGTGCAATCTTTGGAACTTGTTACGTTTTGCTAGGTGTGAAGCTAGCTTATAAATTGGAGTTGCCATTGCAGGACTTGTATGCTTTCATGTTCTCCTCATGTTCAAGCTAAGTAAGGGTTTTGCCCATTTCTCCCCTGCCGGAATGCATGTTATGTTTTCATGGTAAGAAATTGCTTTACTGCCTGCTTAAAGATGCTGATGAGTTAAAAACTGATTAAGGCAATGAGAAAGATTTCTATGTTTATCTATAAATCTTACTGCTGTGCAAAAAGCTGTAAATGAATAAAAGTTGTCTAAATTCTAAATATTTTTATTTTTATTTTTTTGAAAGGTAAAAGAATTTATTAAGCCATGAAAGGCAATTTGTGTCTTTACAAAGCTTGATCAAGCAAAAGAAGTGCAATGCTCATATATACAACCTTAGGGAAAAGCTACGAAGATAGAGATTTCACCATCTTCTTAAGAAAGAGCTCAAATGTTCTTCAATATGATGGGCTACTAGTTTTTTTCCTTATCCAATAATGAAGATTGGGAATTAGGACGTACTTACCTATTATAACCTTGTTAAACAGTCTTTGGTTTCTTTCTCGCCAAATGGCATACGTTGTACAATTGAGGCATATACTAAGATGGACTCTATTTTTCCCTATTGAGTTGAATCTATGATCCGCTTATCCTAAAATTTTATTCCAGTTTGATTCTTGACAATATCAATTCAGAGCAGAATGCTTGTCCAAATAGAAAAGGTGAAATTGCATTTGAAGTATAAATTGTCTATATTTTCGAGTTAAGTCAAATATAATTCATATAATTTGTCATTTGAACCCCTTATCTTGTCCTTAGTCTTCAGTCTATTTCTAGATGCAAGCTAAGTAATGAAAGAGGTTTTTGGCTTTAAGGACTATTTACACACTATATTGTGCCAAGGAATGAGAGGATTATAACGCTTATGAGCTTTAATGCATGAGGGGTTTGAGTAGTCTCTGTTGTTGCTTAAATACCAGATATGTTGTCTGGGTTTTGTGAATTAGGCTGATAGCTAGGAAAGTAAATGTGGAGCCCATCAGTACCTTTACATTTAAAGTGTTAATTACACTGTTAACTCTTGCTTCAAGTGAGATTCTTGAAAGAAGAGGAAGGACATCTTCCTTCAGGTTAAGAGGACTTTGTGAAGACCAATTGTCAAATTAGAACTATGCTCTTTCTCCATTCCTTATTTGCATTTTGATGAATTGGTAGACAATGAGCTTATTTCTCATAAGTTGAATAAAACGCTAGGCAAACTCTTGTTTGAAAAATTTGCCATACGTTGGTTCTTCCGAGGTAATACTCATGATCTATTCACTTCAAAGAGACACTTTATCTTTGAACAATATCCAAATTGTTTTGGCTACTTGCATAGTTTGAAAAGTGTGAATTGGTGTGAGGCTAAGCTCCCCTTCTTGCTTCTTCTAACAAAGTTGTTCCCATATGACTTTGGCACTTTTAGTATTGTCAATTTTGCCTGAATAGAGAAAGTTTCTGATGCATTTCTCTGTCTCTTTAATAATTCTTTTGGGAAGAAGAAGAGTAATCTAATGTGTATGAAGATTGTTCAAAACAAAAATGATTAGATAAACTCTATATGCTTGAAACAAAGCTTTTTTTTTTTTTGCCAACAATTGATAGTTTTCTTGCATTTTTCCATAATCTTCAAACAATCCTGATATGTCTTTTTATTTTTTTGTTGAAATGGGGACTCCCAGATAAGTGAAAGGCATTTTTTGGATGTTGAGATCAAAAATCTACTAAAGTTTCTCAGTGTTGGTAACATCATGAGACATATATCCCACGCTTGCAATGAATGATTTTTAATCTTGAGATCCTGCAGAAGCTCATGATAAATTGATGTAAGATAGAAATGGATTCCTGATGAGCTCCAGAAAGCAAGATCAGATCATCTGCAAAATAAAGATAAGAAAGAGATAATTCTTTGCATTTATGATGAAATTTAAAATCAGGTCTGCTGGCTAAGTTGAAGCAAATGACTCTATTTAAGATTTCCATAACAATGAAAAAGCGATAAGGGAAATGGATCCCTTTGTCTAATGCTTTTAGAACCTCTGAATTGGTTGGTTAGAGCATTATTGATGAGGATGTTATAAGAAGGGGTTGGAAGGCAAGCCTGTATTCATTTAATAAAGAAGATTGCAAATCCAAACCATTCCAAACAAGCAAGGACAAAGCTTCACGGCAGCGTGTCAAAGGCTCTGGAGAGCTCAATTTTGATAGAGCAACTTTTAATTTATCTACCTGAGCTATAAGCTTTCATAAACTCTTGCACCAAATGAATATTGTCAGAAATAGATCTACCAGGGATAAAGGCTCCTTGTGCATCATGAATGATTTGATTCAAATTCTCCTTAAGCCTATTAGCAAGAAGCTTTGAAATTACCTTGTAAATGGTATTAAAACAAGAGATTGAACGAAAATCCTTGAGGCAACTTGCATTGGGAAGTTTAGGGATCAAACAAATGTGAGTAGCATTGGTTTCCCTCAAAATCTTCCTTAAATTCATAAATTCCAACACCGTTTCCTCAATTATCTTTGCCAGTAATGAGCCATGTTTTTTGAAAAAAGTAGGCATTGAAGCCATTAGGGTCTAGTGCTTTTAATGGATTAAGGTTGAACAAAACATCTTTAATTTCCTACATGGTAAAAGGCTCCTGAAGCTTTATGTGTCCCATGAGATAGGGAAGAGGGAGGGCTAATCAGATCTGCCAACTCCTGAACATTAGTAAGACCAGGAGAGTTTGGAGCACCAAGCAATGATTTAAAGTAGCTGACTATTAAATTCCTTAAAGAATTGTTGTTTGAAATCATCTAGCCATTTGAATCCTGCAGACAAATTATCTTGTTTATTTTCTCCTTGCCAGGATAATATTGTGATAAAATTTAGTGTTGAAGTCTCCGTCTCTCAACTAAGCAATTCAAGCCTTCTACATAATAAGCGAATCATGCTCTCGAAGATCATTTTTGTACATCTCTAGCTTAATAGGCTCAGTATTTCTTTAAGTAGGGTTGTTCGGAGGAGTGCAACAAGGCTCTTGAGCACTTCTCAACTCTCTCTTGGCTTTTTGTAGCTTAGTAAAGATGGTTAACTGATTTGCCTTGTAGAAAATTTTTAGTTTGTTTCTATGTAAATGGAGCTTCCTTATCAGTTAAAAAGCATTAAATGTTGCAATTCTGACATTTGAAACCTCTTGTACTAACTCCATAACACCATCCCTGCTTGTTAGAATGTTAGCAAAATTGAAAGCAGAATTGTAAGAAGCTGGCGAATTGAGATTAAGTACCTCCATAGTAGAGTGATTGGAATATAGAGGGGCACCAAAGTGAGCTTATGTATTGGGAAATCGGCTCATCCATAGTTTGTTAGCCAATATTCTATCCAATTTCTTCATAATAAGATAGCTTCCATGCCACTTATTATTCTAGGTGAAGAAACAACTAGAAAATCTGAGGTCAGTCATTTGTAATTTGGTAATAGTACCATCCAATTCTTTGCCAAGATTTGAAGTGTTGATTCTGCCTCCCTTTGCTTCAACAAGATGTATGCAGTTCACGTCTCTTGTAACAAGCCAAGGCAAATTTATAAAAGAATGAATAGAGAGTAGTTCCTCCCATACCTTGGCTCTTTGAAATTCGAAGTTAGCTATGTAAATGATTGTGATTTCTGTCTTATTCCTTTTCTTATAGAGTTTGCACCTGAGATGAATAAACTAATATGAAGTTCTGCTCACTGAATCCTGCAATTTCTGTGTTATTAACAATTAAAATTCTACCATTGTAATGATGCTCGTGGTTTGATTCATATTTCTAGCTTTTCCTACCTGCTTTCCTACTAGATGCTGGAGTAAATTGATAATTCAACTTAAGAATTTCATCAGGAAGTTCTTGTTGAAAAGCCTCCTCCTCCTGGCCATCTTCAGTATGTTCAATGCTAGCTTTACCTGTATTCCTGGTTGAGGCATTTACAAGATTTTCAGATTTCCCTCACTCGCTTCTGCATCGACATTTTGGAATACTGTGCTAGATTCATTATGTACGTAGAGTACTGTATTTTTATCTTAAAAAAGTTAACGGCAAATTTTCAACTATAACATTCAGGACAATGAATTTAAAAAATTCTTTTTATGGGATTAATATAATTGAAGGTAAACATTTGTGGCTTTGAAAATTTATAAATTATAATAAAACAAAAAATTTATTTCTAAGAATTCCTGGAGAAAGATTTGCCAACTTTAAAATGACATAAGATCAAAATATAAAGTTTAATTATTGAATTTGGAACTTTGAAAATCATCAACTTGAAGGTCTGTGATTAAAATAAGGTGTAATAAACAAATTATGTACACGGGTAATCGAAGGTTTGGGAAACCCTAGGGGAATTTGGACTACTTGGCGAAACTTCAGAGAACATGAAATCCTTGTTGGGAGTCTGCATGTCAATCCAAACAAATACTAATATAACAACATGCTGATTGGTTGCTTAGGTTCTGCATGGTTTGAGACATAATTTTGTTGGGGATGTCTCAAAGTTTCAGCGTTGGATTAGCTTAAACATACAAGCCATGCATCAACGTACAAGAAGCGATCACAGAAGATCAAGATTAGTCGGTTAACTTGGCAGTTAGGATTTGAG
>JANIJH010000006.1:43392731-43403562 GCA_024520975.1 Erythroxylum areolatum
AGTGTAATTGAATTCAATTATAATATTACTGGATTTGTTCCAAACAGTGTAATTGAATTCAATTCTAATATTACTATATTGATTCCAAACAGTGTAGATTGAATTCAATCCTAACTTCATTAATGTAATTGAATTTAATTCGATAATAA
This sequence comes from Erythroxylum areolatum, assembly GCA_024520975.1. Taxonomy (NCBI): domain Eukaryota; kingdom Viridiplantae; phylum Streptophyta; class Magnoliopsida; order Malpighiales; family Erythroxylaceae; genus Erythroxylum; species Erythroxylum areolatum. Next base: position 43,392,881 of record JANIJH010000006.1, read on the forward strand.
ATTCAATTCGAAAGTTTTCAAACAGCCCATAAAAGAAATTAGAAGCCAATTAAAAGCTAGTTCCATAATTTTCGTTGCTTAAAAGTCTCTTCGTTGTTAAATCATATATATACTACGTACATAACTGCTTAAAATGAAGTTGCATAAAAAAACTAAGGATTAATCTTAAATCCGTTTCAAGAATATTTTCCATAAAAATGGTAATCGTCAACTTGCTATGCTGCTAAATAACTAGACCATGACATGGAGATTGTACGCAAGCTAGTTCAATTCGTGTGTGATAATCTACCAACTAGGGAATCTTGCAGTTCAGAATTAGAGCAATTGGAACAAGAACATAAACATAAGCAATCCGATTATCGGTGGAAGAATGCCGAGTCCAAGTAGGTTGAAAGATCCGATTACACTGCTTCCATTTCCAATGTAGTTTGGCACATCAAAGTTCCCTGTAAAACACAAAACACGTAAATATTTTGCTATTTTATTCTCGTCCCTAGCTACCAAATTTAATCTTGCGAGACATCATTCTGGACAGTCAAAATAATGGGATTTGTACCTCTTTGGCTGGTATAACTGCAGCCAGCGTTAAGGGCATGTCTTACATCTCTGACACTGGCTTTGTTGTAGAACAAGAAACCTGAGAATATGTTATCTATGCAATGAAGCACTGCCTGAGTTTCACCTTGGCAAGGTCCATCACAGAACAGGTCGGTTGCTTCAGGAGGGATGTCGATGTTCCCACTCATCGTTAGCCTATATGCCTCATTGCATTCAGCATAAATCTGTCATAGATGCAGATATTTGCACAATTTATAGAGTAAGACCTAAATGATTAATAATTAGGAGTAGATCACAAACAAGAGTATAGCTCAGGACACAACCTCATCGTTGAAACAAATCAATGCCTTCTCGACCGTTTCAACCGGAGCATCCTGTGCATGTCCTGGTCACAATGGAGTACCCTACGAATCAACTGGTCGAGAAAAGAAAAGTGAACGAGGAAGAAGTGAAATGTTTATACTTACCCCTGTGGAACAACAGATTGGCGATGATGAGTATAATCATAGCGAAGTTGACGGCAGCCTCTTTCGACCAAATCGACAACTTGACAGCCATTGTAAGGGATATAAATTAATAACAGAAACGCAACAGTGGAGAAACACAGGTGAAAACATGTAATGAGAAACAAGCAGAAAAGGCGAAATTTGGTGGGTAGTTTGCTGCACCAATCCACCTTGGGAAACTATGAATAAGGACACATGTAGTGGGAACACAGAGTGTGTAGGTGTTCAGCCTACCAACTTGTACTAGTTTGTGTCAAACTGAATTTAGCCTAACGTCGTGTATCTTCTAGAAATTAGGACAAGTAAGAAGGAATTGCTCTCAGTTTAAAATTTTAAATTCCAAATATAAAAAAACCATAATCCAAAAGGTTATTATTTTTAGTTTTTGTTTCTTGCTTTTAGCTTTTTTAAAATTAAAAAATTTGTTTAGTTTTTAATTTTTAATAAATATATGAATTAATTAATTGAATTTGGAACAAAAATAAAAAACTATAAACATAAATAGAAACAAAGGGAGCACTCTACCATTTGAGCCACGTCCCGTTTTGTTTCAAACATATGTATAGCGATGCCTAGGGTGTCTGTCACTATCCTATAAGTGTATATGATCAAATCAAGTTTATGTTATGATTTGAAATGCTTCTTTATTTTGTCTTTTTGATTTGGAATGCTTCTATCCACTATACTTTTTAAGCATGTAACCACCAAGCACACAACTTCTTCCTCTTTTCTTTCTCTAAATTGCTGCACTCTCTCCTAAGTTCATCTAAATCATAACATGCTGAATCAACATCAAAATCAAAATCTCAATCTTCCATATTCGTCCCTAATTGGTCCCCTTATATCTCTGGCTTTGTACATCAAAGCTTTTATGTATATTTGGTGTAAAAATAACCTTCTCTTTTGGTATGAATGATGAATTCTCTTTTGGTATGAATGAGGTGTTTCTTCCATTATAATTATGCTTGAGTGAACATAATTCACAAAATTATGCATGCTATAAGGCATAATGTGGTATGAATGATGAATTCTCGATCTAGATTGTAAATGATACATGAAAGCATAAGGTTTGCTCTTACCATTAGCCTTAGGGGATGTGTTGTATGTGAATTTAGATGTGGATTTCCCTATGTTCATTTATCATCCTAGGCATTGGTTCTACATTATGTAAATGCTTTCCTTTCACAAAAGTGTTTTTGGTGTTGGAAGCATTCTCAGGACTATATCCAATTCCATGGTTATTATTTGAACTCTTTTAAGCTTCTAAATTTTTTTCTCTAGTTTCTCACTTTAGTGAACTTAGACAATGATTATCCATTATGGAAACACCTTTCGAAGCTTTGATGCTATACATTGCACTCTTTATCTTTTCATTTTTGCTCATTATGCATTTAGATCCTTTTCAACTTCTGTGAGTTTAAAACATAGATTTTCCTTTCTCATGCTCATAATTTCAAAACTCTCAACAATTTCATCATATGTCAAGTCCATGCTACTATTATCATTATCATATGATTTAAAGCTAGAGAGTATCTTCATTTTATGTGAAACATAATTAGCTACTTCTCCTTCTGAATGTTCACTTTTAGAGTCACTTATGTCATCCCAAATGGAGGCTTCGAGTGCCTTTTTTTACTTTTTTTCCCTCTTCTCCTTCTTGTCATTTCTTTCATATTTTCCAATTCCTTTAAGAGGGAATTAAGACTTCATATATCTGGGTTTCCTAAATTCAAAGTAAATAGTATTATTTGACTTACATTTTGAATATATCTTACCACCTTTGTAGTCCTTTCTTGTTAAGGAGTTCTTCTTTAACGATTTCTTGAATTTTCTAGTGATCAAAGTAATTTCTTCTTCATCACTTTCATTAGATGACATCTCTTCCTCATCACTTGACTCTTCCTTTGAGTCTTTGAATGCTAAATTCATTTTCTTCAGAACTATCACTTATTCTTACATCTCTTGAAGCCTTATGTCATACGTAAGAAGAGAAACAATAACTTCTAATAATAGAGTTGTTAGGTTTTTAGCTTCTTGTATAGTCATCACTTTAGCTTCCTATGTTTATAGTAGTGATCTAAGCAACTTTCTCACTAATTTAACATTAATTTAGGACTTTCCAAGACCTTTGAGAGCATTGATATTATCAACAAATCTAGAATACATGCTAAAAATGTTTTCACCATGTTTCATTTGGAACAATTCATATTGGTAAGTTAGCATGCTAACTTTGCTTTCCTTGATTTATTTTGTTCCTTCATGAGTAACTTCTAGTGTATGCCAAATTCCATGAGGTGTTTCACATTTAGATACTCTATTGAACTCATTTCTTCCCAAAGCACAAAAGAAAATATGGATAATTTTACTATTTAGGGAGATTGATATTTTGTCTTGGGGATTCCATTTCTCTTTCAACTTTAGGAACTTGTCTATCATCTATAACTTTAGAAGGAATGTATGGATTACTTGAGACAATTTTCATAAATTGACCTTTTTAGCCATAAATAAAATTTTCATTCTTACTTTCCAATAAAGGTAGTCATTTGTTGTGCTCTACTTAACATTAACTAAACAGCTCACCTGTAAGTATATAAGGTTATTGTAGTATATGGTGGATGCCCTAAGGTCATCTCACAAGTAAGTTGTTAATTGTAATAAATTGATTCAAAATAAAAAATTAAAGAATCGAATTCAAGAAGGTATAGAGGTTGTGAAATTATGAAATCAAACAAAAAGAATGAATTGTACAGAATTGATATAAACCTTCTAAAGAAAACCTAGGGTTTGCATTACGATCTAAATTCAAACCTAAATTCTTAAACGCCCCATTAATATAATCTGCAAAATTATTTTCTCTTCAATCAAATTAGCAACTATTAATTTAATAGTTCTCACATTCGCAAACTAACAATTACCAACCGTTCAAAGTTACAAATTAAGCAATCCATAGAACTTATATTTCTAATTCATTCTTAAGGTAATTTATTGTTTAGTTCCAATATCAAGTTTCGTCTTTCAATTCTTCACTCAATATCTTAGGACTAATAGGTGGGCAATCTATTAACTTAGCATTCAACATGATAGCTGTAAGTTATATCATGTTTTAATGTGTTTTTAGGGGTTGATTAGATGAATTGTGCATATTTAGGATTAGAATTGTGTAATATGATGATGTGTTTATGCTTTTAAGTGGTTTAGAGCATGTTATTGGACTTTAATTTTATGCACTTGAGGTATTTTGATGTGTTTGTTAGTGTGTGAAATTAGATGAAGAAGATCGAGTAAAGTTGGAGAAAGTTTGGAGAAAGAGCCAAGCCACAATCATGACTTCCATGTCATAATTGTAACAGAAGTGATCCAGTTAAGGGTCACGATCGTGATTGAATTAGCCATGATTATGAAATAAGCTATTTTCAAAGGTCACAATCATAACAAAAGCTCATTTTCAAGGGTCACAATCGTGATAGGCACCAGATAGACATAGGGATTTGCTTCATTTTTCATTTTTGAAGGGTTGTTTTAGACTTTTTATCCTAGGTAAAACCTAGGTTTTACCTTAAAAAGACAAAAGAAATATAAAAGGAAATAAGATGACCCTAGTCAGTTAAGCCTCCATCTTACCAATTAGAGAAAGAAGCCAAGGAAGAGAGAAGAGGAGAGAAGAAGAAGAAGAGCTGCCAGCCACTCCATCCATCCTTCCAAGTTAATTTTCTTAATTCTTCTTTGTGCTTATTTCATTTGATGTATAAGATGAATAAGGGGATGATGAAAAATTGTTTAAAGATGTTCTAAACTTAGTTGGGATTGATTCTTGAATCAATTGTGATTTGAATGCTTTTGATGTTAATGTGTTTAGGTATTGTAATTGTTTATCATTTTTGCATACTTTAATAACATATTGAGAGATTGAATCGATAGTAGCATGATTAGGTTGGGTAATGAGAATTAACAACCTAATAGATCACATAAGCATCAAATCGGTAATTACACGAAGAGAGATCTTGTCTGATGTCCCACTTATCTATTAGATTGCTTTAGAACTAATTAAAACGTAGGTTGTCTAGTTAATTGAGAAATTGCAAAATCAAAATTTTGGATTCAATTAGGGATTATGATTTAGGGTTTAATGATTAGGTCTCTCAAGAGAATAATCAACCTTTCAAAATTCTAGGACTGATACTAATTAACTCAAAAATAATTAAGTTAGCAATTGACGATAGAATGAATCACCTCTTTTAATAATTGATTAATCTTGTCTTATGCAATTTGTTGATTGTTAAGTGGTTGTGTTCTATTTTGATTTTCTTGTGTTAATTTTAAAACTTCAATTTGAATCAATTGTTTAATTTGTTTTTTTTTTAGTTTTTATTTTCGTTTTATCACATTTGTTGTAATCTAATATAACATTAGGATTCAATTAGTTCACTAATTCCTTAAGGTACCGACACCTCAATTACTATGCTTTAAGACCCGTGCACTTGCGAATTATTGAGGGTTTTATAGCAGTAAAACTTGCTTAATAAGTTTTTGCTACTATTGTTGGGGAATTAGTTTAAGGCTTTTTGAATTCCTTTATTTTAAGGAATTATTTCCCTTTCTTGTGATTGTGGTGTCCAATCATAAGAAATTAAAAAAAATTAAAAAAGAAAGTTTTGGTGTAAAGTAGAAGGTACATCAATTTGGACATCACAAGATAAAAATTAAAAATCCAAAAAGTTAAATGTCAAGAAGAGATAGGAAAAAATGATGGAGGAGGAAATACATCATGGAGAGCAAAGGATCCTTATGGACTTTACGAGCCCAGGGTTCAATGCCTATCATCAAGGAATTTCACTACCACCAGTACAAGTGAAACATAATTTGTTTAAAAAGATCGTAAACAATAGTTATCTTTTGACATCGGAACGAAGTAGATAGCAGTCAACCTTCACAGATCCAAAAGAAATGATTGTGGTAGATTCAACGACAACATTGTAGGCTAAAATTGACAACCTCACCAAGGATAAACAACCTAACAACTACCTCGTTCTCTCCATTTAAAGTAATTTAACAAGGATGCGAACTATGTGGATGAGAGACTCATATCACATATGATTGCTTCTTAGTGGAAACAGAATTATGGAGCAATTAAACTTCAATGAAGCACAATATGGTCAAGGAAGTAATCATCCTTATTTGAACATATACAATTCGGGGTGACAGACCACCTAGATTTCTTTTGGTCTAACAATGCAAGGACTTAAATGGGAAAGCAAGACCTACTAGGATTTCAACAAGATGAATCCAATTCATGGGATTTTAAATTAGATAAGATCATGGACAAGCTTATGAACACAGAAGAGGCCTAGAACAGGAAAATGATCATGCTTCTTCTAGTCACAACTTAGAGGTTCAATTGGACCAACTACTCAGTGCATTGTCTACAAGAAGTGTGGGGAGTCTTTCGAGTAATATGAAAGCAAATACAAGACAACAATTTAAGGATATCACACCTAGGAGTGGGAAAGAGCTAGAAAAACTAACGAAAAGACAAGCTGAAACCCACCTTGTAAAAGACTAAGAGAATAAGAAAAAGATTAAGAAAAGAATGAGGACCATCCCTATACACCTCCTCCACCTTAGTCACTGAAAATATCATTCCCATAAAGACTTCAGAAGAGCAAATTGGATGTACCATTTGCAACGTTCGTGGAAAAGATAAAGAAATGGAAATGCACATTCACATTTTTCCTCATAACTTGGTCTAGCATTCAATAATCAAGTTGAGTATCACATAATCAGTCTAATTCACATTCAACAAGCACTTCCAATACTATTCATGCATCAAATGCCTCACACTTTCAATGTCTGGAATCAGTACAATCACATTCACATAATCATTCAATATAAAATTTAAACAGAACAATCATTTAAAGTAAGATCATCTAGGTCGATTCACAGTATGCTCCAGATTAGTATTAACTTCCATGATCTGGGAACGTCTGGATGCAGACGTTCTATCCTATATCATCATTATGCAAAACACATATTGCACATACATTATTAATTACTCAATCTTATGAATACTCAATCACATACATATATATGTGTGTGTGGTATATAATGTATGCTCAATGACAATCCTAGGCATATTACCTAAATTCACATCTTTTGCTCATTCTTTTTTCATAATTCATATATGTCTAATTGAACTTAGGTTTACACTTCATTTGCATATGATCAATCTAAGTTCACCATTCAATCTTTGTCCTCTGTATGTGTCTAAGTTATTCTTAGGCTTACACCTCCAGAACACTTAGTTATTCTAATATCATAACTCAATTTCTCGTCATTTCTTTTTTAACATTGTAAGCTAAGTATATAGCTTAGTGAGTAATAAATAATCTACATTAAAAGATTTCTTTAACAATAAATCAGACATAAGCATTTCAGAACATCTTTTATAATTAATAGAACTGCATATCACAAGAGGGTATAAACCCTTCAGAATCAGAACACAATTTATATCATTTTAGAATCAAACAGATATTAGAATACAAAATCAGATGACTATTAAATCCATTCACAGAAGAGATCGAAGTCTCGACTTCGAAGTGTCACAGAAAAGACTGAAGTCTTGACACCGAAGTGTCTAGAAGAGACTAAAGTCTCGATATCGAAGTGTCAATAACAGAAGACACCGAAGTATCATTAACAAAAGATACCAAAGTGTTAGACACCGAAGTATTACAGAAGCAGTTGCAGACGCTTCTAGGCATGCTTATTTATCCACAACTAGGACTTAACAGATTAAAAAATAGAAATGTCTGAAATTCAATACACATATCATTCATTGGTTTCATGCCAAATATTCAAACACATCAATCTGATAGCTTTGCAAATCATTCAGTGGATCAAAATTAATAGCAATCAAAACAGTCAAAACAAAACTATCAAAAATTACTTACTGAATTACTTACAAAATTGACCATCTAAATTACTTACTAAAGCTTCCTTATTGCTTATTGCCTTAAAGTCCCTGCAATATCTAGAAGTAGTCGCTCTATGCGTTCCTCTATAACATGTAATACAAACATATATCACTATTGTGCATGATTATGAATTTATTCATGCACATTCATGTATACTAAATATGTATGATGCATGTTCATGACAAATTCCCGGGTTTCTTATCCTTAATCTTGTCACGTTTTCAATCGAGTGAAACCATACTTAATTGCTCAATTTAGATTTATCTCACAACCAACTTTCAAGTCCACTTTGCTCAAATACTCACATCAGGAAGATGAGGTAATTTGATAACACTTACTTCTAGAAAGTTGTTCTACCAAGTTTTAAGTTTCTAATGATACAAAGTTCATTCCATTTGGTTCTATAAACTGAAAGTTATACTCAAAAGATTTCAAACTATTCTTAAGCTTTAACAAAATTCTTATCTCAACTTCAAGTCAAATTCTGAAATTCTTAGAGGTAGAATTAGAATTCAATCTCTTCATAAAATTTGTAGCCTTATGTCTTTAGTTTAATAAAAATTAATAATCATCTCTTTCGTAGATCTAGAGATCAAGATATAAATAAAATACCAAAGTATGTTCAGTAAAAATAATCCCAATTATCATACTTCAACACAGTCAAATTTTCATCTTAAATTCATCAATTAATCCACTTAAGATGATTATAATTTTTGGTGGAGATGAAAATAAATGTCTTAAGAGTCCATTGGTTTAAGAATCAAGTCATTTGGATGTCAAGTGAAGAAGTTATAACAAAAGATCAAAGTATGTTCAGAAAATAACTTTCAGAAAATAACCTCCTTCATATAAACAGGGAAGTCGAGATCGTGTACATGCACGACCGCGACACTCCGGGTGGTCATGTGAAGTTGCTATCGTGTAGATGCATGACCATGACACTCTAGGTGGTCCTGTGGAGTTACGATCGTGTACATACACGACTGCGACACTCCTGGTGGACCTGCGAAGTCTTCTTCTTCACTGCACCTATTTTCCCCTTCTTTCATTCTTTTTTTTTTCATATTTTCTCTCTTTTACACGATCATTTTGAAAATTAAAGGGAAGGATTTAGGTCAAACTTTCTTTTAAAAATTTGTTCCTTTATGTCTCAAGTTTCTAAAGACACCAATTTTGTGCAATTTGGTTCAGTATTTTGAAAGTTATCCCCAAAATACTTCATACTATTCACAAACAGTGACAGAATCCAAAAACTCCATTCAAGCCAAATTTTGACACACTTATGACAGAAATCAAATTTGAATCCTTCATGAAAGTTGTGGATATATCTTTATAGTTTAATTTGAATTTAACTTCATCCAATTTGGATACCTACAGGGTAAGATATGTTTAAAATACCGATATCTGTCTAGTGGAACTACACTACCTTACCAGTTTTTAGCATGTATCTAAGCTCAATTCTTTACTAATTCAGTACACAATTGATCCATTTCAAACATCAAACCACACATGTTATAACAAAATACCAAGCTTATAACTCCCTTACCTTTTTAACTTCAAAGAACCAGCTGAACTAGCCCTTCAAAACAATCAGCACACATAAAGATATGCAAGTGAAAATGATAAGCAAAATTTTAGAAGTTGGTAGGGTTGAGTAGTTTCGGTTGAAAGGAGCAAAAATTTATGAGTGGGTTGCCGAAATAAGCTAGAGTCATTTAGCTCTTTCTTTGCTAAGTGTCCTCAAATTAACAAGCCACATGTCTTAATGCATGTAATGCCATTTGCCTAATTATAATGCTGCCACTAATCACCTTTAAAACCAGTCCACATGTCAACCATCCAATAATGCCAAATGTCATTTAAAATATAGGTGTACTCATTCTAATTTTTATGTACCAACTTCACTTGGCACTTGATACTTTTCTTAGTCCAAATATACATTTAAATACCTTAATTCTTTAATGGAATGAATTAATTCCAATCACAAACTATAATTCATCAAACAAAAATTCATGTAATATGCTCAATCTTATCTCAATTTTTAACACCTATCATACATATACTTTCATGAACATATACCATTTCTACTAGGGTATAGTTTGGAGCCTTACAATTATACTCATGCCTTTGGTACTTCGATATCATCCATTTATTCACTAAGTTATAACCCCAATAATCACTTCATACATAACATTTAATCACTTAATCAAAGCATCATTTTAGGTTCATTTCAAGCTCCATTTAAGCCTTAATTAAGACAAAATGGCTAGAGAATGTCCGTTAGGTGGACATCCATGACCACTGAGCGGACTTTCAAAGGTCATTTATAGAAATTTGAATTTTTGATCCTCTAGAAATTAAAATCTCTTCTCGAAGTCTTTATAGAAGTTGTAGAACTCAAATTCCTCTTCAATAGCATACTTAAATGACCTCAATTTGAGTTCTACAAAAAAAGTTATGCCTCTTGCCCCAAAGTATATCCAATTGCATCCATATTTTTTCGAATTTATAACTCTTTACCTACTACATTCAACACCTTATGTTTATTCTATCATTTCTAGTTCAATTACTCATCATTTCTCCATTATTCTAACTCCATTTCAACTCAATATCATCCATAAATAAATTATAATCCATGATTGATCAT
>JANIJH010000006.1:43582839-43600080 GCA_024520975.1 Erythroxylum areolatum
ATTTTATATTTTCAATGGGCCTCAAGGAATTTTTTTAAAATTATTATCTTATGCATTTAGCGAGGTTATTATTTTATGCCATTGGTCCAAGTCAAGATCAGAGAAAATTATTATTTAATCGAGGTTATTAATTTATCGAGGTGTTACTGATGTAGGAACGAAGACACAACCCATTAGCACAGACTGCATACTTTAGGAGCACACTTGAGTGGATGTTGTAAATACAATAAGTTGAATTGAACTCCAACTAATACAATTTAAGAGCAAAGGAGTCGGATCAGCGCAGTACTAAGTTCCAAGGGCAGTTAAATATATGCGGTTCATCGTATCTGTAAGATATGAATTGGTTTTTGCAACCACGGATAATGGGAAAGTTAGAAAGAGCATACGAAATCGTTACCGTTGTTTGGTCAAACTCAACATGGTTTGAGATCATCGTAAAATAGGAGTGTAATAAAGTTGAAGGTAACTTTTCATCAACGCTTTCTGGTCAACTTCATAAAGTTTTAATGTTTTGGCATCTCTTATGTGGAGATTAATGCTTCTTTTTCCTAACTAGAGAATACAAACTTAAGTATACAATACGGAAACGGAGCAGTGAAAGACGTACAAATTTTATTCAGATTGTCGTGTCAGCTGTCTATACTCTCCGAAGCATCACCCTCTTGCTATTGCCTTGAATGTGGGATTCTCCACACTCATTTATGGGCTTGACTTTGCTGAAGGTATTTGAATAACAATCATTGGTGATGCATGCTGTTGATAGAATTGATCACAAGATGCATAGTTTATGTTGTGGGCCATATGAGTCACTGGATTTTTCAACCCAACTTCAGGTGCTGCGGCTGCAACTTGCTGCTGATAAAACTGTCCTCCTACTCCATTTACGTGTACATAGCCATTTGTATCCTGATAATGGACCGGGTTTATTGAGATCTTTGAATCTTCCTCAGGGAGTTGAAACGTTCCACCCCACGGGTCTGATTGTGGCAGGTGATAACTTCCGTCACAATGCGGACCAATTAACAACTGATTTTGGTGATGATTCAAAATTTCATCTTTGGCAACTCCCTGACTGCAAGTTGATAGGCTGTACCTTTGACAAGAAACAGGATCAAGTTGAGACTGTATTTCCCAAGCGAAGTCTGGATTTGTATGAACCAAGCTTTGATAAGAAAGAGCTGAGCTTAGTTGTGTGGATGAAACATCAGCTACCAGTTCTCCAGCTTGACAACTTGCTAAACCATCTCCATAATAGTTTATGGTTTGGTCCCATGCTCTGGAATTGTCATATAAATTGTTGCTAATTTGGCTATCTGGGGGCGCAAAATCAATAACTATGTTATATAGATGGTATGCTTTTACTATAATCTGGAATCTTAGCTGGAAACATGGCTTGAGAAGCATCGTGAGCACCTGATGTCGGTGAAGTCATTTGCTTGAAAGACTGAAGAAACAGAGAATGACAGGACTGACCTGGTCCACCTAGTCCCAAAGGTGCAGTAATAGTTGGGCAAGCTAACTGCATTCCTCGGTTCAAGTTTATCACATTCAGCATACGTGCATTATTGTTGAATGCTGAATCTGTCAGTCCTCTTTCGTTTGGAAAGTTTGGCGACCGTGACATATTTGGGAAAGGTTTCTTGCTGAGCTCCATTAACCGATCATCACATTGCAGAAGCTTCCGATAGTGTTTTTCAAGTGTTCCTGGTGAAAACACCAGACAGTGCCTCCTGAGAATGGAACATTAGATCAGATTAAGCTTCTTTAGTAATTTCCATCTGAATAAACGGTAGCATATGACATCCAAACCTGCAATGACAAGCTTCCCCACCAGTAAAGTCTGACGTTGAACTCCAAATGGTATGCTTTCTTGGCTGTGGATCAACCTCCATGAAAAAGTTAGGTCGCTCATTTAACTGCATCAACTCAATGCAACAAATTAATGGATGGAAGATGTAACTAAATTCAAAGCAAGAACTATACGCTCGCAAAGACGCAAGGAAAAAGGAGAAACAGAAGAAACCTCAATTTGCAGAGTAGCTGACTCATTCTCCTCAATTTTAGCTTGAATGGCTATTATATTACTCCATTGAACTTCAATCTTTCTCTTTAGCCTCCCATCCAGAATCTCCCACACCAACTTCCTTTTAGAATAATAACACTTAGCCACTATGTCACCTTCGTTTCGTGACACTCTCTACAAGAGGAAAACAATTAAAAGAACTCATAACAAATGAAACCATTGTATTACAAACGACAAGCTTGTGACTGTACCTCCCATGATCCAATTCTGAGAAGTAACGCACTAAAATTGGAAGCCTTCAGTTTGCCAGAATCGTCATGGCACAATAACTTACGGTGGGTGTGAAATTCATTCTCATGCAAGTTCTTCTCCATAAATTCATATAAAGAGGGTGTAAGGTCGAGTTTCAAACCGAGTGGTCGCAAGCTCAAAATTTTATTTCCCAAGTTAGTCTGAATCATCATAAGTATTTACGTTAATACATGTATCGCGTATTGCGACAAAAGAAGGTGGAATATCATACATCGACAATTATACGTGTAAGCACATGGAAGATATAAAACCTGCTCATCGTCCTGATTTTGAGTTTGCAGATTTCCTGTAATCTTGTCGTTTGCAACAGCAGAGACATAATCGTAAGAGTCGCCATCAACTGGGCCACCGCCACCGCCACTATCAGCATCAACCCATGTTAAATCATGATACATGAGCGGGCACAAATTGTGGTGGTCTTGATAGAAGAGTGGAGTCAAATTGTTGCAGCACAGGAGATTCGATGCTGTTTCGGAGATGCACATAATGCAGAGACCTGATCCCGAGAAAGCAGGAAGAGAGACGCAGTTGGGAGAGAAACAGGATAATGAGAGAGGAAGAAATATATAGGTATTTATAAAGAACAGAGTAGCAGTAGGAACAGTGTTGGAGGCGAGCAGGGAATTAATTACTGAAACTTGCACGTGTTAAGGAGTCTTGTATTGTATGAGACGGAGAGAGCATAGCATAAACTGCCGCTGCTAATTCCGTTCCCGTTGCTAATAACCGCCTTTTGTTTTGTTGATTATATTTATTTCCAAATTATTTTGTAAATTAATATTTTTGTTGGAAATTGAGTTTATTTATACCGTGATCTGATGTGGCATGCATGCCGTTTTCCAAATGAAGCATGCATCAACCTAAGGGATATTGAGTCCGTGACGAAGAGAAGATTCTAGTTTTGTTTCAATATAGAAGTCCTAACGGTTTTAGTTAAAAAGAGGAGAAAATCTAGGGTGTACTGTATAGTCTCTCGGGAATCCACGAGTCCATCTCCTTATCAGGACGTCGCCGTAGTGAGATTCACATCATGCAAAATATACACTACAGAATAACGGATTAAGATAGATGGAAAGGTGCATGTGTGCATCCATAAACTACAGTTTAATCGCGCTCGAGCTGGAGCTTTTGTACACTGCGAGACCCAAGTTTTCTTCCCTCTCACCCATGTTTAGGCTGCGGATTCCACGGTGTAATTGTACTATAATACTACAACTTTTTTTCTTTCTAGGTATCCTGGCTTAGCGACTAATCCTAAGCCCCTACGACCCTACCTCGAGAGTCTAAAGGATGTAAATCTGAAACTCCAAAATCTCTCAAATTCCTATGTAACCTATACACTTCTGCGTACAAAGAATCTTCACATACTTGATTGTTCAGTTGATGATTGATCACCGACTCCCCCCTGCTCAGCATCAGATTCCCATCAGTCCCCAAGTAGCTCCAACTCTCATACTACCGCTGGAAGCGAGGCATCCGTAATTGATCCGATCAAAGAGCTTTATCCAAGAAACTAGAGGATCATCAATAGGAACATACCTATTTACCCTCCTTTGATGTGACTCGAACTCAAGACCTCCATGTTAGGAGAGAGTCTTAAGTGAGAAATCTGGACTAATTGATCCACCCCCGTTGTCAACGACAACTTTTTTCAGAATAGACCGAACGTCGCGTCCAGCCATTCCACACGGGGATAAACGCAAGTTTAACGTGATATTGATAAATTTTAGAAAATGTTGAGATCTACGTATTCTTGAGAACATGTCGGTTGTCAAATGGGGTGGTAAAAGAAATGTGATAGTATACAAAATTGGATTTTTAAAAAAAAAGTAATTCATTAATTATCACTGTGGTCATAGCTAAAGGCTAAATCAAATATCTGGCTGTATTCATCAACAAAGTGGACTTCAAGACCTTCTTTCACGTTTGGTGCAAGCTCATCATAATCCCTCTTGTTCGCTGATGGAAAAATAATGGTCTTCACTTGGCTTCTTCTTGCTGCTATAGTTTTCTCCTTCACCTGAATGTATGTTTAACAAATACAAACTTTTTTAAGTTCTAGAACCGAGAACCGCCAATATAACGAATATGACAGAAGAAAGGTGTTATGTAATAGGACTGCTCAAATAGATGGAAACTATGAAGCTTAGAGGCTTTGTAGATATAATAATAAAAAGAAACGAAAATGACAGCAAAGGTAAAGAGGATAACATTACCCCGCCAATAGGAAGGATTTTCCCTGTTAGAGTAACTTCCCCAGTCATTGCTAAATCTCTGCGCACAGGCTTCTTCATGGCTAGTGAGAGCAAGGAAGTTATCATGGTGCAGCCAGCACTGGGCCCGTCCTTTGGAGTAGCCCCTCCGGGAACATGGAGGTGCAGCTTGAAATTGACAAAGAAGGGATTCTCCGGATCCTTTTCATTCAATATTGCTCTGGCAACAGTATGAGCTATTTGGGCACTTTCTTTCATCACTTCTCCAAGTTGACCAGTAAGATGAAGAGACCCTTTACCCTCTCCTTGCTCGATACTAGTGGTCTCTATGTACAATGTGGAACCCCCCATTGCAGTCCAAGCAAGACCCATCACAACTCCCACAGGAGTCTGTTCATAGATGCGTTCTGCATGGAAAACTGGTTTCCCAACAAAATCAGCAAGGTTTGACGTGTCAACCAACACCTTTTCAACTGCCTTAGTTACTCCACACTCAATTTTCTCAGGTTCTTTTGCATCCTGTCAAAATTTTATCAAAAAAACAATAATAATATAATGTTCCAAAACATTTGCATACCCAAAAGATAATGATGCAAAATAGTTAAGATCATTCACAACTTCCCAAGCACCCTATCATGCAATCTTCTTTCTTTCCCGAAAATATTTCCATTTGGTTTGAAACAAAATAGCATCCAACTCAAGAACAATTCAAGTTCTTAGATTGAACCCTTCACAAAATTAGAAAAGTGACATGAGACAATGAACAAATTCCAAAAGGAAAATCAATGCCTCCTTTAAACAAAAGCACTCAAAATAAAGTGCCCAAGTGTCAACACCCAATTATCCAGTTCTGCAACACTACTAACATACCTTCGAATCACTGGATTGGTCAGCTGCACCCTGAATTTGGTCAGATGATTGATCCATTGGCGTGACATCAGCTTCTACAAAGTTTTGCACATTTTTTTCATTGCAACTATCCTCCACTGATGCTCTAGACATTTCAGCAATTTCTGCTCTTTCCTCATTTGGTTCACCAACCTGAACTTTTGAAACTGGAGATTCATTTATCACTCCTTGTCGAACAAATTGCAGTGCTATCTGAGCAATTATACAAATTAAGAATCAGTTGATGCGTAATATCTATTCACACAAATTTTTCATCTATGAAATTTTACTTTCCTCAATAAGCAATTTATGCACCTTTGAACAAATGGAACAAGTAGTTCCTCCTACTTGCCACCTGGATAATCAAGTTGATGCCAATGCAAGTTCTCAGCAAAGGAAAACAAACCTTTCGATAAATCTTTTCTATTTGCTTTTGTAGGTTCCTGACTCCAGCTTCTCGGCAGTAATTCTCTATAAGTGCAAGAAGAGCAGCATCAGTCACTTCAACCTGGAACATATTAGGTCATAGATGTTCCATCAGAATAATCATGCTAACCAAAACTCATATTACAAGCAGCAAGTAGGTGCAATTCACAGTTATCAACAAGCATCCATACATGTCATTCACAGATTACAGAACAGTTAATCACTATTTAGATACATGGTTATTCCCCATAGTTAACACTATGAAGATGGTGTGGTCAAGATACATATTATCTCATAATATTATAATCCGATTGTAATTAGATTCTATAGATTAGATAGCAGTATCTTAGAGATAAACATTATCCTAGGATTATTTTGATCGTAATCAGATTCTACAAATTAGATAGCAGTATCTTAGAGATAAACATTATCCTAGGATTATTTTATGTATCTATCTAGCCTATCCGTACTCCTATTCATGTATATATGTACTACAATCTCTTAGTAATATAATATAGAGCAAATCAGCTCTTATTCGCATGGTATTAGAGCCACGTGAAAGAGATAGTGAAACCAAGGAGTCAACCCTGACAAGTCAAGAAATGACTTCCAATCTTAAGGGATCCTCAACGGCAAACCCAAACCACACTGGAGGTCAGTCATCGATGACCTTTAATCTTGAAGGAGTTTCAGTTGTCATCGTCTCTAACAAACTGAATGGAACGAACTATTGGGAGTGGGCTCAAGCTATGAGACTCGCCATTGGAGGATGGCGGAAGCTGAGCTTTATTGTCGGAGATGGAAACGTTCTAGACCCAACGAACTAGCAAGCTGCATGACAGTAGGATATAGCTTATCAACGCCATGATACCACTGATCAAACGCAACTTATTGTTTCTGCCAACAGCTCGAGAAATCTGGAAAGGCGTATGACAATCATACTCTGATAGAGAGGATACATCACAAATCTACGAGATAAAAACAAAGTTGTGGCAAATGAAGCAAGGTGACAGAAGTCACAGAAAATTGGGTCGAAATGGTAGCATTCTAGCAGGAACTTGACCTTCTGTCGAATGAAGAGTGGAGGGGCAAGGAAGATGCTGTGATGTACAACCAGAAAATTGAAAAAGAAAGAGTTTGAATTTTTGGCTGGTCTCAACAAAAAGTTGGATGATGTACGTAGAAGAATCCTAAGTAGAGTTCCTCTGCCAACAGCTAAAGAAGTTTTTTTCTGAAGTTAGAAGGGAAACAAGAAGGACGAAAATCATGTTAAAAGAGGAGCCAAAAGAAGAACAAAATGTGTCTCCAGTACCTACTAATGAGCCAAAAGGGTCATAAGAAGTGGTGTGATCATTGTAAACAAAGTGGTCACACGAAAGACACATGTTGGGACATCCATGGAAAGCCTCCAGATTGGAAACCAAAAAAAGGGGAAAAACTGAAGGTACCAAGTATCTAGTGAAGGGGGAGCAAAAAAATCTGAAGATAGAAACAACAAGGCGGTGAACTGAATATTTCACTAGGAAAACTATTGGAAATACTAAAGAATCTCCAAAATGACAACAACCAATAGAAGACAAGCACAATTGCTAATGCAGCTATGAGAGGTAATATCATAAAAGCTTTTTTATCTTCATGCTGTATGAAGAAATGGATAGCTGATTCTGGAGCATCAGACCATATGACAAATGATTATAACCTGTTTCATTCATATTTTCCTAATGCTGGGCATGAAAAGGTTAAGGTAGCAAATAGTGATTCCTCTTCAGTTGCAGGAAAAGGAGATATCAAAGTAACAGATTCTATGAAACTAAATACTGTTCTACATGTTCCAAATCTAGAATGTAACCTCCTTTCAATCAGTAAGTTGCAAGAGAAGTTAATCATAGTGCTCATTTTTTCCCTACTCATTGTGTTATACAGGACCTGTCATCGGAGAAGATGATTGGCAATGCTAGAGAAGTAGATAGAGTGTACTACTTTGAAGATAAAGAAAGTCATTCTACTCCTTATAGCTTGGGTAATAGTGTGATTGTTCCCAAGACTAATGAGCTATTGTTATGGCATAAGAGGTTAGGTCATCCAAACTTCCAATATATGTCACGGTTGTTTCCAAACATTTCAATAACTAAATACAAGGTTTAAATACAAACTCACAAAACCTTTTTCACTTATCCACAGTGATGTTTGGGGCCCATCTCATGTTACTAATAGAACCAATTCAAAGTGGTTCATTACATTCATTGATGACCATACTCATTTGTGTTGGGTGTTTCTTTTGAAGGATAAAACTGAAGTCTCTACCGCGTTCATCAACTTTTATCAAATGATAAAAAATCAATTCCAAACAAGTATTCAAGTCCTTCATACTGAAAATGGTACTGAATATTTTAATCAACATCTTCATACATTCTTCCAAAAACATAGAATTGTCCACAAAAGTACTTGTGTCAATAGTCCTCAACAAAATGGGATTATTGAGCGGAAAAAAAAGACACCTTCTTGAAGTAGGTAGGGCCTTGATGTTCACTAGCAAAGTTTCAAAATTCTTTTAGGCAGTTGTTATTTTTACTGCCACCTACCTTATTAATAGAATGCCTAGTCATGTTCTTTCTTTCAAAACACCTCTTTAGAAATTTCAAGAAGCTCATACTACTACTTATCTGGAAACTAACCTTCCTCTAAAAGTTTTTGGATGTACAGTCTTTATTCGTAGTTATTCACACAACAAACTTGATCCAAGAGCCAAAAAATGTTTGTTTTTGGGTTACTCTGCTACACAAAAAGGGTATAAATGCTATGATCCTATATCAAAAAGGTTGATTGTTTGTTGTGATGTCTCTTTTTCTGAGACAAATTCCTTCTATCCCAAGTCTTCGATTCAAGGGGAGTGTTGGAGTGAGTTTGGTGGTGATGAATCTCAGCCTGAACCTCCTTGTACATCTGTTCCTGAACCTATCCTAATGTCATCTCCTATAGAGACAAATCCTGATACAAAAGTAGCTATACCTAACCATACATTTAAGGTGTACTCTCGGAAGAAGAAAACAAGTAGTACGCTCCCTGTCCCTAAAGCTATACCAATCTCTGAACCAGTGCATGTCCCTGCCAAAGAAGCTCATAATAGTAAGGATCAAGAAGACAACACAGATTTAGAACTGCCAATTGCTTTACGAAAGAAATCTAGATCATGTATTATGCACCCGATTAAGAGGTTTGTCCCTTATGATGCTCTATCTTCTCAATACAAAGCATTTATTGTTAATCTAAACAAAATTGACATCCCCATAAATATTCAAGGAGCTCTTAAAGTTCCAGAATGGAGAGGTAATTTTCGAAGAGGTAAGAGCACTTGAAAAGAATGAAACATGGGAAGAGGTTGAATTGTCAAAAGGAAAGAAACCCATGGGGTGTAGGTGGATATTCACAGTCAAATATAGGGTTGATGGTTCCCTCGAGAGGTATAAAGCTAAATTGGTAGCAAAGGACTATACTCAGACCTATGGGATGGACTACAAGGAGACATTTGCACTTGTGGCCAAGCTAAACACTATCAGACTATTGCTATCTGTAGCTGCTAACTTCGACTGGCCATTTCAACAATTTGATATTAAAAATGCTTCTTGAATGGCAAACTAAAGGAAGAAGTGTACATGAAACTCCCTCTAGGGTTTGATGAGGAAGGAGGAGGAAACAGAGTATGCAGACTAAGAAAATCCCTATTCGCCAAAGTCCTAAAAACAGAAGGATACACACAAGCTCAATCTGATCATTCAAAGTTCTTCAAAATTAGAGAAGGTAAGAAGACAATGTTGATTATGTATGTAGATGATATTGTCGTAACTGATGATGATGCAGAGGAAATTACAAGACTCAAGTCAGCTTTGAGGAAAGAATTTGAAGTTAAAGACTTAGGAGAAATGAAGTATTTTCTAGGCACGGAAGTAGCGAGATCAAAGAAAGGCATTTACATCTCACAAAGGAAGTACATTCTTGATCTCTTAAAAGAGACTAGAATGTTAGGATGTAAACCAAGCACCACTCCCATTGGCAGTACAAAGTTTGAGGATGAAGAGCATAAACTAGTTAATCGTGAAGAATAACAAACACTAGTATGAGGACTAATTTATTTGTCTCATACTAGACCAGATATTGCTTTTGCCGTGAGTATTATAAGTCGCTATATGCATACATCAAGGAGGAAGCATTTTGAGGCAGTTTATAAGATCCTACAATATCTAAAGGGTACTACTGGGCAAGGATTATTATTCAAAAAGGGAGATCAAAGAAAAATTGAAATAGATACTGATTCAAATTGGGCAAGTTCAAAAAAGGATAGACAATCAATCACTAGGTATTGTACTTTCGTGTGGGAAAATTTGGTCACGTGGCAAAGTAAGAAGCAAAAGGTGGTAGCCAAGAGTAGTGCAGAAGTTGAACTAAGAGCAGTTGCAAAAGAGATTTGTGAAAGTCTCTGGTCAAAGAGAGTGCTACAGAATTGGGAATCAATTTCGAGTCACCTATAAAACATTACTGTGATAATAAGGCAACCCTAAGCATGGCACACAATCCAGTCCACCATGAGAGAACAAAGCATGTTGAAGTTGATCGACATTTTATCAAGGAGAAGATAGAAAATGGGACTATATGCATAATTTATGTCCCAACGAAGAAGCAGACAGCAAATGTGTTTACCAAAGGTCTTCAAAGACAAGTGTTTGAAGAATGTATCAGCAAGTTAGACATGATTGATATCTATGATCCAACTTGAGGGGGAGTTGGTCAAGATACATACTATCTCAATATTATAATCTAATTCTAATCAGATGCTATAGATTAGATAGCAATATCTTAGAGATAAACATTATCCTAGGATTATCTTCTATATTTGTATAGATTATCTAGCCTATTTTGTACTCATATTCATGTATATATAGACTACATTCTCTTAGTAATATAATATAGAGCAAATCAGTTCTTATTCATATTGTTAGAGTATCTCACATTGACTAAACATGAAAATTTTAAAGGGTTTATAAGTGGTAAGGGTCAACTATTTAAATGACTAGTTCTGGTCATTTTGGCAATGGTTGACCCAAGCCTAATTCTTGTTAATGGGCTCTACACTCTACCCATATTAAAAATTTTAATATGGTATCAGAGCAAGTTTGGTCCAGATTATTAATTTCCCAATTGTCCATTTGGATGTCCAATTCCAATAGCCTAGTCCAATTAACACTGCATTTATTTCTAAGTGGCAACTGGATGTTCAATCCCAGTTGCACTTGAGGGGGAGTGTGAAAGTATCCCACATTAACTAAACATGATAACGTTAAAGGTTTATAAGTGGTAAGAATCTACTATCCAAATGACTAGTTCTAGTCATTTTGACAATAGTTAACCCAAAATCAATTCTTTTTAATGGACTCTACACTTTACCCATATTAAAAATTCTGATAGATGGAATACAATAGAAGAAGAGAGAAAGGAAGATAGACAGACCAACCAACCTGTTCAAGCTTAATGCCGCATGATTCACGAGTAGCCTTCTCTAGATAATCTCTCGCAATATGCATTTTTTCATCAGTAATATAACCTGCAATAGTTACTACCTCCATTCTGTCTAATAGCGGGCCAGGTATCATGTCAATCACATTTGCTGTGCATACAAACAGAACCTACAGTTAAATGTTCAAAGGATGAAGTTAAGAGAGGGAGGAAAAAAAAGAATTGAAACCTCGAACAAAATAATTAAGATGTCTGGAAATCTCTATAGTGTTCAACCTTTGATAGATCAATTGGAACATCCAAGTAGTGGTCCAGAAAATTTGCATTTTGCTCTGGATCAAGAAGCTCCAATAAAGCACTTGCAGGATCACCAGCATGTCCTCTTCCCAACTGACATTATAAGAAGCATAATAGCTAAACTTTAATGCAAAACAAAATCTTGCATAAGAGGGATAATAACAGCAGAACCATCCTAATTTTAAACACAGTATCGGAAATTAATAAATCATTCAGAAATAACATTCAAAAATACAACAAATGTTTTCCACTTTCTTAGTAAAATAAATTGAACAAAAATAGTTACGGAAGAAAATTTTTATATGATGGAAATTTAAAAATGTTATGTGCCCGTGTTTGGGATCGAATCCGAGGACAATTCTCAGGAAAGTTAATCTCTTTCCCTTTAGTTAAGTTGGTTCCCTTCCTTGCAGAACCTATTTTTGGTGATGAAAAACTAGCAACACTTGTCAAAGACAAGGCCCGCTGAGGTTGGGCTAAATTACCCTACTCCTATTAGCTAATTTTTATTATAACTTCTTCCTTTCTTTATTGCATAACATAATAGCCTTATATAGGCAAAGAAACACAAAAGTTCCACCTAAACTAGGACCCCTAGAAAGACTCTTATTCAAGCTGTTTTAGGACTCTTAGAACGACTCCTATCCAAGCTACTGTTATTAACATTCTATTCAAGTTGTTTTTATTAACATAACTATAACAAAAACAAGGCAGAAATAACAGACACAAAAACTAGGCAAAAATAATAAACTCCTATTAAAATTAAAATACTCCTCTAATAGACTCTTAATAAAACCCTCTTCTAATGGAATCCTAATAAAACACTCCTCTTTGCAAGTAGACGTTATCTGCCTCGTAGGTTCTTCCCACAATGCATTCATATCATATCACTCCCCTCTTCAACATCGAGCTTGCCCTAAGCTCGAACTCAGGTTATGCCAATAATGGTATGCAAAGATATCTCAGGTTATCTCTCCATTGGTTCCTCCTCTTCTTCCTCAAAATTTGCCACCTTAATCCAAAATAGTCGCTTACATTTGTGCCCCACCGATTAAGTCTCATCACAATTGTAGCACAACCCCTTCTCTCTTCTTTTAGCCATTTCCACCATGGTTAAGCACCTTCCCATGGGGGGACGGAGTACTTGCTATACTGGAGGTTGTTGTTTTAGCCCCCGAGTTTACCTTACTTCCTAAAGGTGTGGCTGCACTTGTGCTAGTGTTGTTACTACTACTATCTAGTTGCGAAGATGGCCATAGGGTGGTGTTTCGACTGCTTCTTACCCCTTGGGTGTATTGCATCTGCATAGGTTGCAATTTTCTTTCATATGCTCTTGCTAAGTTCATTGCAGCTCCAAGATTAAGAGGATATTGCATCTCCGCCTCGATTTGCAACCCTTTGAACAACCCAGCCGTGAATAGATTTACTTGTAGGTCTCATGAAAGCCCTATGGTTCGAGCCTACAGTGTTTGGAATTGGCGTTGATATTCTTCTACGCTCCCTATCTATTTGAGGTTCGCTAATTCTCCTACTGGGTTGTTACCAAGGTGAGGGTCGAATCTCATATTGCAATGGCTTTTGAAAGAGTACCAATGCAATGCTGGTTCTTCTTGTTCAAGTTAAAAGAACCACACTTGGGCCTTCCCCATTAAATGAAAGGCAACCAATCTTACCTTCTCCTCCTCCGTTGTTTGTTGGCTT
This sequence comes from Erythroxylum areolatum, assembly GCA_024520975.1. Classification (NCBI taxonomy): domain Eukaryota; kingdom Viridiplantae; phylum Streptophyta; class Magnoliopsida; order Malpighiales; family Erythroxylaceae; genus Erythroxylum; species Erythroxylum areolatum. The sequence continues at coordinate 43,596,211 of JANIJH010000006.1, forward strand.
AGGAAAAATTGTTCACACCTGTGAAGCCAAACCAACGGATCCATTGAGCCATCGTATGTTGGAAATTCCATCTTAGTATATTTAGGCACCATTCTTGCCTCGTTGCCCCCATCAGTCCTCTCCTCCCGTGGTGGTGGTGATGGTGATGGTGCCTAATACTTGATCAATTTTGCACCTTCCAACCTTGCAAGCATGCGAATAATCTCTGCATATTGAGCCTTCAATTCTTGTTGCCCCATCTCTAATGCCCGTATCTTGTGATCCATCTGAAAATCTACCGAAGATTGCTCTACAACTGAATGGCCTGCTTCATCCACGAACTCCTGCTCTGATACCAAACTGTTATGTGCCCGTGCTTGGGATCAAGTTCAAGGACGATTCTCAAGAAAGTTAATCTCTTTCCCCCGATTTACGTTGGTTCCCTTTCTTGCAGAACCTATTTTTGATGATGAAAAACTAGCAGCACTTGTCAAAGACAAGGTCTGCTGAGATTGCGCTAAATTACTCTACTCCTAATTAGATAACTTTTATGATAACTTCTTCCTTTCTTTATCGCATAACATAATAGCCTTATATAGGCAAAGAAGCACAAAAGTTCCACCTAAAATAGGACCTAGACTCCTATTCAAGTTGTTTTAGGACTTTTAGAAAGACTCCTATTCAAGTTGTTTTTATTAACATAACTCTATAGCATAAACTAATGCAGAAATAATAGACTCCTATTAAAATTAAAAAAACTCCTCTAATAGACTCCTAATAAAACACTCCTCTAATAGAATCCTAATAAACCACTCCTCTTTGCAAGTAGTTATTATCTACCTTGTAGGTTCTTCCCACAATGCATCCATATCATCACTCCCCTCTTCGACATCGAGCTTGCCCTCAAGCTCAAACTGAGGTTATGCCAGTGATGGTATGCAAAAATATCTCAAGTTCTCTCTCCACTGGTTCCTCCCCTTCTTCCTCAAAATTTTCCACCTCAATCCAAAATGGTCGCTTACATTTGTGCCCCACCGAAAAAGTCTCATCACAATTTTAGCACAACCCCTTCTCTCTTCTTTTAGCCATTCCGCTATGATTAAGCACCTTCCCATCGGGGGCGACGTACTTGCCATATTAGAGGTTGTTGTTTTAGCCCCCGAGTTTACCCTACTTCTTCCTAAAGGTGTGGCTGCACTCGCTATGGTGTTGTTACTAATAATGTCCAGCTACAAAGATGGCCATAGGGTGGCGTTTCGGCTGCCTCTTACCCCTTGGGTGTATTGCATCTGCATACATTGCAATTTTCTTTCACATGCTCTTGCTAAGTTCATTACAGCTCCAAGATAGAGGATATTGCATCTCCACCTCAATTAGTAACCCTTCTACCAACCCAGCTGTGAATAGATTTACTTGTAGGTCTCGTGAAAGCCCTATGGTTCGAGCTTGCAGTGCTTGGAATTGGCGTTGATATTCTTCTACGCTCTCTATTTGTTTTAGGTTCGCCAATTCTCCAACAAGGTTGTTACTAAGGTGAGGGCCGAATCTCATAGGGCAAAGGGTTTTGAAAGAATACCAATGCAACCCTAGTTCTTCTTGTTCAAGTTGAAAGAACCACAATTGGGCCTCCCCCATTAAATGAAAGGCAGCTAATCTTACCTTCTTCTCCTCCGCTGTTTGTTGGCTTAGGAAAAACTGTTCACACCTGTGAAGCCAAGCCAACGGATCCATCAAGCCATCATATGTTGGAAATTCCATCTTATTATATTTAGGCACCATTCTTGCCCCGCTACCCCCATCGATCCTCTGCTCCTGTGGTGGTGGTGATGGTGCCTAATACTCGCTCAATTTTGCTCCTTCCAACCCTGCAAGCATGTAGATAATCTCTGCATATTGAGCCTTCAATTCTTACTGCCCCATCTCTAATGCCCGCATCTTGCGATCCATCTGAAAATCTACTGAAGATTGCTCTGCAACCGAATGGCCTACTTCGTTCACGAACTCCTGCTCTGATACCAAACTGTTATGTGCCCGTGCTTGGGATCAAGTTCAAGGATGATTCTCAAGAAAATTAATCTCTTTCCCCCTATTTACGTTGGTTCCCTTTCTTGCAGAACCTATTTTTGATACTGAAAAACTAGTAGCACTTGTCAAAAATAAGGTCTGCCAAGATTGCACTAAATTACTCTACTCCTAATTAGATAACTTTTATGATAACTTCTTATTTTCTTTATCGCATAACATAATAGCCTTATATAGGCAAAGAAGCACAAAAGTTCCACCTAAACTAGGACACCTAGAAAGAGTCCTATTCAAGTTGTTTTAGGACTCTTAGAAAGACTCACATTCAAGTTATTTTTATTAACATAACTATAACAAAAACTAGTGTAGAAATAATAGACTTCTATTAAAAGTAAAACACTCCTCTAATAGACTCCTAATAAAACACTCCTCTAATACAATCCTAATAAAACATTCCTCTTTGCAAGTAGTTGTTATCTGCCTCGTAGGTTCTTCCCACAATGCATCCATTTCAAAAAGCCATAAAATCTTACAAAAACCAAATTTTCCAACAAGTACCTTGTCAATCTCATCAATAAGAACAAGAGGGTTTGCAGTTCCCACATTTTTCAGGCACTGGACCATCTTCCCTGGCATTGCACCAATATAGGTTCGACGATGCCCCTAAATTTGACTTAATTAAGTCAGGAAACGCATGAATGATATTTCATATGGCTAGTTAATTCATTTTAACCCAAGAAATGCCTCATTTACCTTAATTTCAGCAACATCAGATAACCCTCCTACAGAAAACCGGAAAAACTTCCGATTCAAAGCACGTGCAATTGACCGACCTATGCTAGTTTTGCCAACTCCAGGTGGACCAGAAAGACAAATGATTTTTCCTACAATGTATTTGAGGAAATAAGGAACTTTTATTTTGTATTGGTTTTAATTGGCAAAGATGCTGATATGAGCGTAGTTAAGTTGATATATGAAAAGGAAAAACGAAATCAACCAATGTCTTTTATCTTCAAAACATCCAACCAACCTTGTGAGATTCCTCTAAGTTTTCCAACAGCAATAAATTCCAATATCCTTTCCTTAACATCAGTCAATCCATAATGGTCTTCATCCAAAATATTTTCAGCTCGAACTACATCAAAATTTTCATCACTGCAGTTGAATTAAAAATAAAAGCTAAATGAAAAAATTTACACCACTAGTAATCCCAATATCAGTTATCTCAAAAATTAGCATATGAAAAACTATTTTCAGATACTGCTAGCAACTTTACCAATTCGATAATGCTAAAATTACGGCAACATAATTGATGAAGGACAAGTCCTATGATCAGAAATTCAAGGGAAATGATGGAGCTTCATGTAACAAGGAAGAATAAGAGTAGATCGAGAACAGCATACTGGGAATAAAATAACATAACAAAAGAAGAAGAAGAAACAAGAGCTTATGGAACATGGGGGAAAAAAAAGGAACAGATATCTAAAACTAGCTTTAAATTACTCTTAGAGAAGTTTAGCAATGAACAAGCAGAATAAGAAACAAACCTGTAATCTCCCCAAGGCAAAGCAGTCAACCAATCTAGATAGTTACGAGTCACATTAAATTCACTTGAACTGGCCTCTAAAAGCTGCAATTTTGTAAGCTCTTCTTCTATAACTTGCAAAACCTGAGTTGGAATTTTCTCCTTCCTTGGTTCAATCCTTTCCCTAAACTTTACTGCATCAAAGAACAGGAAAAATAGGAAATCCCACACTACAAATATAGAAATTTAATGATTTCTTTTGTCCATATCAAGGCAGGAGCAAGAAATCAAACATGAGAATGTGGCAATTTACAACAGCAAGATTAAGGAAATTAAATAAGCAA
>JANIJH010000006.1:43685159-43695370 GCA_024520975.1 Erythroxylum areolatum
ATTTACCAAAATACTGAACCATGTTCAGAAAATTATCCAACTTACTTTGATTAAATCAATCATCCTCAATTTAATCTCAAAATTTCACAATTTCCCATAGAAAAATAGGAAAAGATCTTAGGAATCTAACGCTTCAAGAATTAAGTCAATCAGATGTCGGACGAAAAAGATATAAGCAAAAGATTGAGAGAGGGTCGGATTGGGAAGGAAATAACAAAAACAGAAGGAGTTTTCATATATATAGATATATATATATATATATATAACCGAAATTTTCAAAATTCATAACTCTTGCTCCCAAACTACAAATTTGACAAATTTGGTATCAATATAAAGCTCCAAGGAAGCTCTACAACTTCCATGAAGAACTCAAAAATCAATTCCATCTCTAAAGGGGTCAAAAATCCACTCGAAGTTTCTATCCAAAATCATGTCACCCTAAACAGTCGCATAACTTCTAAATTTCTATCTTTCAACTCCAAGGTTCAAAAATATCATACTTTATATCAATGCAAAGATCAGAAAGAAACCTACATCTTTCATGAAGGACAGAAAAATCAATTTGGCCTCTAAGGGAGTCAAAAACCACATCAAAGTTCCTGTCCACTAATAATCATGATAAACAATAACAGAAACTTCTAAAAATCATAACTTCCTATTAAATGGTCCAAAAATTTCATAATTTATATCAATGGAAATATCAAAACATAATCTAAAACTTTCATTAAGAACTTAAAAGTAATTTCAACCTCTAACTAGATCAATTTTTCAGTCAAAGATTCTGTCAGAATTTGTCATCCTAAAACAACATCCAAACTTTCAAATTTCATATCTTCCAAATTCCACAACCAAAAATAACATTTTATACATCATTGTAAATCTATGAAATTTCTCTATAACTTTCATGAAGGATGCAAAAATCAATTTAGTCTCTAGAGGAGTTAAAACTCTTTCAAAGCTACTGCCTATAAAATAACATTTCAAACAGTAACAGCACTCTTTCAAACCTTATAACTTCTTAATCCTAAGTCCAAATGTAACATATTATACACCAATGGAAAGCTCTAAACATGAACTACAATCTTCAAGAAGATCTTCCAATCCAATTCAAACTCTAAGAGGGTCAAAAACTCAGTTAAAGTTTCTACTCAATAAAAATTTTGACAGCATCTCCCTAAATGTTCACTAGCCAAAATCTTCAACCTTCCACTATCCAAACACAATTTACAACACCTGCACAAACACTTCAATCATACACATTCTCCAATTCTACATCCAAACAAAATACACATTACCTCATATTTTTATCAAACATATGCAAAACACAGGGAAACTCAAATGTCTTTCATTTCATCGAATGCTCATAAATTCATTTATACTTTTCATTCATTACAAAAAAAAATCATACCATTTTCTCATTTAATTTCATTTTATAATTTCTAATTTTCAAGAAAAGTTCGGGGTTCAACATATTTAATGACAGAGAGGCACTCATGTCTAAATGCATTAACGAATTCTATATCCAAGATTCAAATTTTTGGAGGTTAAAACCAAATAGAGACCACTAAATGGAAAAAAAATTTCTGGTTCTGGTTTTGATAATTGGGAGTCCATTAGCCCCCTTTACATGAGGCAAGAACTTTACTGTCTCAAGTCTAGATTCCCTGAGGATACTAGAGTTGATGCTATATCATTAGGGATCATGAATGGTACACTAGGTTTAGGAGTGTCTCTATTCTTATGAACTCTCTTCCTTACTCTAACCCTGATCAACTATACATGGATTCATTGGTGTGGATGAAGGGCAAACATAAAGGATACTCTAATAAGTCCCACTGGGAAATCTATAGGGCTCATAACCCTTAAGTGAGCATATAGAAATTTACTCATATGCCTAAGGCTTCTTTTATGAGCTATATGGTGATCAAAAATAGGTTAAGTACTAAAGACGTGTTTTGGGATAGTTAACCCCCTGTGTCTATTATTTTTACACAATACTTAAGAGTAGGGATCACCTATACTTCTGTTACGTTTAAAAATGTGTATAGTCGCCAAACAATTATAATGAATATTCGGCATAGAATTAGTTAAGGAATAAAGGAGAGAGAGAGGATTACAGAGACAAGAATCAATAGAGAGAAGAGAACATTTCCATAACATCCAACATGTCATACAATGTTGAAAACGTACGAATATATTGTCTCCCTGTTACAGAAAATTTAATCCCTTATTCCCGCGCACATTGTATTTCCCCTACTCTTATTGTAAAACGCTGCGCAGCGCCTCCCATGACTCCTGTTCTTCGTCCTTCCCCTTCTTAGTTTTCGCCGTTTGAATTTACCGTAACAATCCCCTTCCCCTTAACATCCTTGTCAATCAAGTTAATCTCCGGAAATCGTTTCTGAAGATTAAAAACGTATTCCCAAGTTGCATTTGTTTTCTCCCCCTCTGACCACTGGATCAACCATTGTGTGACTGCTCGATTATTTCTCTTAGTGATTCGTCGATCCAATATGGCCACCGGAATCCTTTCAGTTGGCGTTAAGAACTCCGGTAGTTTTGGAGTCGTATGGGGTTGGTCTTCATGGGCCTCCTTAAGCTGTGACACGTGGAATACCGGATGGATTGTCGCATGGGCCGACAGGTCCAACTTATATGCCACCTTCCCAATCTTCTGTATCACTCTGTAAGGTCCATAGTATAAAGGCGATAACTTTTGATTGCTCCAACACTATAGAAAGAACTGCTTATATGGCTGGAGTTTCAATAAAATCTATTCTCCCACCTGGAATTCTCTATCAGATCGATTAGCATCTGCATACTGCTTCATACGGTTCTTAGCTCTCTGAAAATGGAACCGGGTAAGATTGAGCATAGCTATCAACCTCCAGGACCTTCGAATTCCCTACAACATACGGAGTGTACACTGGAGGTAGATACCCATACAAAATTTCAAACAGAGTAGAGTTGATGGCTGTTTTATGAGTGGTGTTGGACCACCATTCCAAGAGAGCTAGCCACACCCCCTATTTCTGTGGTGTTTCACTGCAAAAGCAACGTAGGTAAGTTTTCAGTATCTTGTTCATAGCCTCCGTCTACCTGTCCGTTTGGAGGTGATACGCCGTCGAGAACTTCAATTAAAATCCCTGTAATCTTAAAAGCACCTGCCAAAACTTACTCAGAAACACTGGATCTCGATCACTAATTATAGATTCGGGCATACCATGTAACTTAAAAACATGATTAAGGAATAATTCAGCAACATCATAGGCGGAGTAAGGATGTTTAATTGAGATGAAATGTGCATATTTTGTAAATTGCTCAACGATCACTAGTATCATCGACTTACCCTTCGAATGTGGTAACCCTTCCACAAAATCCATGCTTATCTCCTTCCAACTTCCTTCAGGTATTCTAATCGGTTGAAGGAGTCCCGGATATGCGGAATTGTCAAACTTGTTCCGTTGACAAGTCATACAATTCTGAACGTAGTTGCGTACGTCCTTGTATATGCCCCTCCAAAAGAACAAGGTCTGTAATTTTTTTGTGGTAGCTACCACCCCTGCATGGCCACCCATTGCGTCGTCATGACTGATGCTAATAATTTGTTGGCAGAGATGTGAATTGGATCCTACCACTAGTCGTCCCTTCCACCACAGTAACCCTTCTTTCCACCCATATGCATTAGTTATAGCGTTGCCACCCTCTATCGTCTTAATCAATTCTTGAATGGCCCCATCTTCTTGCCAGCTTTTCTTGATCTCCTCCAACAGTTCACTGTGTACCTGAGATACTGAAATCATAAACATCGCAACATTTGTAATATGTGAGAGGGAATCAGTTGCAACATTCTCCTTGCCACTCCTGTATTGAACTTCAAAGTCATAACCTAGGAGTTTCGGAAGCCAGGATTGCTGGAACGGTGTGGACAGTCGTTGTTCCAACAAATACTTAAGGCTGCGATGATCCGTCTGAACAATGAACGGTCAAGGTGTTAAGTAATGGTGCCATTGTTTAATGGCCTTAATCACCACCAGAAATTCCTTCTCGTACGTAGACAGTCCTTGGTGCCTTTGCACCAACGCCTTGCTTAGATAAGCGATGGGGTGCCCTTCTTGTTGTAATATGGCCCCTATCCCTTGGCCGCATGCATCAGCTTCAATGATAAAGGGTTTGGAAAAATTCGGTAAAGCTAACACCGGAGCTGTCGTGATTACCTTCTTCAAGGATTCGAATGCATTCTGTTCCTCCAGGTTCCAGCTCCAATTCACTGCGTTCTCCTTCGTCAACAACTCCGTCAATGGTTTGACCATGGCCCCATAGTTCTTGATAAATCTCCTGTAATACCCCTTGATTCCCAAGAATCCATGCAAGTCCTTAGTGCACTGTGGTACCAGCCATTCTTCAATTGTCCTAACCTTCCATAGATCGATCGCTACCCCTGCTTCCGAGATGGTGTATCCTAAGTAATCAACCTGACGATCCCCGAAAACATACTTGTTCCCTTTTAAAAATAGCTAATTATCCAACAAGGTTTGAAGTGCCACTGATAGATGCCCTACGCGTGACGTAAATGAAGGGTTGTAAATCAGGATGTCGTCGAAGAAGACTAAAATGAAGCGTCGAAGGTGAGGCCAGAACAGTTCATTCATCAATTGTTGAAACATCGATGGAGCATTCGTCAGATTGAAGGGCATCACCAAAAATTCGTAATGCCCCTCGTGCATCTTGAACGTTGTCTTGGGGATGTCGTCGGGTTGCATCCGGATCTGGTGATAACCCGAATGTAGATCTAATTTCGAAAACTAGCTAGCTCTGTTTAATTCATCCAATAATTCTTCGATTAATGGAATCGAAAACTTGTCCTTTATCGTGTATTTGTTCAACTCCCAGTAGTCAATGCACATCCTCCATGAATTATCTTTTTTCTTCACCAAGACCATCGGCGAGGCGTATGGCCCGTAACTATGATGTATAAAACCCCGTTGCATTAGCTGCTTCACCTCCTGTTCAATAATGTCCTTCTACGTCCTCGAATAGCGATATGGCCGCACGTTAATCATTTTGACACCCTCCCTCGGCACTATTTTGTGATTGTATTGACGATTCGGAGGTAATTTTGTGGGCTCCTGAAACACCTCTGCAAAACTGGCTAAGATCATGTTAACTTCATCGAATGTGCTTCCTTGCTCCTCCGTCAACCTCATCTGCTGAAATTGATATTCAATTGGTGTTAATAGTTGGATCATTAATAGCTGGCCACTTACAGAACCTCGTAATGTTTTCTGGAGCCCTATACCTGAAATTACTCTGGATTTGCTATCTGGACCACCTTGGAGCGTGACCATCCTTCCTTCCCACTTAAACTTCATTGTTCTTGTGTGGAAATTGCACAAGACATCTTACAACCCCACAAGCCATTGGATGCCTAGAACTACATCACAACCACCTAACGATATCACCAACGCCTTCATACTAAATTGCACTCTTTGCATGGTCCTTATAAAATTGTTGCAGCGTTGCTTACATTGTAATTGTAAGCCTCCTCTCATGATGATGGTTATAGGTGCTATGTCTTGAAGTTTACATGTCCCTTTTTTAATTACCGCAACATCCATAAAATTGTGGGTGCTGCCATTGTCGATTAATATATGGATTTGCCTACGTTGGTGTACTCTGATTAGTCGCATTTGTTTGAACTCCGACTCCCCCGAAAATCCAGTCATCGCTTGCATAGATATCATGGGACCTTCTTCGGTTCCTTCACAATCTTCTTGGCTCTCCTCCTCCATAACTTCGGAATCCTTGTCTTTACTCATTTCCTCCGATACCCAAAAGAATTGCAATTGATGTTTCTTACATTTGTGCCCAATGGTATGCTTCTCATCGCACCAGAAACATAATCCTTTTGCCCGCTTTTTATCAAAATCTCTGCTACTGATCGCCTTCAATGCTTGTTGTGATCCTAGGTGGTGAACAGACTGTGGGAGGTGGTGTTGGCAAGATACCTTCGATACTGGTGGTACTACAAGAGAGTGTAGAGAGCGAAGTTCTTCCCCCATTCAGAGTCCGAAGAGGTTGATTGCAATTCATCATTGAGTGTCATGTCACTGTGAGGATTGCTTCTTGTTTCCGTGCCAAAGTATAGGCCTGATGTAGGGATTGTGGTTCATGAAGCTTCACTGCCACTCCAATCTCTGGTTTAAGACCCTTAACAAAAAACCCCACTAAGTAGTCCTCCATCAAAGCCAACCTGTTCGAGTAGTGATCAAACCGTGCACAATACTCCAGCACTGTGCCCAGTTGCTTCTTTTGGCGTTGAACTGTTACTTAAGGGCCTTTATAAACTCACCCCATTCCACCACTTCTGTTTTAAGTCTGCTCCGAGTGAATAAGCGGTACCATTCTTGGGCCCGCTCATCCATATGTAAGATAGCAATGTTTACTTTCATGTTGTCAGGTGTTTGATCGATTTGGAAGAACTGTTCGTAGTGATACACCCATAATTTGACGTTGTCACCGTCAAACACTGGGAACTCGATTCTACCCAGCCTGACAGACCCACCCGTTTCCTCCTTCCTCAGTGGTGCCGAAAGCATTTTCAGTGTAGGACCCGAAATGCTACTGCCCTCCCCTTATTTCGACTCTTCTGGTGAGTCGGACGACCGTAGTTCGCCCATATCTCGTTCCAATTTCTCGGTCCTGTTTTGCACTTTCTATAATACCCTCTCAATTTGCTCCTGCAACTCTAGTAACAACCTTTCCTGTCGACCCTGAGCTTCCATGAGTCCTTTCAAGGTCTCCTCCAACCTATGAAACTCTGTATCTCGTGTTCCTTCAGCCATGAATGAGTCTCAGATTCATTCGCTCTGATACCAATATGTTACGTTTAAAAATGCATATAGTCGCCAGACAACTACAAAGAATATTCGGCACAGAATTAATTAAGGAATAGAGGAGAGAGAGAGGATTACAGAGACAAGAATCAATAGAGAGAAGAGAACATTTCCATGACATCCAACATGTCGTACAATGCTGAAAACGTACGAATATATTGTCTCCCTATTACAGAAAATTTAATCCCCTATTCCCGCATACATTGTATTTTCCCTACTCTTATTGTAAAACGCTGCGCAGCGCCTCCCATGACTCCTGTTCTTCGTCCTTCCCCTTCTTAGTTTTCACCGTTTGAATTTACCTTAACAACTTCCTCTGCAAATATACTCTGAAGGAGTATGGTCTAGAATTCTATAACTATTTGCACAATTGAATATTCTTGCAAGCTGGAAACTATTACATGGATTATGGATAAAGTCAAAACGTAAAAGTAGGATAGGGAATTACTCAAAATTGCCTTTATATGTATAGTCTATAGAATCTGGTAGGAATGCAATCAAAGACTACATACTAGCGCTAGCTACACTCCATTGAAAATCAACACACTCATATATAGGATATTCATATAGATTAGGGAGATTATCCTATCAAATGGCTCGCTTTTGGATTTGAGCCTTAATTATTGCAAAAATTGGAGAATATAAGCAAATCGTACTATTATTGAATAGTGTACTTGTCTTAGTGGGGAAGTTTGTTCTTAGATCCTATCTTTTATAACCCCAATTGGCATAATCTGATCGAAGAAATACTAACTAGTCGGGGAAAACATAAATCAATAGCTATCCAAGGAGAGTTTACCTATTGATGACTGATTAAGCATTTCCTTAAAGTCCCTAGAACCTTCTACATGCTGACAACATCAATTCAACCTAGAGGAATCTTAACTAGGGCAGATTGAGTGTCTTTATAGGATGAGATAATTGGTAGTAACTCTTGGGAACTCCTAAACTTATCTCAAAGGTGAGTCGAAGAGCCACAGAGGAAGAGGTCTCCTTTCTTCTCAGATTAAAATTCTAGCCTTTGTTACATGTTTGTGGCCATCAAGTTCCATTTATTAGTGGAATTGGACAAATGACTTTCGTAAGGAAATGGTTTTAGTTATGCTATTATTCAAGCTGGTTGTATTATAAGATAGTCTTGGGGTTACTTTGTCTAGACAGAACGATTTTTGTTTACTTCCTATTTTTACTTTTATAATGAATTATTTATTTTCCAAAAAAAAGGTTAATCAGTCAATGTGAAGTTTTGGACAATGCAATAAAGAAAGAAAAAGTAAAATAATTGTTCAAGAATCTACTAAGAGAAGAAAAAGATGAAATTAATCAAACGGATGTAGTCTTTGTCGTTCACCATTATACAAGAATTAAAAATCAGAAGAAAAATCAATTTGAAGAGAGAACTTTGATCAATCTACGATCTGTTCAATTTTTTTATGCTTATCCTATTATGACTTTATTACTAATGAGTTACATTTTGTAAGTGACATTTTCTCAAGTTTATCATAATTATCTGAACCTTCAAATATCTGGGTCACCTTTCTTATCACAATAGCCACCTCCTCCACCAAACTACTTCATAAAATTTCAACTTGACTATTCTCCACTTACATAACATAGTTGGAAATTAACATCTTTAACAATAAGGGCAAAAAAATTGGTAAAAGTAGGCACTTATGTAGAAATTTCATTAGAGAGAGAAAGCTCATTAGATTAAAAATTGATAAAAATTGGTAACTGGAGCCCTAAGTAAATTAATGAGCAGAAATAGTTAAAGATATCCCTTATAACAAATGACGATAACCCCTTTCACAGTTTTTGCAAAAATGTGATTACGAATTGTAAAGACATGTTACAAAAGTAAATTATAAGGTCTTAATAATGTTTTGATTCACATCTTCTCTCTAATTTTACCATCTGTGTGCTTGGCTCCTTTGGCCCTTATGCTAATGATCTTCCTTAGTTGTAATGGCTTATACATCTTGTTTCTTTTTCTCCCTATATTTTTAGCCTTTCTTTCCTTCTTCAGTTAGTCAAATCCTTCTAGTTTTTCTTCTTGCCTCTAGCTTTAGTACATTTTTCCTTTCCACCTCATGTTCTTGTTCATCTCTGCTACCTTTTGGTCTCCTTGTGTTGCTTTATATGTCTCTAGCATTTCATTTATATCTAAGAACTAGCTCTGGAGCTATTATATTCTTTGACTTTAAAACAACCTAGAAATCTAGATTCTTCAAAGGACCAAACTCCTATTAAGAAAACATGGAAGTAGGTCCTTAGGGATCCATGCAACCAAGTTACACTATTCTCCTTTAGTAGTTTCTTTGGAGGGGAAAACCACTATAGCTCCAAATGCGCATATTTTCATAAAAAGAGTGCAAAGTGGGGAAATACTCTCATGTTTGTTTTGGGAAACCATTAATACATAAGAAGTTACACTAGAAGGATATCGGATTGCAACAGGTGCTCTTAAGTGATGACAACTTGTTCTTGTTAAGGTTCTCAAGCAACTAGCTCAAAGAACACTGGAGAATGGTCTTTGGCATTTCAATTCCCAACCTATTCTACCTCCGTCTTGGAAACCAAGAGTTAAACTATTAGATCTTAGGCAAAAATAGATCTCCATTTGGATGAACATGGATAAGATTCTAGGAGTACTATGGATTGAGCCATCTAGCTAGTTATGTTGGCAAAACACTATGCTTTATAAAATGAGGAGGATCAGCTATGCTTGAGTATGTGTATTTACTGATTACAACAAGTAGCTACTCAAAACTATCCTTTTACTGAGATTGGATGAAGCTAATAACTTCTTCAAAGATTAAGTAGTGGTTTCTTACAATTGGAGACCAACACAAACCATCCAAAAATAGGCATAAAAACTAACTAGTAAACATTTTCTAACTAGTAAATATATTGATGGAAACACAAATGAGGTTATCTCTGAGGTAAAGCACTAGAACTAATAAAAGAGCAATATAATCAAAAGATGAAAAAAATGTAGCTAAACAAAAGGTGGAAGATAATGAAACTTTAATATATGTGGACAATTTGTAGCAAATCGATTAAATACAAAAAGGAACCATAAGTATAGATGAAGTACCAATACAACCTTATGTAGCGCCCCCTTACCATAGGGTATCCACCGGAACGCCCGTAGGTCATTCCGATAAATATCCCACTACAAGAGACCACTACTGACAACAACCACTACACTCCTCATGACATCACAATCATAAGACAGTAATAAGAAATTGACTACTTTTTAAAACCAAACTGGATTCTATTTCATTCATTCAAAACTCAGTAATTCACAACTGT
>JANIJH010000006.1:43701480-43721543 GCA_024520975.1 Erythroxylum areolatum
GAACTAGAAATGATAGATTAAGCATGAGGAATTGAATGTTGTAAGTAAAGAGTTAAAAATATTTTGATCTGAAACTTTCATCAGTTTTTTGTACTGATATAGAGAGATTTTAATAAAGTTGTCTTTATGAAAGTTGTATAGCTTTCTTTAATCTTTCCATTGATATAAAGTATAGAATTTTTAGACTGAGATATGATTTTTATAATTTTGTAATGCTGTATAGAAAGGAAATTTGGGACAGCTACATCATTCTGAATTTTGATCCTTATGGAGGCAAAAAATTGTTTTTGAGGTCTTCATGGAAGTTGTAGGTCTAGAAGTTCTTTTTAAAACGGTCTTTGAACAACTTTAATCCGATATTTGTAGTAAAATTTATGCCTATTTTACCAAACAAGTGTGAAGAAGAAGAAGGCGCGATCGCGACTTTCGCAGTTGCGAGAAGATCGTGATCGTACACGGGTCCTCCCCCAGCCTGAACATGTTCCGCTATTTGGTCATAACTTTTTCATCTGACCTCCAAATGACCTAATTTTTATAGAATTGGATTCATAACACATTTCTCTATCTCTCCATAAAAATTTATAGCTTATATTTTTGAATCGAAAAAGATTGATTGAATCAAAGTAATGGTATCGGTTGGAAGAGCATGCACTGGATATTTTACTGAACATGTTCCAGTACTTTGATGATATCTTGATCTATAGAATTTCAAATAAGATGACTTTTAATTTGGAGTAAACTAGATATATAGGCCTACAAATTGTCTCAAGAAATCAAATTTTTATTCTTTCTCTAAGATATTGAATTTCTGGATGGAAATTGTACATATTACATTGTTATTGAATGTGAACAACCCAATAATGTTTGTCGCATATCTTCCAAATTACTAAACCACATTGAGTGATTTTGATGTCAATAGACAGATAAGACATATAGGAACAATTTTATAGAAGATAGTGTGACCAAATTACATCAGTTTCACTTTCTGATTGAATGTGAATAGAAGACCCAAAAGTGTGACTTGGAAAGATTCTGAAGTGAGTCAATGAGAAAGGAATGGAGATTTTAATGGTTTTAGTGAGGAATAGACCTAAGTATAAATTATACTTAGATGAGTTTTGATATGAGAATATTTTTGTGATGAAATTAATGGTAAATTACCCGAGACTGTCATGAACATGCATTGTACATATTTCATTTCAGGCATGTGCATTATTAAACACTTATGATTATACAAATTGTGATGTATGTGTATCTTGCATAAATTGGTTGCGTAGGTTAAATGTCCACATTCTAGCATTTCCAAAAATTGGAAGCAAATGCTAATCTAGAGCGTACTGTGAGTAGACCTAGATGATCTTATTTTATTGTTTGTTTTTTTTGTTTGATTTTTGTATTAATTGACTACTGAATGTCGATATGAATGCGTCTTGATTGTTGATTTCGGACAGAAGGTTCAATGATTATGATGATTGATGAGATATTGAAGTACTGCTTGTATGTGAATGAGAAGAACTAAATGTACTTAGTGTGATTGTTAGATGTGTTCTGAATGTGCATTTGTATGTAAGTGAAAGTGTGATTCTCAACTTAATATTGAATGCCGGACTAAGGTCCGATGATATGGGAATGAGATTGAATGGGAACATACAAATGTGATTGATGCATTCCATTGCATAAATGCATGAAATATAATGACAGTTGTGTGACCAGAGTAGCCAACGATAAGAGCTTAAAACTCAATAAGTGAAAATGAGCCTCGAACTTAAAAGTGATTCAGAGCTTCAGGCTCAATATTTAATGAGCCCTGTATCCCCCAAATGGATAAGGAATAGTTATCAATGAGCCCTATATGGGACAATTTAAGCACTCGGTCACAACAAAATAACAAATAGAAAGTGAGTCTCATGTGCACTGCATATGCATAAAATGAATGATTAAGTGTGGAATTGAATGTGAAATGTAAATTATGTGTTTTGTGACTGGGTAAGCCATCGATGATGGTCACTCATTGAGTTCACAAAACTCACCCAAAATTTGCAAATATTTTTTCAGGACTTAGAAGAATACCCCGTTAGGCAAACGGGAGTATCCCTACAGCATACAAGTAAAAGATAGAGGTCATGATCAGTTTGCATCTGCATTGTACTTTTTTCTTTTGTATTGAATTGTATAATTTCCGCAATTTTTGTATCAAATAACGTATTCAGAAGCTTTTGCACAATGTGTATACAAATGTATTTATGTTGAAATTGAAATGGGCCCAAGTGGAAAGTGAATTTTCGATGAGCTGTGTATTGATTGTTTTGCTATGATTGAAAATGTTTATGAAATAAAGTGGGCCCGATTTGGTTATCGATTTCCGCACTTTATGCTTGTCGTTTCAAAAAAATTTGTCCTAAAATTTGAATGATTGAGTGCTCTAGCATGCCACCTTTGCGGGCACGGACTCGAATATCACCCATCGATGTCAAGTTCAGGTCTTGCGAGAGTGGGGTGCTACAACCTAGACAATTCTTTTGGTCTCCTTATTTAATGGTAAATACCCAGATATTTTAATACGTAATTTCTTTTAAATTTCAATTCCTATACCTAAACACTTCTTTAGGTCACCCAATTTATTTATAAATGTCTATATATTTGTTTAAGTACCTTCTCTCGAATTTTAATTGAAGCACCTAAATACTTTTCTAGGTCTCTTGTTGTGGTAAATTCTTATATACTTTTTTAGGTCGCTTTTCTTAAATTTCAGCTTTGATACTTGGACATATCTTTAAGTCTTTTATCCTAGTATTCAATCCGAGCTCTAGATATCTCTCTAAGGTAGTATCTTTAAACATATAGATACCTCTTTAAGTTCACATTTCAATTAAAAACCTAAATTTTTCTTTCAATTCGTATTTAAATATCTATATACTTCTTTATGATTCTCATTTCAATTCAAAATTTAAATATATCTTTTAATTTCTAATGTTCCCCTTTGATCTTTTAAATCTTTAAATTCATTTAAACTTTTGACCAATTTATTTCTAGTTCATTTGTTTCATTTCCAATTTATTTCTCTATTGTATGTGGTGGAAAAATTTAGGATCAAGTTGCTTTAAGCACCTATTTTTATGAAATATAAAAATACATTTGGTTTTCATGCTTTCACAAAATAGGATGCACAAAAAGGACAACTATTAATACTTAATTGTGTTCATTTATCCATCAATTTATTTTATTCTTATCTTTTCTATAATTATATCCCACCGATTCCAATTTAAATACACTTATATTTGATTGGATCCAATTAATCTCTATATGTGTCTAGTTGGATTATAATATATTCAATTCATGTTGACACCACATTAGGTTTAATTTCAATTTTATTATACACAATTTTGGGCATTTAAGTCCTAAAGTCTTTTTTAAACTCTAATTTACAAATAATTATTCATAATAAAATTAAATTAGTTTCTAAAAGTGATTAATTATAGTTTTTATACTTTTGTTTATTTTTATTTTTGGTTTATTAGGGTTACTTAGATATATTCATTAATTTCGAAAGAAATGGGGTAAATGTCAAAAAAAGGAAACTGAAAAGGGTAATTCGATAATTTAATATTTTGATGTTCTATAGTGTTTTAATTAAGAGGTAAATATTTTGGGAAGTTATTGAATCAAAGAAAAAAAAAGTAGAAATTTATGGAACATCGGACTAAGGGGAGATATCAAAGCTCTTAGATGACCAAGGACATTTTGATATTTTCTTATTTATAAGAAAACCCCAAAATTTGTCCCGTGGTAGATTTTTTATGGAAAAATTACAATATTCATTTGAAAAGAATTGATAATTACATCTATCTTTGTGGAAGGAAAGTTATTATATAATATAAACCCAATATAGTTACCAAGTAACTAAAAAACTAAAATTCAAACAAGTGACTAACTAACTAACAACCTAGAAGTCAAACATTTGATGCTAGAGGGATGTTTCATTTCTCCATTAGGTAACTAGAGGATTGACCATTTTAAGGTTAAGGTAGGGCTACAATTGGTATTATTCTCATTCACTTTTATCTACTCTCTTATCCATTAACACAAATCAGTCATCATTTAGTTATCTATTCTCTACGTTTCTTGAAACAATCTGGCATTTCTTTCATTCTAAGTGGAGTACATAGAGCTACCATAGGTAATGATGCATAAGGCTTTATCTCCTTTCGATACGCTTCCATCCTTTTTTATTTTGTTAAGTATGTTAGCATAGTTTAGGCTTGTTATAGATAAGTAGTAGAGCTTTTGTATTAAGTTCCAAACTTTTGTGGAGAATTCATGATTAAAGAAAATATGTTGGAGTGATTCTTGATCCTTCTTTCAAAGGCAACAAAGTTTAAAGGCATTAAGAAACCTGAGATTATCCAAGGTCCCCAAACATTGATTGTAAATAAGACATAAGAGAAAGGGCATTTTTGACAATAGTTTCTTGCACCATACAATCCTAAACCACTCCATCCTATACATATGAGTGGTTAATAGTATTCTACTAGTGGCATTGATATAGATACTTGAGGGATGTTTCAAGCATATCAAAAATTGTATTTGTAAATAAAGAAGAATTGTTTCTCCAGTTGTTTCCATCAATGAGTGTTTTGACTTCAGTAGATTTAGGGAACATGTTTCTGAGTGTTAGGAATAAGTTGGTTTTGTGAAATGGCCTTGTTTTGCTCCATTTATCAAACTATAATAAAGCATTCTCACCATTTGCTATTCTATAATTGCTCATCTCTATTAATTCCCTAACTTTGAGCAGTTGATTCATAAACTAAGAATATGAGTCTTTATTACAAATTTCCAAAAAAACTTTCCCCTTTTAGGAAGTAGATATGAATATATTGAATCCAAAGGCCCTTATTGTTAGACAAGAGTCTCCATATTCTACTAGTTAGGATGGATTTATTTACAACTGCCACTGAGATTATTCCTAATCCCCTAGCTCTCTTAGGCTTGTATACTTTTGTTTACTTTACTTAAGCAAAGCAATTTTATTTGATTCTCCAAACAAAAGGAAGCCTTTTAGTATTCTTTCAACATCCTTGGTCATTTCTTTAGAGAGGAAAATTTGCAAGGAATGGTAAATGTGAAGGGAATTAAGAATCGAGTCCATAAGTTGCACTATACTAGTAAAGGATAATGATTACACTAACTATTCGCCTCTTTCTAAATCTTCTCAAAAAGAGGGATATACACCTTTTGAGATCCTTTAAGGGTAACTCTAGCTTCATTTGGTTCAAAAAGTCAATCCTCTTATCCTCTTTTATATTTTTTTTCCTTTAAAGAAAAATGGATGAAGTTATATGAATAAACCACCTAATCACTAATGCACCTATTTTAGCCACCTTCACCTTTTCTTTTCCCTAAGTCTCTCACCTTCTTTTTCATAGATTAACCCTCTTCTATATCCTTTTGTTAACATTTCCTACCTTCTTTCTCCACCCATTTTCCTTTTTTTTATCATTACAAGCCAACTTATCATCTTCTTCTCATCATCAAACCATCTTAATTCTCTGTTGGTCTCTACTTTCTTTATATACCTTTAGTAGATTAAGTTTTCCATATGAAGAATCAAGATAGTCCAACTCTAAGTTAAGCACACTGAGAAAATGGTGCCATAAATATCTAATTTGAATTAAATAATTTAAGGATCACTAGGAAGGATAAGAAATCATAAATGTAAAAACTATGAGTGGAGACATCTGAGGCGAAACCCAACAATATTCATTTTTTGGATTATGTTTTAGCTTTGATTAGAATTAAATTATTTTTCTAAGTCATATTTTTCGTAATCATTGAAATATTCTCATAACTAAAAACGAGCTTTTATTTTTTATGTTTGCTTTGTAAAAATTATGATCATACTTGTTAGTTGCTAAAGTTATTGTTTATTCTAATCATATAACTTTGAAGTACTTTCTCACCAAGAAAGAAAAAAATTTGAGGTTAATCATGTGGATTGAAGAATTGGACTTACTATAACTTATATGGCTATATATGGGAGTGTGTAACTCACTAGAAATATGTACAAACTCAAAGACGTTGTTTCAAGCAACCCTCAGACCTACATGCCTGTATGGAGACTTACACAACCATGTAGGTGACTACATGATCGTGTATGTTGACCATGTAACTCATTGGGATTGTGTAACTCATTTGATTTTTGCTAAATTAATATACACGGTCACTTACATGCTTGTGCATCTGACTGTTTATAACCATATAACCATAATTTTGCACTATAAAAGCATATTTAAGAGGCCAAAAAGTGTACAAAGAGATTATAGACTTAAAAGGAGGCAAATTTCCTTCCCTTTAAGAGTTATGAGGAGTTAAACTTCATCTTTCCAATTCAAAGGAGATATCAAGGTCGACAAATATGTTCCTTAGTTAATCTAGTGATGTTGTTCTTAACTCTTTTGAGATTGACTTTTTTATTTTGTGTTTAATTAATGTTTTGGATTTATACATGAATGTTTTAGGTACCTCTATTAGATTTTTTTTGGATGGACTCATTGCCAAAATCTAGATTGTTATACGTAACCATTGTTAATCTAATTCATATGTGATAAACTAATGGTTGTTCTTCATTAAGGATAATGTTTCATAGGTTAAATGACTCGAGCCTATATGGTTGTTGCTTAGATTAACTTAATTTCCTATTGCATAATGTGGCCTTCACACTAAATCTTTAGAACTTATTCTAGGTTGTCTAATAGCTAGACCTAATTAAAGACCTTGTTTTAATTAGATACAACCTAAGGGAAAGCTAGGATTAATAGATCTTTTTATTGATTTATGGATAATAGTTTTAAAGAGATGTACAAGAACAATATGACAATCGATTATGCATATTCATACGAAGGCTAATATTGCATGAAACACTTTATATTATGAGTAACTTCATAGAGAGCACTTTGAAGTCTCTCTAGTCCCTTCCTAACCTCTTATGTTACTAAATTGGGACCATTCAATTTATTAATATTAATCAGTTTACTTTCAACTTGCTAAAGCTTCCTTTGATGCTTGCATTGATCACCTTTCAAATTGCTAGCCCAAACCCATCTATCTCAGTCAAATAACTATTACATTGGATGGGAAATTCCTTCTATGCTGATTGAACATACATTATACTAGGATAGGGGTATGATCAGGAAGCAAGTGATTATTGAAAGATGCCTTACTCTCTGAAGAGTTCTACATCCATATTTCACTAACCACTTGTTAAGTAAACACCAAAAGATATGTTAAAAAGTGTTTAAGCACTAATCCCCCAGAGCTTAAGTTTATGTAGGTATCAAGAGTACATTGATTTTTTTTTTGCCTTTTATGTCAATATTAAGCAGCATCAAAGGAAAACCAATAATTGTTATAACCTCCATTGATATCAATTAAGGAACAACAATGCTATCTCCAATAATTTACTTGAAATGAAAAATCGCCAAGAGCCCTCACCTAAGCCAAATAAGGAGATCGGTATCAAAATACCAATTGTTGATCCAAGGAAGTAAAGGAGGTAACTATTGGTAGTACATTAAAAGAGGTATATTCTTACTTTTATATTGATAAAATTTAATCATATTGACTTACATACATATTTAGGATTGAAAATGTTATACGAGGATAATAAACATTGCTCATTGTTTTTATAGATTTCTTGATGAAAACTTTGCCCATATGATAGAATCTTTGTGAAAGGGGAGAGGGGAGTTTTTTTTTTCTTTTTGACACTTGTGGATTTATTAATCATATACCTTTTATGTTAAAAAAAAAGGGAGACAAAAAGGTGATATTAAAACTTGATCATTTCATAATGCATGACTTAATTGGGAGCATGCATTACAAGTTGCATTATCATGAAGAGAAATTCACTCATTGTCATTTATTTTCTTCAGTATCATAAAAAAATCACCATTAAAAGGGAGAGATTGTTCCACCAAAAGAGGTTCTATCCTGTAGTTTTGATGATAATAAAATATATTAGTAATAATATTTTAATCCTTGTAGATATTAGTAAGTTCATATATAGAAAGAAGATCAAGATTAATGGAAAGGTAAGTGATCAAAATAACTAATTGAACAATCAAAGGGCGAAGAAAATGAGCAAAATGGAGAACATATTCAATTTAAGTGAAGAACTAAGAGTAAGTAGAAATAAAGCATATCAAGACTTAAGCAAATTATTGCAATGCTTCTTATATCCTTATCTTTGTTGTTTTAATGGATTAGAGTCTTAATTGATAGAAGAGGAAAAAGAAGCAGACGAGTACAATTTATGTATTAAGTTGCATCTCCATCTCTAAAAGAAGCAACTAGATCGATTATTGCATGATCATTTAAATATAGGGAATAATGCATAAATCATTTAATAATCAATATGCAATTAGTTTTGATACTTAAAAAGAACTTGCGATCATTAAAAAAACTTTTAAAGAACTTTTGAAATGGTTTTAAATTAATTTTTTTGTCAAAGGAATGTGTTTTGATCTTTAAAAGAACTTAAGAAGAACTAAAAAAAACATGTTTGAGGAAATTTGGCAGACCAGTGTGGAGATCTTAGTGACCAATATTAGGGTTTTAGATATATTGAATTGCCAATGTAATAGTGAAGTCAACCAATAACTTTTGAGAACATGTATCAAGACTTTGATAACTTTGATCAATCAATTTAGCACATTGATCAACCAATGTACCACAATGGTCAACTATATAGAATGCTCAACTAATTGTACTATTGTTTATCATCGTAATAGCTAGTTTTTTATTATAACAATTATTTTAGGTTGTTTTGAGTTTATATAAACCATATATGAGTTAGAAGAAGTAGGTTGGGTATACTAGAGAGTTGTTAAAAGTATTGAGTGGTTAAAGAGTGCCTATGAGCATTATATAATACATTTTTAACCTTTGCTCATTTGTCTAATCAAGATAGGGATGTTCTAAGTTGTATATTTGAGCAATTTTTAAAATTTAGAAAAATTGCTTAGGATACACATTGTGAGAGTTCCTCTTGACCTTGAATAAGATTTATAGAGTTACTTTTCACTGATGATAAAGAAAGATATTTGTAAATGTTTCTTTTTACCTGTGGTAAAGAAGATGTTGTGTATTTTAAATGCTAGTACTATAAACAAATTATGAATTAGATCAAACAACTAGTAATCCTTCAACAAGTAAATAGGAATTGGGGAGAGATACCTACTTGACTTTGTAAGCACAGGAGATGGATGGATCCAATTTGGGTTATAACAAATCTAGCCTTAGCTTCATGGTACAAGCCTCTGGTTGGAAAGAAACAATAGTATCTTCAAGAACTAGGTAAAGAAAAGAGAAAAATTAAATTTTATCATCATTAACCAATTAAGGGAGCAAATCTTCACCTTAAAACTCCACAAGAACCCATCACTGTCTGCATCACTAAGAGGACGATCTGAATTAGGAATGCTACCCTAATCACAAAGAGAGGAATGATATCATGTATCATTTCTAGAAGCCAAAAGATGTTGAATGAATGAGGACCCCTTGATACTAAACATTGACAGATTGAATGAGTTTTCTAGTTGCAGAGAATGATTATAACAAATGTTGTCATATCACTTAATATAGGTCTATGTGATAGTAAAGGTTGGGACACTTCACCTGAGAAAAACTAGCATTATATTTTATTTCAATTTATTTTGAAAATCTCAATACAATTTAATGTCTCAAAAAGAAGATGTTGTATGGAGGGTTCCTTTTCACCCATTAAAAGATGAAAATAATGACTTCTTAAGTGAAACTTGGGGAGTAAATATAAGGTAAAGATTGTTTGGTCGAACCACTATAATTCAATCTTATCTCTCTTTTTTTGGCTTTTTACTATTATTGTGCTTGTTTTATAATTATGTAAATTTGACATAACGATTCATCAGCTTAGAAGCAGGAAAAAATTGAACATGCATAATTTGGGGACCAACAAATATTCTTTTCATAAAAGAGAAATAAAACATGTGTTAGCTTTACTGTTTAGTTAATATCGTATTTGGATGGATTTATATAAGAACAATTTAGAATTTGTCTAATTTCAATTTGAATATTAAAATTATGATCTTATCATAATTTTAGTTGTACAATAATTATTTTAAAAATTTTATCTTTAGTATTGAGCATTACATATAATTAATAAATACATGAAGATAAAAAAGTATTTATTAAATAACAGAACAATATCATACATAAATTGCAATCAACCAATTGATTGTAAAGTAAAAAACTAACAAAACTACTATACAAGACTTAGCCTTCTATCATATTGAACTCCAAGGCTCACCTTGAAAATGGTATAACTTAGTTTATGACGTGATCAATGATTTTAAAGGCTTTTGCATGGAAAATAGAAAACTAAGACCTTGGTTGCCATTGGCACTTCTCCAAAACCTTTTTCTTATACGTTCACGTGTTCCTATGTAATTGTTGCAAAAATTTTAATTTTTTTAAGAGTTAAATTATTATCAGTGCCATTTTAAAAATGTTAAAATATAACATGATGTCATAGGTAAAAAGTAAGTACTAAATTAAACTCTTTAAGAAACACTGAAAGGAAATCTATACTTTTTGCCCTTGGAGGCAATTCATACCTTGAGAATACATCTTGCCAATCTTTTTAAACAATATTTTCTCCTCCTCTTCATTTCTACTGTACTTTCCCTTCTATTTCATCTCCAACTCTTCCAATTTTTAATCTTCACTTTAAATCTCTCCTCTTTGCTTTTACAGATAAGGAATGCAACTTCCGAATGATTCCAACTTTCAATCAAAAAAGTAGCAAGTAGTAATTCTTCAACCAATTTTAAGCCTCAACAAAATCCTGATAATTGAAATAAAGGTAACATGCTTTCAAATTTCAACAGTTTATCATAAAAATTTTAAATTCGAATCTAGAATTGCAATTCCAATTCCAACTTCAATTGAATATCAATGCAAGTCCAATTATGGAAACCAGATAGAGTAGAGGTTTTGCTAGAAAGCAATAGTTTCCTCCAAGACATCAGAAATTTTTCGGTCAAGATACGTCTTAAGTCAGACCAGTAGCAATCTGTAAACTTTCCTTGTAAGCGAAATATTTCGAACGCTAGGGCACTCTTAACATCTAGATCATTAACACAACACAATAAACATACTAAGCCCTGAAGGGGTATTAGATAACCGGGCTGACAATCAGCAAATAATCAAATGCCATAACAACCCATGGGTTACCACAACCTACTCACTATTAACATCCTAAGGACAGAAACACAGATGTGCTGCGCTGTTCATCTTTCATTAACAACCGGCTGCTTTCAGGAAGTTGTCGAAAGGACTAGCAGGAGGCAGCCTCATAGCTAAGCTCGAGTCCATCGGTCTCAAAGATCCCTGAACACAACCACAGATATATATCAAGATTACTAAGCTGTAGCAGTTTGTAAATGTGTGCAAATACAAGTGAACAGAAATGGTATTGTATTGTACTACAGTCAGTCAAATATTTAACAAACCACCATATGAGCTACTGCAAGTGTAATTGAACTGAGCTAGATTCTTAACACACCCAAGTACATAGGAATCTAGCTCTAATGGCAATGTTGCACCTCAAAGAAATTCTAAGATGATATGCAACTCCATATATTTTGTCAGACCTTCAACGGCACAGGGCGTCCATTTGTAGGATGTGCGAGTAAAACTTTGTCAGCTGCTCTAGCATGACAGTTTTCTTGCACCAACCAATTAGAGAGTTTCTTCCTCGTACCAGTTCCCAAAGCTTCACACTGTTTAGCCATGGTATCATATGGGAGAGGTGATGTGGAGACAGATGTCCCTACAACTTGACCAGCTACCTCTAGTGCCTGAATCAAAGTAGTCAAAATGTCAAAAACTATATGGGCTTATAAACAAATCAATTGTACTTGCTTCTGCACAAACAATGACAGAGAGGAGGTGACTTTTCAGAAGTAGGATTACCGATTCCAGTAGCTGCCCAATGCTGATAATGTGGGAGACAGAAGGGGATGATGGCATCTTGGGAATAAACCGAGACAAATCTGCAACAGATGCTTCACTTGTCACATCATCCTGAACTAACGATGTCAGAGCATCCTGCAAAACAGAAAGTTGTTGGCCGTGTTTTCTAAACTTGTTTTTATGTTCGATCATGAAATAATCATGAATGTTAAACTCATACATCATCAAACGAGAGCGATTCCTTTGAATGGGAAACAACTTTACTGTGGTCTATGTCAAGTACTAGTTGCGGACCAAACATGAAAGCTTCATCAGGCACAAATGGTTCTGACAACTGTCTAGCCAATTCATCCACCCCCACCTTAAAAAGGACATATAAACATCAGAAAGAGAGAGAGAGAGAGAGAGAGAGAGAGAGAGAGAGACCACTACTAAAATTGCTTACCTCCACAGTCTTGGATAAATTCAAAGCTAAGAGATCAATTATTCCCTTGTTTGATTCAAATAATCTTTGTAACTCACGAATTGATGCCATAGCTAGCTGATTGTCAGTAAC
Organism: Erythroxylum areolatum; assembly: GCA_024520975.1. NCBI lineage: Eukaryota > Viridiplantae > Streptophyta > Magnoliopsida > Malpighiales > Erythroxylaceae > Erythroxylum > Erythroxylum areolatum. The sequence continues at coordinate 43,714,049 of JANIJH010000006.1, forward strand.
AGATCCATATTCTCCTATATCTGTGAAAGGCTTTACGTGTACTTGAAAGTTGGTGCCAATAGCCAGGAAGGGATCAAGCTAGTCAAAAGAAAACAATTTCAGTTAGTCACTGCTCATCTGCTGTACTTTGGAAATTGAATTCCAGTTAGCTGGCTAAATGCTTTTAGAAATTGATTTCCAGTTAGCTGACTAACAAACATCTAGAGATGGCAAAAGTACACTAGCCGGGGCCCAGTCTGGTCAGACCCAAAGTCAATGGAGTTAGCCCGAGTTAACCGGGATTCAGACTAGGCTCAGGCCAGGCCGAGCTCCAACTATATATAAAGAAAAGATTCTGATTTCACTTCTCTCATCTGTTCTTTCTGTAGCTTTCATCTTTCTTCCTCTTCCACAAAATCGCAACTCTTTTTTAGTAAGAGAAAGACAGCAGAGACATCCCAAGCATGGGTGGTGGCCTTGGAAGGTGACCAATGTTGTTGTTGTGGTGACCAGTGCAGAGCTTGGAAATCCTCATGGTGATGGTTATACAAGCGGAGCAGATATTTCGCAATTGCTGATCAGTGTTGTTCCATTTGTTGTCTTTGCATTTTAGTAATTTCTTAGTTGCTTTTCGTTAATTTCTTCTCCAAATCCTATTTTAAGCTCTTTTCCTAGCACCAAATCTTTCTCATGCAACTTGGATTCTAAAACATTGGAGAGGGGTTGATGTTGATCAAATTTTTATAGGTTAGGTTGGATTGGGAGCTGGACAGTTGGCCCTTTGGACTGCTCAAAGCCTGATCAGGTTCGAGCTCAAATGAGCCAAGCCTGATTGGGCCTTAGGCTGGGCTCAGGCCACCTATAAGGGGCATTGGACCAGGCCTGGACAGCCCCAGGCCCGGCCCATCCCAGCCCACTGCCAACACTACAGACATGGTAAAGTAAATTTTGTGGAATTAAAAGCTTCACAAGGTAGAATCAATAACGAAAACCCTCAACCATTTACGAAGTTTCAACTAATACAATCAAGTTTGAAAGATAGAAGACTCACATTTGATGGAAGTAAGGATTTAATGAACTCGTTCAACTCAGCAACTTGATATATTTTGGCTGCAGACATCAGCATGCCAATTGATAATCCAAATATCGATCTCTTACATGCAGGAGTTAATGTCCCTGAGAAAAGATAGCATAAACACATGAGTTGCAGATGTATTTTACCTGACATTGAATAGACGTTTCAGAAAGAAGAGCTTCTACCATTGTTGGAATCCAAGGCCAAATTTGCAAGAGAGAGGGGAAGCTGGAAGAAGCGGACTACAAGAAGGTCATTTGTATTCTGCATATTACAAATTCCAAAAGAGTTACTAAATGTTTAAAGAATGATATACCTAAAATCTCAAATTATAGCTTTAAGTAACCCCAAAACCATGATTAATATCCCGTGATCATCACGATTGTCCTCATCAAGATTTTTATAAGATTCCATGTAGCCAACCAGGACCGTAAATGAGACAGATCCTAAACAATAGAACAGGTTTAGCTTAAGGATAAAAGATTAAGCTGCAGCAACAAACAGAAAGGAAACTAGGTGCAATTGTATTCCAGTCATGCAACAGGAGAGTAAAGGCAGTGGTAGCGAGTGATTTCTGCATTGTCATCAGCTACTTTAACAAGACATTCCAACATCAGGATTTAACGAGTATAACAACCATAACAGCATAAAACAAAAAGAAAACAGCATAGGATTTTTAAGTATGATATAGTGTCTATTCTTCATTTTGTAACAGCAAAACTTCCAATATGTTCAAAGACTTAGTTTTCAACAGAAACATCTCATTAATAAATAAAACAATAAAGTTTGAATCTTACTTTCAACCGTGAAGAAACAACTGTCAACACAAAAGAATGAGCTATAGCTTCAAAATTTGAGGGCATGTTATCTGAAAGGTTCACTTGTACCCAGAAGGCAGACAGCAATTGGCCTATTTGATCCTCATTAAGCTTCACTACATGTAGTTCCTGCAAAAAGCATCACAACACATAAGTGTTGCTGTGGCAAAGTAGCTTACAAGCATATGCCAAGCATACAGAACATAAACTGGAGTTGCTTACCCCCTCAGAAAAGCTGGATGTAACAGCAGTCCTGTCAATTATTGAATTGATCGAGTAAAAATTGGAGGAATTCTTTCGAGTCAAGCATTGTTTCCAATCTTCGTCCATGCTTTCCAATTCCTTATACTCACCATGCACATTTTTTCCATGCCTTTCAATTTTACCATCTTTCTCTCTACGGAGCCTTTCAAGTAGCGATGTTATTGAAGCAAAAGCTGATGCAGTATCTGAATGCCATTTTCGCAATTCACAGATGGAACCTAACTGCAAAGAAGCTTCGCGCTGGAGTTGAATAGAGCTGGGCATGAGAAGGATGGAAAATATTCGGTGTGCCCCAACTCGAACCTCAAGATCTGGATGTACCATTACTTTCAAAAGTTGGATTAGAAGTTCTTCAGGGAAGACCTAAAATCAAGTTATATACAAGTGAGCAAGTATGAGCGAACATGCAGACAAAATTGAGTATAATCATACAGGATAGGCAAATAATTCATTTCATAATAAAAAAGATGAGCAATTAGAAAATCCACGACTTAATGTTGTATTTGTTCAATAAAGAATATCACTAACCAACAAAAACTCATATATTGATCATTGTACATCCTGGAAAATAGAAGATATAAGATTGAATACCTGGCAGTCGTTGAAAAAAATACACAAATGAATGCCATGAAAATAGTAAATTGATCTAACCTGCAGCGAAAGTGAAGGTGATGACAAAGAGATCACATGAGCAAGAACAATGAGGGACCCAATTGTTGGACGGGCAACAACTCCAGCAGATGCTAGCTTTTCCAGTGTTATGGCCATCATGTCAAATAGGGGTCGTGTATCACCAATCTAATCTCAACAAAAGAATACATAAAGAAGTTGATTCAAACACAAAACTAAGTGCTACTCAGGAAGATTGTAACTCTCAGCTTCCACAGGAGGGAAGAGGGATTTTGCAGTTCAAGTTACTACATGCATAGCTCGTCTTGACCAGACAAATGCCTAGATCCCCAAAACAAATTTACTGTCAAGAATCAGTCATGTAAAATCTTAAAGCTTACCCCTTTAGCAATTTCAAGCAAGCAAAATTCAATGGAGTTCTGGAGTGATATATTCAGGTTTGACTCTTGGTCTCCTGCAGATTCAACTGTTGCTTGAAGACTTTTTCTCAAATGTCTGCACAGATCACTCACAATGCTAATTTCAACCAGCACTGCTTCAGATCGTATTTGCCTAGCTAAAGCTGCAGCAAGTTGAATGACATGGGATTTGAGTTGTGGATCATGTGCTATATTTTTGTGGTCCAGATGGCGTATAACAGCAGCCAAAACCAATTGTTGATCCCCTGGAGTGAAAGAAACATTAAAAATCACACAGTTGCAATTGTTTTTTTCCTGGGGAGTATTTGCAACCCTAAATTCAAGAAAGGGCTGGACATGCATAAGCTAAACATAATGAAAAGGCATAAAGAGTATTCAAGATACCTGAAGTTTCCAAAAAGTAGCACAGGTCTGACATAACAATCATGGCCAGACCTTGTCGAGGAACCCAGTGCCTCCCAGAATCAAAGTAGTTAAACATTGGGTCAAGAACTCTGCGCATTGTTGTCCTCTCCTTTGCTAGCTCAACCATTCTTTGAATACACACTTGAGCCCATACTCTGGGTGTCTCAAATTCTTCTCTAAAAGATAAAATGCATTGGAAATAGGAAGACAAAGAATCACTAAACTGGGATTAAGTATAGAAGAGTTTACGAAAATTACCTTGTCAACTGAGAAGGATCTATTTTTTTAGTTTGTTGTCTCATAAGTATGCAGCTAGAGTTAGCATCTGTATCAACAACAGGAGTTCTGCCCTCACATCTAACTACTTCATCCACCCAGTTATGTTGTGGCTCCTCTCTCCCATCATTATTTTCTACATGCAACTCCGGCTCATAGTTATCCAACATTGCATGAACAATCTGCGGAAATTGTTTCAAGCATGATTTAAAAAATAATAATAAGTATACAGAGTAATAGCAGCAAGTGAATGCCAGCTATAGCTTGATAAGAATTCACCAGTCCTACTTGGCTCGATTTGTTACTTATCTGCAGGCTAAATCATGGTCAAGAATTGCAACTAGCTTTTTAAAACATAAATGTCAGTAACACCAACAGAAGCAAATGGCTAAGCGTGAAACATCAGACAATGTTACTATATATTACAAGATTGTTGACAGTAAGTCAATTTCCATAAAGTAAATAATCATGTAAAGCAACAGATAACCACTCAAAGCACATACCTCATCAAAAGCAGCAAAGATGTATGAAAACTCTGTCATGTACCAAACCTATCAAGAGCAAACCACCAAATAACATAAGTTAAATACCAAGAATTCTATAATCATTGATATGTAGCAAAATGGTGATTAATATTTTAAATTAATTTATTTATATGTGAAGAATATAACAATGAGCAAATACCATAGCTGAAAGGCACTGAAGGCTATAAGCTTTCAAACGGCTAGTATGATGTTTTTCTCCATTCTCACATGCCAGCTTACATACTCTTGGAACGAATTTCTCAATTGTATGTGTATATGTACCATCTGCCTGTTTGAGCATCAGAGTACAGTAAAGTGATAAGTTAAATTATCATCTAAAATAATTATAACTAGAGTTACTTCATAAGAAGAGAGATTTACTAAAGGGTTGATATTAACAGAAGCTGATTCATCTACTTCCCAGAGCTGAAATAGGTTCTGGAACAAATAATTGTAGGTAAATAACTAATTGTGAAATTATACTAACAGCCACTGTTAGATCAACATAGCCATCTTCTAGCATCATCTGTGGTATCTTCTGTACCTTACTCATCCAATTATTAGCATATCATCTGAAAAACCATTGAGTTTAGACATAATCTACCTGACTATAAATGAATGTTGTTAAGGTTTGGCAACCAAGGATCAGGCAAGCTTCTTGCTTAGATTTGTCCAACAGTTCATTGACCACATTTAACAAATTGATTGCAAAGTATGCCCTGAAAATTCCAAGATATGGCATTATAACAGAAACATAAATTCTCAGCATTTAACTTTAGGTGTATGCAGCAGAAACAAACACCATTAGTTAGATTTGCCAGAGGACAAGCTAAATGAAAAGACTAAAAAGTTTCACAATCTCACAGATAGACAAATATAAAAACCAAATCAACTAATTAACAGAGTAAAATGCCATTCAGCAGCCTTATTAATCACATAAGTAAACTACATCATCAAGCTTTTTCGTGGACAGACATGAACATGTGGTCAAACATGTGGAATTTTGGGGCCAATTTAGATGTAAAGCAGAGTATTGATAGCAAGAAATTAAAACAAAAAACAAAAAAAGGCAACAAGTACTTACATCTGCTCTTTACATATAGAAACCATTTTGTTGTACGCCTCAGCAACAATATTGATGAACTTGACTTGTCCACTTCGCAGTTCTTTGTAACATCTTTCCTCAAGATATTTTGCAATCTATTTAAAATAGCACCAGCAAGAAGTTACAGGTTCACTCTCTACCTTCAAGGCTTGAAAAACGTTTTATAACACAGCAGTTATGCATAAAGACAGCACCTTTGGAATCCTCAGTGGGTTTTTTGCAGCATATTCACATAGTTTGACAATTTTTCTTTCATTTACAGTACCATCCTGCAAAATATTGTGAAGGCTTCAATTTTTGTTCCCACAAAAAAGAATAACAGTGAAGCTAAAACAGATGGGTTGTACATAGTGCTAACAGATTTCCAACTACACTGCTTCTAACAACTCTTCTACAGAAATAGAGTAAGTACACTGCATTAATTGATTAAATGCAAACAAAGGCATTTTGAAACATAAAACAATAGGTCGCTCCAGAAAAGTCTCTGAATGTGACCTGTTCCATCGCATGATAAAACCTTTCATGGTAATATCACTATTCACTACATCCACATATGTCGACACTCTGATGTTCCAGACACAAGTAAAATTGCAATTTGAGAACCGTATATTTCCTAGGCGACAGCTTAGTATCAATTGATCACACGTCTTCTCAAACCACCAAGGCATTGTTGAGAGAAAAACGACTCACTGGGGACTTAGGGAAGATCTCCGAAAGCAATTTCTTATATCGCTTTACAGGTTGCCGAGATCTGGACCTCAATGCAGGACAGCATATGCACATGCTTTCGCAAGCAGGGAATATCTTCCTGGAAACGAGCCCCATTTCCTGGCCATAACGATCAAAAGAGGAGAACATAATGAGAAACCCAACTAAGATCTTCTGTTGCAAACTCGAGTCGTAAACAAATTCAACCTTGAATATAGTTAAAATCTGTTCAAACCAAGTAAAGTGAAGCCACCGGTATGAATGAAAGCAAGATGATCCACACGTACAAAGCAAGCGAGGAAGAAGTTGTAGAAAAGCAAACTAACCGTTCTTCATGATTTTGTCTTTAAAACCAGGAAAAGAGATAACCAGAAGGCCGTAATTTAAATTATGTGAAACAGACACAAAGGACCAGCAGGAAAACCAAAAACGCATCATACATTTACATGTAGATCGAAAACTGCAAGGAGAATGCCAATGTAACGCATACAAAGAAACAACACGCACCTACAAGCTACAGCAACGTACCAACTCGTATCCGAGCTAAAACTTGGCTGCACCAAAAAACAAGCACCCGATAAACATCAAGTCGGTGTGGCATTTACGGCACCAACAAGAAGAAAAAGAACAACCCAGAACAGCAAATTTAGAGAACACAACCCACCAACAAAAAGCATGAAAACAGAAGAGTGCATAAAAGAAGGGCAGAGAAGGCAACGTACCTATCCGGTGTGGCTGAGCCTCCGCAGAGGCAACAGATCTACGAGGGAAAAAAGAAGAGAGAACACAGGAGAAGGAGAACGAGCAAAGCAAGAGCAGGAGCAAAACAAGGTGATATCGGGGAGAGCGCGTGGCTTAAGGGGAAAAAAAAATTAAAGAAAGGGACGTTTGAGAGAGAGGGAGCACGTGAAGTATGTCAGTATTGAGCAGCTTTAAGTGTGGAAGACTAAAACTTGTTTTTAAGTTGCAAATTCAAAACTTTTGTCTTTGAATGAAAGGCTATGCATTAGGATTTCGTCAGAGGCTCTCACTTCAAAGTTTAGGAAAAGCTTTAATTTTTATGTAATTCAAAATTTGGTATGCCTAGGGGTGAGCATTATTTGGATCGGTCTGATTATCCAGCCCAGTCTGAATTAATTCGGGTAAAGAAATTACCTAATTCGGATAATTCGGGCCGGCCCGGATATTACCCGAATTATTTTCGAGTCGGGATGAGTAACTCCGAAAAAATTCGGGCCGGCCCGATTACCCGAATTAGGTTTAAAAAAATTATAAAATAGGGTAATTAGGAT
>JANIJH010000006.1:43723877-43737205 GCA_024520975.1 Erythroxylum areolatum
CACAAAATGCATGAACGTGCAATTGCATTACTAAGCTCTCACTAAACACCCATATTTCCTATTTTACCCTTCCCGCTAGTACCGGGATGTTACACTAAACTACTAAGCAAATAACTCACCAACTAATGCAAAATGAACCAATAAATTATTACTGCAAAGACTATTAGATTATTAATTATAATATGTTCAATTTTACCATAACAGTATCCTTTTACACTTTTCAAGAGCCTTCAGATGGTTCAATCCACATGACATCTTTTCTGTACAAAAGTTACATATACAAGATGGCATGACAATTGACACACACACACTTAATATATATATATATATATATAATGTATGATGATCCATGAATGGAGAGTACCATCAAATGGTAATTAAGATATATGCTAGAATAGATATTTCAATATAGATGCCCTGAAAAGCTCTTTTATTCGGTACAAAAGGAAGGAAAACTGATGTATGCAATAGGGAATCTTCTTGAGCACTAGAAAAGATATTGCTTTTACAGGAAAAGATATTCCTTTTAAAGGAACATGAAAGGGAGAAAGGAAAGAAAGCTGATGAGAAGTTACACGGTCAATTGCTAGGATTCGTTGTGCTAGACATTCACATTTTTTGTTTTTATATTCTCAGTTAAGTCTAAAGATCCTGAAAGAGCAATTTTTTAAAATTGAAAATGCATCAGACTCTTAAACTAAAAGGCTTTGAGGGTAGTTGTGAAGGTTAAGAGGCCTCCATCTTAGAAACTGTTTAAAAAAGGACAAATTGCAACCCTTCCCTTTCTCTTTCTCCATTACATCAAAACAAAGATATATGCAGAATATTCACCATATAACATGAAGTGGGAGACTGGATCTGTCATTAGTGCACTGGAACATTATAATATGTCATTGATCATAACATATGCCTAATTTCAATAATTTCCCTAAATCATGGTAGATATTGACATCTTAACATCCCTACTTGAATATTACGAATCAATTGCATCTCTAAACAATCTCCAATTGACCTTTACCCATTTGACTCCATACACAATCTTCTTTAACATGGACAGAAAACTCAACAATATGATCAATGATTTTACTATCATGCAATAAGACATTGACGAAATCAGTCAAACATTTTAATTAAACTTCTTTAACATTGCAAATGCTTCCCTTAAGTCATTCACGTATGTGTACACAACAAACAAAGTATATTCTCAGATCAAGGTAAGATAAAGGACTTACCACTTTCACCAGAAGTCGTCTAATTTCAAGTTTCTGATTGCGACTCCTAACAATGCTGCTGTTTCTGTAAAAGCAGAGAAGAGGAAAACTGATTTTAATTCAAAATGGGCTTTCAACACTTTCGATTTTCTTGATGGAAAAACCCAATGAACAGAACGTAATGCCTCACCCAATCAATACCCATCAACAAAACCAAATCCTTTACCCCTTTGACACCCATCAACGAACCTATACGAAACCCATTACGTATTCCAGAAGAACAAAAATGATGGGATGAAAAGAGTCTTACCTAGAAGAGAGGCTCGAGTGTTGAACGCTGGGTTGGCTTGAAGGGAGAGTGACGTTTCTAAAGACGAAGAAGATGGAAGAAGACGAGGTGCGACAGAGACGAAGCAGATGGAAGAAGGAGGTGCGACAGAGTGCTGAACGGTGTAGGTTTTGTCACAAAAATAGGGTGATTTTTGTCATTTCTCACTCTTGTCCGTAGGACAAATTTTTTCTGTACCTCAGTTTTGAAACGGACAGAAATTTCTGTCCTTGTCCTCTGAGGACAGAACAAAAACTGTTGAGGACAGCAACCAAACAGGCGAAGGACAGAACTTTTGTGTTCTTGTCCATTGTCCTCACCCCTGAGGACACTAACCAAACGCAAGGTTAGCCTTGAGAGGATCAACTGCCCTAAACTAGTCACCTAGAGATAGAATGATCAACTATTACCTTAACATTAAATTAAAACAATGTGGTATAACACGGTGGCCACGTGCAAATATAGCTAAACAAGAATATCTAAGCAAAATTCCAGGCACCAACCAAATAACTTTAGTTCAATGAGTGAGCAGTGGGTCGAAGAAATAGCAAAGCAGATCACGACTGTAGCCTTTGTACCACTGATGATTGTGATCTTACGTTAAAACTCCCCAACCCCAAGTTTATAGTTATTCATCCAAATTGCCATGAGGATTGTAGGCTAAGCCTAGATCAATTAGGCCTCAAGCCCTAATAGTGAGTCCGACTCTAATCCAAGACTTGACAGATTTTACAAATTTAAATGACATTGTTTTGTTTTAGAAACAAAATTTTATTCAAAACTTTTTTTTACGAAATAAAACGACGTTATTTTAATCTAGATTAACCTTTAATATTTTCCCTACCTTTTCCTTCTCTCCTGTGTCATTCTCTTTCTCTACCTTCAGACTTCAGTCTCTCTCTCTTCCCTCTATGACCATTCTGCTACCTGCTGCTCACTTTGCTTTCCTCTTCCAGTTTTCCCACTCCCTTCCACCTCCCCTTTGCAGTGCCACCTCGCTCCCCGCTTCCCCACTGCCATCTTTTCTTCCTTCTTCACCACCTACTCACCATGGTAAAGTTTCTTCGTCTTATTATGGTTTTCAATCTTTTCATTGAAGATTGAATTTGCAAAATATTGGAATTTTTGGTATTGTTGCCATCTTGGGGTACTTTTGTAGATTTATATAATCACATACATGGGCATGTATATGACCATATTAGTGACTATAAAGTGAATTTTTGAGAACTTATACAGTCATATACATATTTGTTTATTTACTTATACAGTCACATACACATTCATGTAAGTAACTGTCACAAAAACTTCACGGTGAATTACATAGTCACAATACACGACTATGAATGTGATCATATAAATTAATAGGTGTAAATTATACTATGTTTTGATAGATGTTTAAGTGTGCTTTTAAGTATTTCTTAGATGATTATCATTTATACAGGCTTAGAATTATGTTATTATTAGTGTTTGTTTATATTCAAAGTGTTTATATAGTTTTGAACATGATTTGGATCTTAATTTTAAGTTTCAAGAGGTGTTTGATGTGTGTTTGAGTATATGGAAACATGAAGTTAAAGAAAAGAGAAGAATTAGAAGCATATAAGTAGGCCATGATCGTGACTTGTCTTCCCACGATAATGACAGAGAGTGCAAATAGCTATTTTGACGAATTTTAACTTTTCTAGCACGAGACCTTTTTTGTAGTTTTGACGTTTTGAGGTTATTTTTGGAACCAAATTAAGTGGGGTAAACTCTAAAAAGAACCTTAGAAACTTCAAGAATTATTTAAGAACATTAAAAACTCATAAAAGGGTAGCCACCATCTTCCAAAGTGAGAGAGTAAGAAGGAGGAGCAAGAAGAGCAATCCAGAAATTTCATATTTTAAGTTTGAGTTCAAATCAAGTTCTTTCTTTCTTTCCTTTGTTTATTTCATTAAACTTGATGTGTAACTTGGATTTGAATATGTTATTTATGTTTAGGATGCTCTAATTATCATATTTAGATATATTTTGGATTTGTTTTGTGACTTGATTATTGTTGATTTCAGTTTAATTTTCTGGTATTGTGATGTTTGGGTATGCTAATCTTCGATAATAAATCGAGAAAGTGAGTCGAAAATAATATAATTGTTTTCTGACTTGTGTATTTAATAAACGACATTGTTTTGAAACTGATGTTTTTATTACGTATTTTGATAAATGATATTGTTTTCAACAAAACTACACTTGAAATTCAAAGGATAATGTTTTATTTTCTGAAATTACATTTTTGAATAACTTTACATTTGAAGTGCAAAAGATGACTTTTATTACATGAAATAATATTTTGGAATTTACATATGCATAATCGAGTCATGTATGCTACGTGTATTTGTTCTCTTCTGGCTTAAAGTCATGAAACGGTTTCATTTTATTGGTTGGACCGATAAATAAAGACATGGTGTCTTATTTGATTTTTGTACTTAATATTTGTATATGATTTTTGTGATTGGTGAGGAAGCGATTAGCCAATCGTGTGCTAGGCACAAATGATTAAGCGATTCTCGTACCCTTGACGTTGGTACATAAAAGTCGAATCCCCGTATTGACACTTTCTAGGGGACTTGTGGGTGATTCTACACTTAAGTTCTGGACATTGACGAAGTCATCACCTAGGGTCATGATGCTCTTGTCGACTGTAGTTCGGACTCACCACGGATGAAAGTCAAGCTAATACCGAGAATCAGTGGGTGTGCACACTAGTTTGGCCGACTGGTGGTGACACACATGATTGTTTTGACTTATTATGATATTTATTTTCTAACGAGATTTGATTTATACATATGATGTCTTTCTGCTTATGTGTACTGGAACTAGAATTGGAACCTATATTCACCTGATAAGTGGTTATTAAGCTAGGCCTATGTGGTTTCTAACCAGTATACGTTGAGTTATAGGCTAGGCCTATGTATTTATATATGATGTATGTTCACCTTATAGGTTATTTATACCGTTTTGGTGCATATCGAGTTCTATTTGCGATATATGTTTTTCTTGCTCACTGAGTACATAGTGTACTCATCCCCTCCGCCTTCTAACCATACAGGTTAATGTAGTAAACTTGAAGCTCTAAGTGGATCGTACGATCTTTTGATATTTTTAGGATATTATCGTATGTGGGTAGTTTCTGTTTGTACTTTAGTTGCATAGTGACTCATGAACTGTTTTACTGTTTTATTAAATTAGTTATGTTGATATGCTTTATGACTTTATAACCTAATTATTTTTGTAGTTTGTAAAAGATTTTATGTATGAACTTTTAGTACTATTGTTGAAATTGTTTTTGAGTGAACTTAAAGTCCTGAAATTGTGGTAAAATTTTTGATGTGAATATAGAAGTGTGTTTAAAATTGTTTGCAGGTATTTGATTGAGTTTTGAAAATTTTAAAATACAGTCGTTGTGCTGTCTAAAATTTTCAACCAAAAAATAGAAAAGATGTTCAGTTAACCTTGCATAATCAGATTAAGGATACCGTGATTATCCTTAACTCGGTTATGTGGTAGTTGTAATGGGCATAATGTAGTATCGAGTTGTGACATTAAATTGAAAGTTAGAGGGCTTGATAGATAATTTTGCAATTGGAGAATCCTTAACAATCGTGTCTTTAATTGAACATGTCTGCGCTATTGTATCTACCTTAGTCATCTATCAACTTGACTAGCTTATTAAAATTTCAAAAAAAAACTTGACTAGCTTATTCATTTAATCGTGGTCCACCTTCATTTGCTTTATAGATACCATAATTGACTCCAACTTTGCCTTTTTCTCCTATAACTTGGGAGCGATGTTTGGTATTTTCTCCTTCTTTGTTCTCCAAAATCCTAGGTTGTAATCTTTTTTCTTGAATTCCATAAATCTTAGCACTCTCTCCTGATTTACTAATAGGACCCAACTCATAACTTTCTCCTCCTTAAGTCTCCATTGGTATTTCATTGGAACCTCTGCTTACACATGCTTCCCATCTTTATCAAGCCTCATAAGCTTGACTTTATCCAGTGATTCCTTACTAAGAGGAACCTCAACACATATCTTTGTGTACCTATTCTCTTAAGCATTGCAATTGCCTTATCCATACAAATAGGTCTTCCAATAAAGCTTGTAAGCTAACTCAAACCATATATAGAACAATATTTAAGAGGCACATTGTGTATTTCACCTAAATGATAACATTTTAGTTTTTGAAAAGGCTTTTTCTAGACTTGGTCTCCATTTTTGAAGCAAGAGAGGCTTGTCATTTACATGCCAAGGACCAGTTTTTAGTATTTATCCAATTGAAACTTTAGAGCTAAATTTAAAGATGAACATCGCCTCTTCATTAATAAGGACTTGCTCTACCCTTTTTTTTATACTAATAAAGCCCATTAATGAGCTATAGGAAACCCTAATCTCTTATGAGAGGAGTAACCAATTAATAAAGCAAACCATCTTTTGGCACCCTTTCACATAATTTCAGAGTTCATAAAAGACATCACTATCTATGAAAAGTATCACTATCCCCCACAACTTGTTTCCAAGAACACCTAACTACTAGTTTATAACTCCAATGGTCCTAAGGGCTTCAACAATTGAAATAATTGAGTTTAATGCCTTGGAGCTAGTTTGGTTCGAGATAGTTTCAAGACGAGAAAGAGCTATACGAGGATTAGAAGAATTAAGGTACAGAGAGGGAAGGTTATGGTATGCCAGGGAAAAGCCAAGGCTAGAACAAGGTTAAGGGGTTATCAAGATAGTTCTAGTTGAAACTTGAGTGCAAAGAGGAACCAGAACAGAAGATATTGGAGAAGGAGCAAGTGGAGAAGGAAAGGGAACCTCATTGACAATGGCCATATCTAAAAGAAAAGAATGACTGCTATTAGAGGGGAGCAATTCTACCAATAATGTTTACTAGAATAGGAAAGAATCTCTGACAACAATTAGGTCAAAAGAAAAGGAGAGAGGTCAATTTGATCAAAAACTTGCTATGTGTTTAATTCCTTTTTGGTTTCAAAAGGGATGTTTTTGGGTTATAATAGCTCAACCAAATTCGTTCATGGTTGACAAGAAGCTTACATCTTGTTTAAATCGTAAAACAACCCCAGATCCAAATTTAACATCTGATAAGGAATAGCTCTTCGCCATATTTGAGGGGCCAAACCTTCACATTATTCTTTACCTTGGCAGTGTTTGTGTTCGCCTTTTCCCCGTGTAATTTCTACTCCAATGGACTAGAGAGTCACTTCTGACGTTCGTAAGATCTTTCTCATTTGTTGCCTCTATTTTAATCACTTTACCAGTAGTCATAACAACTTCTAAGCTTTAGCCATAAGCATTGAGATACGGCTTAAAGTTCGGAATCCAGAATATAGGGATATATTAGAGGTTGCACGACGCTTATTGTCTGACTTTCTTCTTCACATTCTAATCCTTAGCCTGAAATTACTCCAAGCCAACAAATTTATTGAAGTCCAACCAGGAGCTACTCCTCAATACAATTTTCATGATTTTTTTGATTATAAAAATACAGTGTACAATGGACATAAATTTTAGTAATAGTCTCTGATCATGCTACCATATTGTACAGAATATCCCACGTATATGACCATACATATCTTGCACTGCATTTAACACTGCTCATAATCATAAGCCTTAGAAAGAAAAGCCACCCTAGACCACCAATGTATTTAATCTTTCAACTAAACTCAAAATTTTCATATGATTCGAAGTTCTCATAGGGAACAGATTCATCCATACTGGAAACTGCCTCTGAATTTACATACTCAGGTTCTTCAGAAACATCTGAGTTCGTATACTCCAGAGTTTTTTGAGTTTTATATTCCTCCGAGTCCTTGTAAATTTGAGAATCCTCAAAACTTGGAGTTTCGTTGGCTTCATGTTCTACTCCAACAAACTTAAGTAAGTAATCCACTCCATTAACTATATCATATACCATTAATCCAATTCTACCTCCAATCCAACTACCCAGTTGACTTCCTGCAAGATAACCTAGGCGTCCAAGGCTCTGCTCACCATAAAAACCACCAGCGTAGGCACCAGCCAAGGTTCCACTGCCCCTTAGAAATCCTTCAGTCATGGTACCACCATAGTAAATAGCTTCAAAAAAGTCCCACCCAGAAGAAATGATGGGACCAATTATGCGCTTAGCCTGCCTTGTTGCAAGCTTTGCTGCCTTTACCCCTTCTTTTTGAGCTAGTTTTGCTGCATCTTTTCCAGGTATTCCTTGTGCCAATGCATCAATTATTGCACGTTCAATTGCAAGATTCCTAGCTTTCTCAACATGAGTGGATCTCATGTTATAGACATACAGCTTTACACCCTCCTTTACTGTACACGCTAAGGTTCCAGTGCTCATATCAAATCAATCAAAGATTGTAAATTTCCCACTCTGGGATGAAGAAGCTTCCCCAACCAGTAGCCTACACTTTTCAGCTATAAAAAGAGTAAAAAGTCACAGAAATGAGCATCCAATATGATGGTCAACAATCTTGATGGCATAGACATTCGTAAAACATGCATAAGGGCTAGAGTGAGATCTTTTTTCTCTACTTAAAAATACAACTATTAACAATGGACCAGATATTGTCACTTTCCTGATATGTTACAGATATTCTCTTCATTTAATTGTATAGGGAAGAGTTACAGACACATCATTAACACTGAAACAAAGAAGAATTTTGAAGCATTAAGAACACAAGGAACAAGGATGACAGAGCAGAATCTCTGCAGGTATGTGGTAATACAACTGGATTTCATGTAATCAATCATGTTACACACACAGTACTTTTATGCTGAAATAACAACTAATTTGTACAGCTCAGATTTCTAAGTACGAAGTGCATGAAGGTAACATATATTGCTATTACAAAGATAAAAAGATTAAGGATTTTATTAGTCTTGACAGGATCTGTCCTAGTTTAGAGCTTCAATATTCATTTCTGGAGTCCTATTAAATTTGTTCTTTGCAAAGTAGGAGGAATAAAATGACATCCCTTGCAAAGCCCTCCATATTATGCACAACATGACATTTAGTGTGTTGATGGAACATGATAGAATTTTCATATTGCCCTCTAAAAGAAAGACAACTTTAAAAGCAGTTATCTTGAATCAAGATCTTTGTTTGGGCTTACCTACTTGAACTATATATTTTGACTACCAATTAATCACATAAATTTTTTATTCCATCAATAAATCTATTTTCTTGCAGAAAATTGAGACATTCTTTACAATTAAGTTGAAAACTAATTCCTTTTCCTCTTTTTTGTGAAAAATCAATTCTAGTAGATGAAAGGCACATCTATACCTTAAGCCAGTACCAATTCCAACAGAAAAGAAGGCACCCAAAATAGACCGTGATTGCTGTTAACATTCGAGATCAAGAATTGGTTGCTTATACAATGTAAAAGACAACAAATTCAGCACACACACATCCAAAGAAGACACTTGCTGCACCATAATAAACACCAAGGATTCAAACACTTTCCGTCATTCTGTTTATACATAAGTACATACATACATGCATATATAATCTTTGTCTGTGACTGTGTATATAACTGGCTGTTTCAAAACAATAAAATTCCACTATCGCTGCAAATCAATACGTGATAAAATCGAATTAAATAAATTAACAACTTTCATAAGAATGAGAACCAACAAGAGCTTCATGCTTCGCATTGAAACGGTAAAATAACATAACAGAGCACTACAATTACACATAAGTGCCAAGGCCGAGCTTTTGTCAGCCAAATGAATTCATAATTCACCAAAAGGCAACGTTCATGAATTCCAAATGCAATTATGTTAACCCAAAAGCAAAACAGCTTATCCAGTCAAAAAGACTAAAACATTGCAATTGATATGATTTGATCAGTAATAACAAAGAAATCTGCCACGAAAAATCAAACAATTCTTCATCAATACGAGTTTGTGGCGAGATCCTAAACGTACCTGTGAAACTAAGGGCAACGATCCCGGCGACGAGGAGGAAAAGTTGAACCCGTTTCTTCTGCAAATCCATAGATGGTTTTTTTCCGTAATTACGTTTGGCTTCTGAACAACTATAAACTAAAAATGTTTAATCTTTGATCGTTAACTCGGACTTTTTAGAGTATTCAATTATAAGAAACAGGCACGAAAGTTCAAATTTTTTTTTTCAAAACTTGGACTTCTCCAAGGTCCAAGCAAAGAAGATTCTTTTTTTCAAAGTTCAATGAAAGCTGCAAACACCCTAAATTGGTTTTGGCTTTAGTGTGGTATAATATGCAATGTTTCAAATACCGATTCTCAAATGAGTTTTGATATTAATTAATATTGAATATTAATTTAGGTAATTTTTTAATTTATAAAATATTCTCTAATTACAAAATAGTTCATTAGTATATTATATGATATACTTTATAATTTTACATCAACCTTATCGTCAAAAATTATAATAATAAAAATTAAAAATAATAACAATTTATTTATTTTATGGATATTAATTTTCAAATATTTATATATCCACTAAATGAAGTTAATTTCATACAAATGTATAATAATTTGACAATTATGGTTATAATGATTCTATTAATTTTTAACTTAATTATTTATATTCAAATGTTTTGTTTAATATGAATGACATCATTTAATTATTATCTTAAATTTTAATTTAGATCAAGGAGTTAAATTTTTTTTGTAAGTTATATATTAAAGTTAGCAACAACAATATCTTATATCTAAAAATAAAATAAAAATTTAAAAATTAATGTTAAAATGAAAGTTGACAAGTTCCAATTCTACTACACATCGGGTAGTTACTAAACATGTAATCTTATATAATATTTTTCTTGTTTTATAATAATGTCGTGAAATCTAAAAAGAATGCATTTATGCAAGTTATTAATTTTTAAAAAATTTTAAATTTGTTAAACACCACAAAAATGTCATTTCACATAATTATATAAAAATATTATAAAACTTAATTGTCTTTATTTTTTAAATATATTTAATTAATAATAATTTTATGAGGCATAATTTTTTGTTATTAAATTGATTTAATAAATATATAATTAACAATTATCGAACAACATAAGAAAGTTAAAACACAAATGACACGGTTAAGATGGACGACTCTAATGTATCCATTAATGTGAGTTAAAGACAAGTCTTTCTCATATTTGGCTCTTTTGTCTACATAGTACTCCCTCAAATTAGTCTTTACTTCTCTTTGTCTTTTCTTGTTATTATTTATCTGTTTATGTAGTAGTTCAGGTCTTGGTTCTTTGTTTAGTTTGCTATTAATTGTACTGATTCATTTTCGAAGCTGGCAATGATTTTGAGTTGAATCGATGGGTTAGGTCTTAAGACGATCTGAACTGGACTTGAAAAGATGGGATCTTTGTTTGAGAAAGATGAGATTTCCTTTTTTTTTTCTATTTAGTTAATAAAGATATCAATGGCCCGATTCAACCTAGCTCGACTCATTATATATATATATATATTTTTTAAAAATGACATCATTTTTTACTTTACGATCGGGTCACAAATTGACCCAGTTTGGCCAAATAATTTTGACCTGTAGCCCGATCAACCTAGGTCGAAAACGGGCTGGGTTGAGCCAAAATTGACATTTTTATAGTTAACGAAAAGCTTGAAGCTTTGTGTTTATATGTATTTTGATTTGTTTGAAGATCTTAGTTATAAGGAGTTTATGGTCTTTAGATTTTTCCTAGGGTGAGGGAGGAAATGAGGGCTGGGCTGGGTAAGAGAAGAGAGAGAGAGAGAGAGAGTAAAATGCGAGAAAGAGACAGAAGACGTCGGAGGCTGGGGAAGGTATGCAGTTGTTTTTTTTGGCAAACAAATCCCCAAATTTTTTAAAGTTTATGATACTAGCCGATATTGGCTGATATTTTAAATATCGACTAGCACTAGCTAGTACTAGGCAAAATCTCCGGTACCAAACTTATAAATTTCGTACAATTTTCTAGCCGGTACGATATGAATATCAAAACTGTGATAATATAGGTATTTAATACTAAATATTGTTTCCATTATTTTCTAAATTAATATAAATTACAATTTTCACAATATAAAATTGAGGGTAAACCTTAGGCTAGTTGCTCATTTGTGACTATAAGATCACAAGTTTAATTTATTAGACTACTCTTAACAATAATAAGATACATAAGATACTCATTAAAATACAAAATTTTAATGAAAATAAAAATATTAAAATATTAAATATTTTTATGTAAAATCTCTGTAACTTATTGTCCTCTAAGTTAAACCTTTGAGACCAAGAGTAGGAATGCCCTTATAGCGAGCTAGGGTGGTCCGTAGCCCTACTGACCCGACTCATCATATATTTTTTAAAAAGAAAAATGATGTCATTTTTAAAGTAATGATCAGATCATAGGTCAAGCAGGGCTGGCCAATACTTGGCCTGCAGTTCAATCAACTCGGGTCAATATTTGGTGGGTCAAACTTGACATCCCTAATGACAGTTTTTTTCTCCTATACTTTGGTACCAAATTCTAAGCATCATTTTTAGTTTTGAAATTGGCAGAGGGAGACCCTCTCCTCTCTCTAAAAAAACACTTTGTTTTTTCCCAATTGAATTGTGTCCTTATCAGTTCAGTTAGTTCTTTTAGTAACCCACCCATTAAACTTTTTTCCTACCCATGAGATTACCATGGCAGTTTACCATTAATGACAAACTCTAACCCCTAGTATGCTTCTCCTTACACGACTTCTCTACCCTTTTTACACTGTTTCCTGGAATATTGTTATGAATTGTGTTTGAGCTTGAATTCCTTTTTCTTCTTGTAATTAGTGCAATCAGTACTAGATATGTTTATTTTCACTCTCTAAGTAGATGTCGACGATATAAATTCTTTAAATTTTCTATAGGTGAACCATTTTAAAACTCAAGTGGGGACTTAGACACCAATTTTCGGGACAGAAAAGAACCCAATCAAATGTTTTCTCTCTTGTGCATTTTAAGATTTGAAACCTCATATCAAGATTTGTTCTTTTAGCAGAGATGTGGATATCGTACCGTTCCGGTCGAAAAACGGTATCGGAACGGCCATAGAGGGTACCGGGCATGAATTTCGATCAGTACCGGCAAGTACTGCCAATACCAGATTTCTCCGGGGTCATTCCGTAAAAAAAAGCTCCAGGGACTATTTTGCAAATAAAGAAAAATTTAACCTAAATTTATCTACCCTCCCCGACTCTCCCTCTCTCTTCATCTTCTTCTCTCCCTTCCGCTGTCCCAACTCTCGCCGGTTGCGCCTCTGGCCTGCCTTGCCTCGCTTCCGGCCTTCAACCGTCGTCCACGCCTGAAGATGTCCACCGTACACCGTCTTCGTCTCACCGCACACCGTACACCGCACGCCCGAAGACGTCGCCGCCTGCTGAGATCCACCGTCCGGCATCCACCGCACACCATCCGGCCTTCTTCGTCATCCTCCTCGCACTTGCACACCTCACATCGCACCCGACGTCGACCCAGATTTGGTGAAGACTGATTGATTTTTTATTTTTGTTTAATTTTTTTATGGCATTTTGAAATTTGTGATTGTTTGATTGTGTTGGTTGTTGGATGATGGTGGATTTGAGGTTAAAAATTGGTGTTGTTGTGTTGGATTTGGGAAAAATTTTGAAGTTGATTTCGGTGTTGGATTTGGGGAAAATTGTGAAATTGATTTCGGTAGAACAAAGTGAAGTGTGAATGTTGAAGTCTTGAAGATGTTTTCGGTTGGCATTTTGCATT